>VWZN01009783.1:84748-126393 GCA_013396955.1 Regulus satrapa | reverse complement strand
TTTTTTTTTTTTTTAAGAGATGGAACACCAGCAAAAGCTTCTCCTGAGAAACCAAGCAGGAACTACACATTATCTATCTGCTTGGGATGCTCATCTGGCATGCAGGAGACAAATGTGCACATCCCTGCTCTGCTCTTATCAGCTGCATCAAATCTTAACCCCTCTCCCAGTGAAAAGTCTCCCTAACCCTGGGCCTGCTGACTACAAAAGGTCCTTCTATCCTTCTGAGCTCATCTCTTAGAGCTGCTCCAGAATAGTTTGATCAACTGCTGGCTAGGATGTGATGTGGGAGAGCTGGGTGTCATTCGGGCAACACAGGAACTTGAAGGAGAGTGTCCTCTATTTCCAGACATCTCAAGCAGCAGCCCTTTGGCTGAGAGGCAAAATTCCCTCTGTCAGCAGAAGTACTTGCTGGGGGCCCAAGGAATCTTTCCTGACAAGGATATTATTGCAATTGATGTGTCCCCATTGTGAAAAGCACAGCTTTTTAAAAGTTGTTGTGTACTGGCACACACACATGTACATTTTGTTTCCCTGAAGAACTTCTGATCGACTCTTGTGAGCTCAGGAAAGGCCAAATGACCTAAGGGTTATAAGGTGCCAGTTACAGATACTGTTTCACATTCTTTCTTAGAAAAACAGTTATGAAACGACTGGATTTTCTTTTTTTTTTTTTTTTTTTTTTTTTTTCTCTGTATCTCTTCCAATGCAAAATACTTTGCTCTCCCAGTGGAAACCAATAATTTACTAAATACTTAGTGTAATTCCTATTACAGTCTCTCAAGGGGGCCTGTATTTACGTTTCATAAGCAATAATCTTTTTTCTTATGTTGTAGTCACTCCGTAGAAATAAATACAATCTGCAGAACCTGCACAAATCTTTGCTAACACACAAAATTTTAAACACCTTGTGGATTAATGTTTATTAAGCCTGTCAGAGGTTTAAAACCACAATGAGAAAGATTTTATTTAGGCCTGAGAAATGAATTTTCAGTCTAATGTCAGCCCTACACTGAAAAAGCCTCGGTAGTTTGTTTATGTAAGCCGACAGCTCCTTATTCAATTGTTCACGACATCTCTCCACTTAATTATTGCTATAAATTTGTCTCTTTGCCTCACTCTTTACACTGTACCTCAGTGTGCCCCAGAGACATGGTGAGCCAGCAGCTCACCACTAACTCAGCTTAAGGAGAAATGCTAGCAACAAAGGCCAGCCTGCCAAAACTCATAAAACTTGCTGCTTTTTTGCTTCAGTTTAAAACAAAAAAATAATATTGTCTTTTCTCTAAAGTGGTAAAGGAACATATGCCCAAATGAGTTCTTGACATTACTCTACAGTATTTTTAAGGATTTTGATGAAACTTTGGCAATTATGAACACATATATTCTCCGAAATATATGGCTGTTAATTAGTTTAGTAGTCAGCATAAGTAAAAACAAACTGGTGGCAGAAGGTGCAACTACTGTCCTTTGGTAGGCATTGGGAAGTACATGAAAATCATAGCTTCTGAAATACTGAATAAATTGTAAATTAAATAACAGATTAAAAGCTGGGAGGTAGCCATGTCCATTTTCAAGTTAACCTGCTGTTTTACTGTTACCACTGTGTCTATGAAAATGTACCTGTACTTAACAGCTGGGCAGAAACAGTTAATGAAAATCCAAAACATGAAGAAAAACGGGCATTTCCCCCAAAATGTTCTTTTTTTTCTTTAGGATTTAAATGAGCTTTTTTACATTATTTGTCAATTTTTTACTCTTTCTGAAGAGAACTTGGT
Organism: Regulus satrapa; assembly: GCA_013396955.1. Classification (NCBI taxonomy): domain Eukaryota; kingdom Metazoa; phylum Chordata; class Aves; order Passeriformes; family Regulidae; genus Regulus; species Regulus satrapa. The sequence continues at coordinate 124,615 of VWZN01009783.1, read as the reverse complement.
AAGAGAAGATGACTCTCAGTATATTAAAAGCCACTGCTACCCATTTTGCTACCCAAAAAAGCAAAATTTTGCTAGGTCACATGTAGTGATTTTTACAGACTACTGCATGCTGATATTACCACTTTCCCACCAAAAGTGCTTGCTCCTCTGCATAAGTCCTCAGGATCACTCACAACCTGGCTGCAGGAATCTACTGCAGATCTGCACCCTTTGTAAAGCCAGCTGGGGAGATATTCCTGCTCTCCCCCAATTTCAGGGTCTTGTCCTCCCTCTTGCTTGTATTTCCAGTATTTCACCCCTGCAGATGAGGCTGTTGTTTGTAGTCATGAGCTGTTTTCCCACCTAGCACAGAAGATTTGTTCTGACTTTCCTTGGACAGTCATAGAAGGCAGAAAAGAGCAAATACACTTTTCTTTGCTGTGTGCCCATTATAAGGAGGGGCAGGAGTGAAGGGTTGAAGGGCTGAGGAACAGCTAACTACCTTATGCCTGTTTTTTTTCTACTTCCTAATGTCTCAAAAAGCATTAATCTCTGTGCAAGGTGCCCCAAAGAGGAAAGCTCTCTATTTATGTAGGAGGCAGGAACAATGTGGGAAGGGACAAGGATGGCTGCCCTGCATGCTCAGGCAGCTTCGCCTCCATCCTTTCCTGGGTTGATCTCTGCCAGTGGTAATGGTGTGGCTCTGGCACTGGGCTCATATCAGCCTTGGCATTTGGGCTGAGATCACTAGGTCTGGTGAAGCCTTTGCAAACACCCCATGCCCACAGACAGCTGGCTTAGAACCACGGAGCTCCCTTTACACAGTGCCGAGGAAAAGAAGTGACAGCGTAAAGGTGTTTGGGTTACAACAGGTTTACAAATCTGAAATACCAAGCTGGTACACAATACAAATATCAGTGCTAAGGAATGGAAATTAAAAATATTCACATACTAAACCTAGCTTTTTATTCCACATTTAGGACTGCATGAAATTTCCACTAGTAAAATACCACACTTTTCCTGTGAGAGCATTTCCATTTAACCTCTTAGGATTAGAAGAATGGAACCATTGCCTTTTCTTCTCAGAAGCACTGCATACGGATGCTGAAGTGGTACATCTCAGAGATCTGGTCAGGATCTTCCCAGGAAGAAGATTTCCTATATTTTCATGTTTAAATTGTCTGTTCCTTCTTTTATTTGAAAATAAAAAGCATTTTCTCTACAAGATTATGAGTTATACAGTATATAGGTAATGATAGCAAAATAAGTCCAGCCATGGAAAAGGAACAATAACAATAACACCAACAATAACAACAATAACAATAGTAATAATAATAATAATAATAATAATAATAATAATAATAATAATAGATAAACACATATTCCTTCTGTGCCTAAGAATTTTGATGTCTTAGATCTTCTGCTGTTATTTTGTCTTCTTATTTTCTGCTGCATCCTATGTCACCTAAGTCAGCTACTCCCTTGGCTCTCAGAAAAAACATTTTACAGCCAGTATTTCATTTCACACAATAGCTGTTTTCCTGTATGATTTTAATGGTTCGTGCAAATCTAGATGCAAAAATTAGAGTTTACTCCCTCCAGATGGAGCTTGTCCTACTGACATTCTCCAATGCGTGGTTTATTTCCAAGGCTCCAAGAATCATGCAGAATCCCTGGTTGTTTCCAGACAGTCAAGCAGGAGACAGGTTTGTCAGTAACACCTCCAAAAGGCTGTTTTTTTCTCTTTTTCCTTCTTGCCTCTGTTGTTGTTCACACCCTTTTTGCCAACATTGGTGCTCCTTTAACTCAGGCACAAGACAGGATTTTTCTGGTTGTCATCCCATCCTCTGATTTAATGCAAGGTGAGTTAACAGCAATGCCTCTCCCTGCACTGCAATGAGTAATCTTCTGAGGAGTCTTAAAGAGGGTGCTGACACTGGGTGATGGGAAGGGTGCAGTAGAGGTGCATCTCTAGCAGGTGGGACCACTCCTAGCATTGCTCTCATGTCAAGATGGGAGTGGTTTTTTTTGCTGTTATTGTTGCCCTGAAGAGGTTTAAGTTCTCTTCCTTATACTGACTACTGACTAAGATGTGATAAATCTCCACATAGCAAGCTCTAATAGTGAAAAATACAATATGCTGAAATGAAAAAGTCTAACTGAAGGATGATGCTTTTCAAAGCAATCTGTTTTACCAAGGACAGCCAGCCACACCCACTGGTCTGTGCCTCCCCAGTTTTGACTTGACTCCTATATTCTGTCCCCTCCCTTAAAGGTCAGTTTTATTACTTTATTTTTAATGAAAAAATAATGTACAGGCCTTGGTGTTTTGGGATGAGGGTTTGGCTCACCTGTGTAGCTCTCAAAAAACAGGATTTCAGGGCCTGGTTCCCATAAACACTTAAAAACTCCACTCCAAGTCATGTGTATGTCCAACATGGCACAGAACCCAGCTCTGTGGGTTCTGACAGAGAACTTGCTGACAACTGTATGAAAACTTAAAGAAATTTATAAACACCATTTTCTACTTTAAACAAATGCATTAAAAGAATGAGCAATTTTAAGTTTTTTTTTTTTGTTTGTTTGGTTTTTTTTTTGTTTTGTTTTTTTAAGAAGACCTGCAATCACCTAGCTATTTTTTGGAATTTGTTTTCCTTACTACTCACAGCAAACAGAAAGTAAGCAGAGGATTTTATTGTTTCTTTAAGCTAAACATTTGGTATATACAGGATCTCACCCCCATCAAATATGAAAACTGATGAATACATTTCAAGGATACTACAAGTGCAGTAGAGCTGGAGTTTCTCAGGTTTCTAGTTGTGAATTTTTCATCCATGTTCACTTTAGAGACATTGGAGAACTGCCATTGAAGTCCATTGAGTCTGATTTAGTATATTCGTTTAAAGGAAGCTAAGAGATAATGCTCTACAAGTAAAAACATTAATGACTTCTATTTGTTATTATTTATTAAAGGTGCAACCAGTCTCTGTCACCGACTACAATTTCATGAGATTCAGTAATGTAGAAACCCGGGAGAGAAAGGTATGTCCTAGTCACACAACATGGAAATAACTGTTCTGTTCTTGTTTGCATGTATGTAAGTGGCTGTGTATTCTCTAGGTATTACAAAAACTGCTTGCTTAAGTTTTAATATTATTTCCCATTTTTAAAAAAACTTTAAAAATATCTCACCTGTTTGGCTTCAGAATGCATTTGTTTCTTGAGAAGCATCCAGCTTGAAAAATGGGCACAAGCTTGGCAATTTTTTGAATAAGAGTGACAGAAATTCATAGGCAAAAAAAGAATCTTTTTCTCAGCATTGCCTTATCCTCTGCCAAACAACACCTGATCCTGATAAACAGACCCTTGAATGCTTATATACCCCTGCCAAGTAACTCAGCTTGGATCTAGCAATCCACCCTGTCACTACACTCCTATATTGTAAACTAAGAGGATTTACTTTCTGTAGTTTTGACAGTCAAGCGATATTTAAGTTTACCTTTCTACCAATTAGAATTTCCAAGTTCTTTATTGGAACAATCCTATTTAATTTAATGCAAGATGAGCAACCATCCACAGGATTCTAGAGCAGCCTGCACAATTCTCTAGCAGCAAGACAATTGCATTTTGCTTTTTCTGACCCAAGTAGAAGCATAAAATGAAAGCACTCATTAAATTCAGCTGTGTATTTCCTGTATGTTTGGATCCACTGCTGCTGAACTATATAGGATACTCCATGAGTTTCCCTCATCCTCCACAGCTCTCAAAAGACTCAGGGGAGGTGAAGAATACATGGGTCTCACTATGCAAATGGAAGTGTACAACCTCAGGAGATTGTAGAAGCAGAGAACCCGTGTGGACACAGTCCTGGGGTTATGTGGCAACTGACTCCAACATGACCCAAAACTTGTCTAATTTTTGGGGCTGAGGGCTGAGCGCTGAGCTCAGGATAAACCCACCACCGACAAACTACAACAAGTAAAGTAAAACAGAGCTTTCCTGCAGTGCCATCTGCGCAGAAGGGATGGCTCACAGTGTATTGTTGTGAACAAACCTATGAGTCCTTCTGGAAAGCTGTCCCCTTTTTAAATGGGAGGTCAACATCTATGAGGAGTATTGATGCAGCTCTCAAAATCTTTCCCTGGCTATAGCAAGGAAAAACTTTTCTTTCCCTTTTTATGCACCTTATCTAATCAGACTGGAAGTTCTTGGAACCTTCTTGGTACATGGTGCTGGAATTTCTTCCTGTTAAAATCACTCAGTCTTTTACATTTATACAATGCTACATTCAGTTGTTTAAACTTTGCTAGTTTTTATCACTTGGTCTCGCACTTTCCTCTAAAAATACCTACTGTAAGGCTGAATTATCTTCTGAGATGGGGGGCAGAAAAATGAAAGAAGAATTTTAAATGCAATTTTCAATTTCTTTTGAGAAAAAAATAGCTGGGGAAATGACAGTAGAGAAAATATAGTGCATATTTTGGCAAATCATGTTTATTTTAAAATGATAATGTCAACAGTTTATGGACTCTAAACTTGCCTTTTTAAAGAATTTTGGCCTTTTTTCAGAATGTTGGCCTTTTGACCATTGTCAAACATATGTAAATCCACTCACATTCAACTGAGTTATAAACCCTCAAAAACCTGTGGTGTGTTTTTATTAGATATACTTCTCATCAATTCTGAGAATTTACTTTATTCTGCAATGACAAATTGAAACTGCTGTGTCATTCAGCATGTCCTGACAGACAAACCAAGAGCAAAGGGACTGTTGGCCAGGAATTGCCCTTGCCCAGCTACATGCCAGCAATGCGCAGGGCACTGAACTGAAGGTAAAGGAGCTGCAGGGTTTGCAAGATATAAAGAGCAAGGTGAAAGAAAAGGGAAAACAGGCACAGGCTTGTGATGAAGGGGGCATGGACCTAAACTGGGAAACAAACTGGAGTGGACTGGAGAAGATGGAAGAAGACTAGAAAGATGGGGCAAACAGGACTTTTGGCGAATAGGTTTGTGGTATGAAAGAGGCTAGCCATGGTCGCAAGAAAAAAAATAAAATTCCTTTTGTCTCTGACAGACACCTCAACACTGCCAAGTTTCACCCAGCTGAGAGGAAAGGGCTATGAAGCCCAGGCTGGAAAAATGTACTGCAGTGCCTAATGCAGCAACTAGGAACTTGCTATCACTATGAGAGATGCTGCTAGTTTGAGAGCAATAGAGCTCTGGTACAATGAAGGGGCTCAAACATGCTCCAACCTGGGCAATAGAACATGATAGCTTTGTTTTCCTTCCCCCATGTAAAAAGCACAGGAGATATTACAGGCCATTTACACACAGATATGTGGAAATACTTTGTTAAAAATTGCATCATATAAGACAAAACCTTTTGAAAAGGGAGCTTTTAAAATTCTTGTGACTGTGTGTGCTCATTGAGACCTGGTGATGCTGCAACTACTTGCTGGCTGCATCCATTAAACATTGCAGGATATGGAAAAGTCAGCAGTAGGTGTCTCAGTTAGGGTACCCAAATCTTTCTGTAATTAACACCTGCTTCTCTCCACCTTAGTTCATCATGCATGCAGCTACTGCTCTAGAGAACATGATCTACCCTGAGCCACTCACTAAGCCATATATGACAAAGCCTGCAAGGATGTCAGATATAATGCTTGAAGAAATTGCCACTTGTGTGCTGGGAGTGTGCCACTTTGCAGCTTTCCTAAAGCCTTTTTGCGTCCTCTCTCACAAACGCACACACACGGAGAATAAGGCAAGCCCTTATAGCTTCAACGTCCCTGGTAGTACCATTTATCTGCGAGGATCTCTGCAGGCTGGCAGTGAGCTGTGGGTCGCCGGGAGGAGTGAGTGACTCCCGTGACAAAATTTATAGTGAAAGAGTTTCTTTCAGGCAGCAGAGACGAGGAGGTCCTTCACAGTAGGGAAACAAAACCTGACCTCTATTCGGCTCCTAAGAGATGAGCAAGAAAAGCGCAAAACTGGGGTAGAAGCTTTCACCTGGCATTAACTCCATGCGTAGCGGCGGTCCCGCACCCTCCTCATCCCGCCCCGGGCCAGCACTGCCCACTCCCCGCCGTGCTGGAGCGCCTGGCAGCCCCCAGCGACGCCCGACTGCCGTACTGGGAGTTGCCCCCGGCTCTTGTCCCAGCCCAGAGACCTGGACACCACGGGCCTGGCTCCCGCCCCGTGCGGTGCCCGGCGGGAGGCGCGGAGGGCCAGGGCACGGGCGCTCCGGTAGGAGGTCGGGGCTCACCGGGGCGGTGTCGGGACCACCTCCCCGCCTGCCGGTATTTGTATGAGTTGACTGAGCATGAGGCGGGGGGCGTGGGGGAGGAATAAACCTTGGGGGCGAAGCAAGCGACGTCCCGTTCCCCCTCACCCCGGGCGTACCGGGGAGGGTTAATCGGCGAGGATCTGTGGGTCTGGGAGGAGAAAGCGGAGGCCGGGCTGGGGAGGGGGAAGGATAAGAGGAAAAGGGGCAGAGCGGCTGGGAGAAATCGCACACCGCCAGCCCCCGTAGCCGCGGCAGTGCCTTCCCGCGTGCTCCCGGTGGTGGTGGATCCTCCCTTCCCGTCCCGCTCGTTTCCTCCCGCTTCCCCTGCCACAGAGGACTCAGGGCTGGAAGGGAGAGAGAGGCATCCCCAGGGCTAGACAGCAGCCCGCCTGAGGCGGAGGCAGGCGCGGCGCCCCTGGGGAGGCGGCGGCGTCCGGCAGATTCCCCGGGCAGTGGGAGGGCTCCGGGAGCGGAGAGGCTGGGGCAGCATCTCCGAGCCGGGCTTGTCTCCCGAGGAGCGAGGGAGGGACACAGAGAGAGGCAGAAAGTGCCGCCTCTCAGCTTTACAGGCGTCCCCAAATATTAAGAACTGGGGTGGGGAAAAAGAAAACACAGGACCTGAGCTGGGACCTCCCAGCCGGAGCGATTGAAAAGGAGCCAAAGCAGGCGCTGGGGAGGGGGGGNTCGCCCGGGGAGCAGCCGGCACCGCCGGCCCGCCCAGCGCCTCCGGGGAGAGCGCGGCCCGCCGCTGCCAAGTACAGGTTTTGCTGAGGGTCCCCGCAGAGCTTCGGTCCAGCGTTAATGTCCGTGTTAATGCTTTTACTTGCCCGAGAGGAATAATGCTGCGGCAAGGTCTGCTTTTGGGCCGATTCGGGCTCACCGATTTTACTTTATTTTTGTTATAAAGCGACATGAAACGAGCCTTACTGGCCATTTCAGGCTCCATGATGCTGTACATTGAACTCCGCTTAGAGATGGGTGAGCCAATTCATTAGGCTTACTAAATAAGCTATAACCACTTTTCTAGCCAAGACCTGAGGTTTGCAGCTAATAGCTCAGTTCAGTCTTCTTGTAGAGCTTGTAGTGTTTGCAAAGCTATAATTAATGCAATCTGTAGAAATAAAAACATTTTCCTTAAATGTGTTTTTAAACAAGTGCTTGAGTAAACATAACGGGCAGCGAATACCTCTTTCAAGCTGTTTTTAAGTGTTTTGGTGAAGGCTGTGCGCTTAGAGTTTATTATGGTAAAGTTACAGGCAGCTGCAAAGTGAAATAGACCTTAAATCTGAAAGATTTAAATCTTTCAGAAAATTTATGTAAAATCCAGAGAGTTTCTTCCTTTTTTCTTCCCACCCCAATGGTTATTGAGTAAGGTGCTATAGGGACAGCTCAAGGTGAAATGGCAGTGGGAGATGGCTGAGCTGTTCATACCTGAAATTCTTCAGGAAAAGTTTTGCCTTGTTGTCTAAGTTTGGCTTTTTTTTTTTTTTTTTTTTTCCTTGCTCTTAAATGACTTGTAGATTAGAAGCCGCTAATTGAAAACCTTAAAGGAATGAGTTTGCTCCATGAATTTTATTGCATGTGGCATTTTAAAGTGTGGGACAGATAAAGTCAAGTGATTCTCATATTTTACCTTTTAAGACCCTTATTTGAAGCCCCCTTAGACTCTTTACTATTCTAGTCAACAGATTAACATTTCAATTTACTTGCAAGTTCACTTTAACAAATGTATAAATGTAATTTACAAGGTAGAGCATGTAATAGTTTTTTGGGTTTTTTTTTCTGTACATAAAACAAGTTGTAAATATTAGTGTGGAAGTAAACTGAAAATGCTACCAAACCTTAGTTTGTGCAAATATAAAGTAAGAGTGATTGTGACTGTTATAATATCTTTAAATGACTCATTACCCAAACAATATTAAAGCCATTTTGAAATATGGATATAAATCACTGCAGAATATACTTTTCATTCAGTGCAGGGTCATCTGCTTCACAAAAGCGGAGAAAAATCTGACCAGTGGGACTTCAGCAAACTATTTAAAAATTAAATGTCATAGAGTAATGCAAATGTATTTGACTTCACTGTTATCTGGGTGATATTAGAAGTCCCTCTGTTCCTTATTTCACCAATTCAGAGTGTGCATTACTCATTTCTGTACCTTATAGTAGAAAAGTCAGTCCTGGTGGAATTCCCACCCTCTGCCTCTGCTACCAAAAAGGTAATGGTTCTGAAGCCATCAAGCTTTCAGACTGAAAAGAACATTATGGTCGGCATAGCAAGCCTTGTTAGCAGAGGACTGTAGGTAGTGAGCTCATGCTAGTTTTTCTGCTGCATGTGCCCTTCGTACGGAAAGGGTTCACCCATACAAATAGTAGACTACATTGGAAGTCCTTCCCTAAAACAAATAATGGACAGGCAGACACCCACAGGAATGAAATAACATGCCCACACACTGAAAGTATATATACTTTCTTCATCTTCCCACGAGGCTGAACTTTGAGTGAGGCAGGTTTATTTCACTATTTCTGTACTTACCTATTTAAAACAACGATTAAAAGCCTGTGCTATTACAGCAACAAATACTACTCCTGTAGCTCACAGACTCTATAACCCCTTCCCACATGTTCCTTTTTCATATGTTCATGGATAGTATCTACATAATTACAAGCAACAAACCTAAGCTGGGTAGAAAGACCAAGAAAATCGATGACTACTTTTTCACTTGCTGTGCCACTGTGTGGCAACTGAGAATGCAGATTTTATTTTTAGTTTTGGTTTGATGAATAAGAGATAAAAGCTGAAATTTTAATAAATAACCAGAAGTCTTGGGAACAGGGCATGTTTCATCTGGATCTGAGTTTTATGGAAACTGTGGAGTGATCATGGAGAGGGAATGCTCATCCCTGATGACAATACTATCACAAGTATACTTATCTGGCCAGGTGGTAGTAATATCAGGGGCACAGTCTCTTTTACTGCAACGGTAAATCTGACATAAGATGAACTTTGGCAGAGACATGATACTTAAATTGTAGCTCCCTCTAGCAAAAACCAGTCTACTGTTTTCCCAAAGGTAGCACTTGGATCAGAATTTTTTTCCTTTCCTGAGTTCTAAGCAGCAAACTGGGTGATGGCATGGTAGGGAGAGAGGATATCAACATCTGTCTTTAAGATTTTAATCTGTATAAACAGATCTCTGGGCTATTTTAATTGTATATCCTCACTAGCTCCAGGAATGGATCAAGTACTACTTTCAGAAAAGACTTTCAGTAGTTTGCAGACTGTTTCCCCATTTAATTAGGAATAATATTTTTACATTTCACTTGGGCAGGAATACCCACAATAGCCACCCATGTCTATAGTCCAGGTGAGTATGTAATTTTCAGATGTTTGAAGCTTTGCAATAGTCCAATAGCAATAAATTACAGACTTTTCACACAAGTTATATCTCTTGTCTAATAGTCTTATATGACTGCATGCTTGCAAGGAATGATGAGCATATGGCTTCCTACCACATAACAGCTGTTAGGGTGATTTCTGGCAGGTAGATGCATCAGAATAGTCAGCAGGTAATTGTCTAGAGTAGTTTGTCTAGAGTATAGTCCCCTGGACCTCATGGCTACATCTAAAGTGAGTGTGAATGTTGTAATCTTTCCCTCACTGCCCAAACTGTGGACCCAGACAGAACTTACTTCACTGCCTGCCTGTGTGCCTGGATAGAGAAGGAATACGAGAGATGGGCTGATGCATACCTGAGTCTTTATTGGGAAGCCATGATGTGCAACGGGATCTAAGAGTTTCAGAGTTTCTATGCCTTCACTGGGTTGAGAAGGTCAAAATTGATTTGAGTTCGTACAAGTCTTGGCTTCTTGTCACCAGAATTACTCTTCGCTAAGGTTGCTTCTGGACTCTGGTTTCCAGAGTAGGACCATGTTACAATAATAGATAAAGTGAGGGGAAATGTAATATTCCAATTATTAATTGCTAACTGACCCTCAGGGATGTATGCAGGATGAAAATGTTCTTTAGTATTGTATTTATTGTTATTTCAAATGAACAAATATTGGCAACAGAACAATGGTTTTCATTATGGAAAGGTAGGCTGAGAGCTGTCTCATAAGAACCCATGAGATCTGGTGGGACTGTAGCCAATTTGGCTGCTCCTGATTTTTTCTCCCCTTGTGTCAAATACTAATGTAAAACATTCTTACATTCCACAAAAATATCTTAAGTATCCTTGTTCTTGTACCTTGTTTATTGAAAACCAGGTAGCATTCTGCAATTTTTGTAGCACACTGTTGGAATGTTTTTGCAATGCTGTATTTTTATTCTGTTCTGTGACATGCACCCATTCTTTCTGGATGTATGAAACTGAGGAGATCTGAGCCTTGTTAACTTCTTGGATTGGGGAAATTAGACATATCTTGAGGATATAAGTACTTTTGTTTTGAAACACGGTGCTTTAAAGAAAGCTCATTTTCTTCCTCAAATAAGTAAGTTTATGATTATTTCACTTACCAACATATTTTGTCATTGTTTGTACTGCATTTTTGAAACCATTAACTGAGTTTTTAATCTCAGTTGCAGTGTTGTGTGTGTGTGCATGTACTTCTACAAACAAGAGGATACAAGTGTTTCTTATTTTAAAGTCTTGATGATTTGCAACATACCACAAACTATTTATTCTTTCAAAGCCTTGCTGGACCATGTGTTTTTCTCAATACAATTGATAGATCTTACAAAGGAAAAAAGTTTGCTTGGAATTATTTCTTGAAATGAACACCTCTGCCTGCTAATAGTTTCTTTCATCAGCAGCTGAATGTTTTGGGGAACATTTGTTTTCTTTTCCTCCCTTGATACATGCTTTGTGTGTATTCAATAGCATTTAGTGCGCTGGATAGCTTCCACAACACTGACCAATATAAGATGGACCACTAAGGTAGTTCAGTAAAGGGAAGCTAAATACAATCAAAGCTTTCCAAGTTAAGAACCCATTTGGATGGCGCCTGCAAACCAAAACATTTGGAAAAGTTACTCTAATTGTGACTGAAAAACCAAGACCATAAATAAAACTGTAAGTGGCTCCAGATCCTAACAACATTGTTACTGCAAATGGGCATTGGTACAACCAAGGGTACATCAGCTCTGAAAATAAAACACTTTCAACAATGCTTCCTTGCAATAAACTCTCAAGACACTTCTTATTAAAGAAACGACACCAAAACCTGCGGGAGTTGATACTGAAAGCATCAGCGAACTTTTCATCAGGGGTCAAAACTAATTTTTGTGCATGCAGCCAACATAAATGGCACCTTATGATGTATAAGACATTAATAAAGATAGGCAGTTGACTGTATGCTCATAAGATTTTTTTGAACTAGAATGGAAGACTAGAAATGAAGGTAGGTGGGGAGGGAAGAGCAGGACAGAGCAAACAAGAAGAAGTAGATCATGCATATTGTGGCTATTTTGATGCTGTCATTGGCCCCCTGTTGCCTACTGAATACCTCGAGGAACAGCTGTATTTCTTGACAGTGGGCAAACCTCAGGGTTCAGTTCATTTTGAAAAGCCTCCAAAGGCTTAGCTGCTATCCAAAACCTATCTGAACCCTGTTGGTCTGGAAACCAAGCTACAGATCTTTTCAAGATCTGGCTTGCTTGGGACTTTGCTCATGTTTCCATTTCTTCAGCCAGACCAGCCTCACCACAGGCGCAGCCATTTTCATGGTATTTCGGTACTTCATTTCCTGTTAGGCCTGAGACCAGGGAGTGCAGAGACGCCTGAAAATTAAAAACTGAGTAAGAAAGAGTTGGAATCAAAGACCTATTTTTGAACAGCAATGAAAGTCCGAGTTTGGTTCATGAGTGACATTTTTTTGTCTGAACAAATTCAAACATTCTTGGGAAACTTGCAGAGTGAAAGTAGGTTACAAAGAACTCAGGGATTTCCAAAAATTTTGTGTTTTCTTTAGAATCAAAACCCAAATGCATCTTAATTTTCTGGTCGATTCAGGATTGTGCTGTGAGGAAGATTTTTAAAAAGTTGACTTTATAGATTAATGATGAAGACCATTTTACAATGAGAGTTTGTAATGCTTTCTTCCAAATTAATATAGTCAAATGAGTTTTTGAGTTTGTGAATACTACCACCTCTGCCCCTCTTCTGTGTTCTACAGTAAAATTCTGGTGATGCCAGACATTTGGTCTCAATGGTCCTGTGTATTTTCACAGAGCATTCTTCTGTTGACATTTCTTTATCCACTTCTGGTTATTAATTGCTAATCACTGCCTTAATATTATCTACAGTGGCAGATAAAACACTTTCCAGTGCAACACTTGAGGCAAAGCTGGAAAGAGAAAATACTTCAGAAAAAATTTGCAGTATGCTAATCTCACACAGAATAATTTATGCTAAAAGAAAAGGAGGGATAGCGAGATGTAACACGATATTGTCCATAAGAAAATAAACTAAGCAGAGAAGAGGTGGTGTATCATAAATACCTGCATTTTTTTCATGCAGTTTTTCAGTCTTTGCTTAGCTATCCAGACCAATTCGCTATGTACATGTTGGCATTACATAGGGAATTGGTCTGAATTACAGCCATGGCTGTTGTGCAGTGGTGTGCATAGGGTACAAGGATACAAGCTTTGGTCATGGGGAAGTAAAAGCTACCTAGAAGAATATGGACTAGATTTTAAATTGGTGTGATAACACTTAGTATCAGAGGATTGCATAATATGACTTTACCAAGTTGTCAGTGGTCATCAAGCAGCAAAGCTAATGCAGTGTCACATCTTACCTTAGAACATGTGAAGTCAGTCTCTCAAATGGACTTGTAGAAGAAATCACTTTGATGAGTTAATAACTGCCCTTCAGTGAATTTTCTTCCCCTCTCTAATTTATTACCTTTTAAAAATGACCACTAAGTGTTTCATCAGCTGTTGAAAATCCAGGGTAATAGAAAATGCAACCTAGAATTCTGGCTGGGACAGAAAGAGAAAACATTTCCTGAAGGCAATCCTTTCCAGCTCTCTCCCTGGCTTGCTCAGTGGGTTGCTAGAAAACTTGCTCGAGAATGTTTACATCATACCTATCCAAAACCTAACCTTTTTTCCTTCATTTACTTTAGGCCGTTTGTTGTGTCATCTCATCTTCTGAGTCACCGAGTAAAGATAGGTTTTTTTTTTTCTTTTAATTGCCTAAATTTGTTTTTAGGATGTAATACTATACTTTCTTGTCTTTTAGGTGTTAGTTTTTAAACTATATACAAAATAGCTGTCATATATATGCTATAAATCTTTGAATCTGTCCTAGCGCACCTAAAGAATACTTACATGCAAATAATGAAAAATTCCTTTACTTTGTAATATCCTTTAAGTCATGACTTTATGCTGTATTTTGCAAAATTTTTGGAATAAAATTGCTGCCATGAAGTACTCACAGTCTTTTTACTTGGGCTGCCTTTATCATGCAATTACTAGTATTCTGACCTTGTTTCAAAATTGAAACAAGGTACTGTCAGTGAGTGAACAGTGTAAAAGCCCAGGAGAAATCAGTACAGTTTTTGAAATGCAAGTAGCTACAGATTAAGATTAATTTAATTGTTATTCAGGATGGACTCACTCTGATCCTTGTAGGAAGCTGCAGTACAGAGAAAACCTGCAGATTGTATGTGTTCTGGATGTCAGGGTGGGAAGGCAATGCCTCAGTTCCATTATCTTTTTCTTGCCCTTATCTGGAGTAAAGTGGAGGAATGGTTGAGTTTAGTCAGAGTAAAATCTGGCATTGAGTCTCATTAATACTTTGAAGGATGGGGAGAAGAGTGAGTGACATTTTAGTAGACATGTAAACCATTTTAACCATATTTTAACTGCAATGTGTCTACTTGTACAGAAATGCTGTTAAATCAAATCATGTGCCTGGAAGTATTACAGAATACAAAGTGTGTGAGCTGGGGACATAAATCATGCCATCTAGAGAATTGCTTCCCAAATATTTTTCTCTGCTAGATGCTGCTCTTCACAGTGGCATCTTTCAGTGAATGGTAGAATCTAGGGTTTGGGGCCCCTGTTCTGAGAATACAAGGTAGTTGAGAGCATGTCAGAAAGATGGTTATGCTAAAAAGTGGTAACTTCTCAGTGAGGCTGATACATGCTTGCCATGCTGGTTTCAGTGCACTTGTCTTCATTCTGAATTTCTGTGGTCATCCAAACACACTGGGTTCCTCTTTGGGACTGTGAGGTTTACCTAATGGTCTTAAAATTAAAAGATTTTCTATCAGAAGCAGGAAGACATGTTGAACACAGTTTACCAGTGGTTCAAGTGTCTCAATTTATTTGTCCTTGTCTTTGCATGTCAGTAATTATTTATTACATTTAATCACAGTGCTTTAATCAATTCTCATTCACTGTAGCCTCCACATGGATGCTGCTTCGTGCAGACAAAGGAGTGTCAGTGAAACTGACCCGGGCTCTGTAAATTTATATTTGTTAATGCTATGGTCACTGTGCATCACCTTTTTTTAACCTATAGTGCTGAATGACACTGCTCAGGTCCAGGGAGCAGTTGTCATGTGGGCTGATGGGTCTTCTAGAAAAATTACTGTGGCAAATGTCACTTTGAAAAGTAATTTGATTTCTATCAAATAAATTAAATCAAGTAAGTGAAACATGGTCCTGAAATAAGTATGCAACGATGTACTCAAGGGTAGCACATATTGTAAAGATACCTTTGTCCCCACAAGAGGGTGCAGAAATGAAAAAGATGTCAGCATAGAAACTAAATCAGGCTTTGAGTTAACCATAGGTTTATTTGTTTAGTAAATTATCTCTGGTGCGTTAGATGGCTTATTTTTGGAAGAGAGCCATCAAAGATTCAAGTGACACAAAATGAAAAGCAGAGATGGGAGGGTGTGTACCGATATTTCTCCATTTCTCCCCCTGTCCGTCCCGTTGAAAATACAGAGCGGTGTCACCACTTGCGCAACGTCCTCAGTGGCAGGGAGGTCACCTCTCTCCTAACGTGGCACTTCAGGGATCTACCACGGGAGGGAGAGCAAGGGCAGCACGGTCTGCCCTGTCTCCTCTGGGAAGGGCTGAAAGGAGGGAGAGCCCTTTTTTCCCTCCCCAGTGGCTTTAGTCCGGAGGGGAGGAGTGGGACAGCTGGGAACCTTTATTTTTCAGCACTTGCCACTCAGTTGTACATCAGATGGGAGCTCAAATGGGGAAAATCTCAAATGGCAAAATGTCTTGACACAAACTATTGAAAGGCAGAAAAAAGTTCTGCAAAAAGAAAGTGTCTTTAATGACATGGCATGGCTTGACATTAATTAATATGAATTAGCATTCATGGGGGCTCAGAGCAGGCTGGTGTAGACAGGAGGGAATACTTGGCCTAACATATGAGATGCTCTTGGCTGCGAGACATGAACAGGGGTTCAGTCTACAGAAAGCATCGGGCATATTAATTTCATTTCATGTATCCATACTGTTTAATTTTGCAGCATTTATTACATAAATTCGGGTAAGCAAGACAAAACAAAGTGGACAACTTATTTTTTACACTGTATTTAATGGGATTGTATTTCAGATCATGTCCTCCTGGGACGGCAGTTTCCAAGTGTGCCAATTTTTTGATAGATTTCAGCCTAAGTGGATTTAGTTGCAAATCTGAACTTTAAACAGAAGGTTTTATCTTTCCATCATGTTTTTTGCCTTGAAAGGTTCCATAAATTATAGATCTGAGAGAAATATAAAGCTTTTTTTTTTTAAAGAAGTGTTCATTTGGTAAATTGCTCTTCTGTTTAAGCTTCACTTTTCCAGGTGCTGAATGACTCCCAGAGCAAAAGTTCTGCCATTGCTGGTTAATGGACTTCCATTAATTTGCAATAAAATTACAAGGCAATATTCATGCATAGATAATTGATTTCACTCTGAAGGGAAAATGGCAAAAAGCAGAGCTCAAATGTCTACTTGTCTGTAGCTAGTGCAACAATTTTTTCCACTGCAAAATGGGTATCAAGTACTTCTCTTATGTAGTGTCAGTATATGTTCATTAGTTGCAAGACCAGGAGAAGTGTATGGCAATGAGAGAGTAAGAGTATTTTCTTCTAGATGACAAAGCCTGATCTGACACCAAGACTAAATGGCTGATAGAGATTAATTTTTGCATCTTTGTGGCTGGTGGCAGACTCACTAAAGCTCCGTAGACACAGCACTGCCGGTTTGGTAGAGTGACTGGTGAGGTAATCACAGATTCACAGTATGTGTAGTATTGAGGTCGAAGCAAAGAAAAGAGCTAGCTGAAACACTGCTAGGAGTGAACCCAGAAGACCTGGAAACTGGCATCCTTTGAGACTCATAGTTATGATTAGGCTCTCTCTCTGCTGTAGATTTTTCTCCAGTGTTCTCCTTCCTCATCCAGTTGATCTTTCCTTTGTGCATCTTCAGTGTTTACATGCCTTTTCTATGTATAGACTGTAAGCTATTTGTGTCTGTACAATATTCTGGGCAAAAGAGACTCATGCCTTGTTAGCCTTCTTGGTCTGCCACAGTTTTCAAGTTCAGTAATAAATAAATCTTGAATGCCCCCTTCTTGCAGGTGAGACTGAATGCAAATAATGGAGGACATACAAATAGTAGAGTTTATCAGGCAGCTGTGGCCACAGTCTGGTTCTTTACACTCTCTGCAAATTATCCTAGCTGGCAATTTTGTATAGACTTTCCTATATATGTATACACACACACAAACACACAAATACATATGTTTGTTCCTACTCTACCTTTTGTAAAGAATTGGAGCAAGCAATTCAACATAACAGGAAGCAATCAGCAAAATTGTCTATTCTCTGGTCCTGTCATGCTGTTGGCCAAAGCGTTCTGCACAGTGCAGAGAGCCAAGTGTCATCTGCTTGGTATTTCCTGACTTTTGAGAGCTTAGTGTTTCAACCTTATCATTGCCCTAGAGCTGGAGTTCTCAGGCTGTGGTATGTGGTATGTGTTTCCTTTCATGGTGCAAAACTATTTCTCCCTAAAGAAGAGCCCTGGATCAATACAGTCTGATCTTTCTTACAGAGGACAAGATGAATGTTTGGATACCTCTTCCTATTTTTTGCACATAAGTCAAAATGGAGCTGGAAGCTTCTCTACTGACTTCTGCCCTTCCTTACTTTTCAAAGGAGAAGGGGAGATGGTTTTGACTCAAAGATGCTTCCATCCTGTGAGTGCAGACCAAAAAAGCTGAGACCTGTTCTTGCTGCTACATTCACCACCTCTGAGTATACTCTTTTTCTATAGCAGCAGCATCAAGAACCTTCTGGAAAACCTGGTCTAAAGGCCTTCTTGATAAACTCAGAGAGATGTCAGGCATTATCAAGAAGCACAGAACTTCTTCCTGTAGGCTTTCTATGGCTTCAGAATGCTGTACCCATCAGTTGCAATAAATTCCCTAGATTGCCATTTTCTGCCTTAAGATGATCCATGCTAGTCATGTATGTATATGCAGGGGTACATTATATACGTTCCCATGCAAACCTTTTATTTCTTTTGTTTTCCAATGATGATCGGAAAACCCCCATAAAATCTTAGAGTTCCCTTGGGGTCAATAAACAAAATGTCAGATATTTTTCCCTTGAAGTTTATGTAATTTGATCTGACTACTTTGATTTTTTTTTGTTTTGTTTTGTTTTTGTTGTTTGTATGTTTTGGTTTAAGGGAATGATGCAAAGGAGTCTAGAGTTAGTTTTCTTTTGACAAGATTTCTAAGTTGTCAGGTTTTGACTGTGTTGGAAGTGCTACAGGGCGGCTGTGTTTGCTAGTTGATGAATTTGTGTCATGGAAAGACTGAAAAGAACAAAAAGAATGCCTTCTAGCTTCAAATCTTAGATCAGGTCACTTCAGGAACTGCCTCAAGCGATATTTGATTTCATTTTAGTAGCTCTTGTGATTATCATTCTAAATAATGACAGAATAGAGCTTTCGCTGCATTGCTTATTATGATAGGAGAAATCAAAACATCACACAGTATCTTTTCTTGTTACAAAAATAAATTCTTTAAAACTGCTATCCTAAGTTTTCTCAACACACCTGGGGGTGAAGAGACTCCCAACTCTCCCAAGTGAGATTCATTTTACAACCATGTCAGGAAGTCACATTTAATAGAAGAAGCAACCAGATGTCTCCAATGAAATTAGGAGGTTACAAATAGGACTAATCACATGTAAAAACTCACTATTTCCAGAAGACAGCAATTAAAGCAGAGATGCAATGAAATTCCCTCCAGGGGTCTTAATAAAATTTAGACAAACACTAGAAAGAGTATGCATGATGGATGGGAAAATTTTAAAAAAAGAAAAAAAGAAAAGAAAAGACAGGTCTATCAAAGCTGAAGGGGGTCACAGGTCATACTTCTGTGGTATGCAGGATGTTTCTCAGGAAGAGCCCTACAGCTATCTGCTGTCAACAACAGCAAAGCAGGTGTGCATGTGTGCCTGGACTATATGCTTTCTTTTTCTCATACCTGATGCTTCTTGCTTGAATAAAGATCAACATCTTTAAAGCGTTGTGATTATTGTTTCTGTTTTTGCTAGATAACTGTTCAGTGGAGTGAGGTTTAGAAGCTGTTGTCAAAGTATTGGAGCTGATTACCTAATTTCCTTTCATTTGTCATGACTGTGAAATAGCCTGAGGGCTGCGTGTGCCATGTACACACATTCTGTGTTCTGTATTGATTAAAAACTTGTGTGATGTGTGCCAGGTGTCTGCAAGGCAGTTCAGATGGTGAAGTAGCATTGGTGAGGGGAAGTGAGATGGTTTGCCCCACCAGTACACTCTTCTAAAAGATCAGAAATGCTTCTGCCTCACCATGCTTCAGTCCTTCCTGTTAAAGTGGGGTGTCTGAGCTGCAGTTTCTGTCCTGACTCTCTGGAATATCAATTTGCTTCTGTACAGGCACTCAGCTGAAGTGGAGATCCCTGAACATGGCCTGTGTGTTATGGATACAGGAGCTGCAGGTTCAGCTGTACATGGGTCCTAGAGGAGGGATTGCATAATAGCAATTCTAATATTCCACAGACTTTATAGTGGGTGTGTCCAGTCTTCTCCATAGCATCTGCTGAGTCCGGTGGGAGTTTGAGCAAGTCAAAGCTGGATGTCTGTCTATTCTTTTGAGTCTGGAACGAGGGAAACTATGGGTCTACCCAATAAGGGCAGGAGTGTGCAAAGGAACTTGGAGATAATTGAAGTGCTTGAAACCGATACTGTCAATTTGCATGTTTGGATATGAAGCCTGGGAGGTGTGATAAAATCTTTTAGTCTGTATCTGTCTGGGTGGTGGTGCTGTTCATAACAGAAATATGTTGGCAGCTTTTTGTATGTAGAGGTAGAATTTGATCAAAAAGATGCCACTAGGCATATGCTGGGTATATAGAGTATAAAATCAGCACTCCATGCTCTTTATTGCTACCAGATGGTGTTTACTTTCTTCAATCAACCCTGTTGTCATTTTTGTTCTTTTTACATGTTGTTGACAAACACATGTGACTACAAAACCTAAAGGTCATTGAAATAGCCACTAATTCATAATATAAAACTTGTTAAAATCCTGTAATTCACTTTTCAGGGCAAATATAACTCACTTTCTTACTATGAATTTGATAAAATCCATATCCAACAAAACTGTTACTATAAGGCTACCATTTTTAATTTTTCCCTGTTAATATGATAGTTTTGGTCTTTGTGGCTAAGGCACAATCTCTTCCAAGACACAGCCATTATTAAACAACATGCTCAATGAAGGTTCCAAAGATTCTTCTGAGAGACAGAGATTGGCTGATAGATACCTGAGTGCTGGTGGAAGCACTGGCTCAATTGAAATAGAAGTGAGTAGAACCTGGAAGGGACATCAGTTAAATTCAACAGAGTGGCGAGCTGTGCTCATGCCAAAAGTGTCTGAAGAAAAAAGCTTGAGTCTCACAATTTTTTATGTTTCTTTTTTTCCCCTCAAACCCAGTATGTTTGTTTCAAAATAAAATGGATTATAAATAAAATGCATGCATTTTTGTAAAATTCTTTTCTTACAAGCAACCTGTAAGGTAATTTCCAAATGATTCATATTATCTCACTGACATTGACTATCTGTGTGTACAACTCTGTTAAATTAGACCTAAGGTTGTGTATGTGTAGGGTTCATCAACACAATCATTAAGAAAAACTCACAAAACTTGGAGTGCTAAAATACCTGTTATTCATTCTGACTGCATTATCTGGGCAAGCCCATTTAGTGTGCATTGGTTTCACAATGCACTCTTTTTCCAAGCTGATGCCTCTCAATCAGTCCTACTGTCCCCCATGGCCTGGAATCCTGCCCGAGCTTGATTGCAATATGTCAGGTGAGGTTTCTGCTGCTTACAGTGCTGTTTCCTTAGTTGACAACCTCATATGTTTTCCAGAAGTGCTTGCACTTTGTGTTGAAACTCCTGCAGATTGCTTATGAAACCATGGAGTGAGGGAGTTTGTGTTTTCAACAGGCAGCCTCTGTCTTAGCAACTGTGTGAAATAAGTCAGTGCTGTTATTTCAGTTAATATGGCCAGAGCTCCCTTGTGTCCAGTAACCTGAAGCTGAGAACAATGCTATGAAAAGGAGGGCTGGTCTTTCAGTGTTCAAGTCACTTGCATTGTTGTGGTAGCACATTGATCAAGATTTTAAGCTTTTTCTAGCCCAGAGATTTCTGCTGCTTGCTGTTTTGCTATCTTAAATAGCTGTTGAATGTGCTGTGTCTCAGTTAGACTTCTTTTCTTCAATGCATTTTTCATGTCAAAGGTGGACACTGGTGCAATTTCATTTTCCATATTGCATTGGGATCTGTGCCATGGGAATCCATTTAACTGTTCTGGTGCTGTTCAAATAAACTGCACTTGAATTGAACACTTGGCAGATTTAGCCTGATGGACTGTGAATCCAGATGTTACCCTTCTTCTGCTCATCACCTAATAAAATACATACCCAGTACTCTGTTACCCTAGGGATAATTTATCAGCTGCATTCAGCTTCATTATGGACACTTCCCTTAGCCTGTGGAGAGTGGCTGATCTGTCTTGGGAAGTGCAGGTTGTTTGGGAATTTGTCTGCAGACCCCTTCCTCTTAGAAAATATATTTTAGGGATTGGTAGGTAATCCTGATGTTCTGGTAAAGGCCATATTGTTGACTGTGTGCCTGTAATGCCCCTCAGAACCATAGGAGACAAAAAAAATCAGGTTAAAAATTTTTTTGGCAAATATTTCTGCTTTATTCCTAGGTGACTGGTGAATCACTGCTCTGTTTCTGACTGACAGCTGAGTACAAAAACAACCTCACAAGTGAGGCACAGTTGCAGTTGCCCAGTTGTTGCTTTTATTTACTGTCACCTCCATAGTTCTTCAGGAGCCAGTAGAAACTGAGTTGGTGAAAGGGATGGCTTCTTCATCTACTCAAAGACCATTTGTGAAAGGCTGAGAATTGTATCAGCTATAGCAAGGGCTGAAAAATAGAGAGAAAAGAGCTGCTAATATCCAAAGATAGGTAAATATATATGTGTGAAGGATTAAAAAAGAAGAGCACAAAAGAAGAATGTGTCAATCAATGTCATATACAAGATAGCCATCTAGCTCCAGGCAGCCTAGAGAAAGGGCTTTCCTCTTACCCCAATTGTGTACATGCATGTACTGGCTCCTTTTTTTGGTCTTCTTGTTTGCTTTTAACTAATTTCCTCCATTTGTCGATACATGGCTTTTCATTATCTGACATTTAAAAAAAAAATAAATTGTTACCAATAACAAAACGTGTGGAATCTTTCCTAGGTTATCTGATTAGATGAATGGCTAAATGTCTACTCTCATGATAAGAATTATATAATGAGAATGACAAGTGATTAAAAAGTATATTAGCATAAAGAGAGAAAGATCAAGAAAAATAGGCTTTTAAAAATAAGTTTTTTGAAAGCTCTTCTGTTTCAAAGTTTTCTCTAAGCTCTGTGGATTTTATTGAAATTATGTGTTTAAAACACTTACGTTCTTAAGGAGATGGAGAAGCACTCTTATTGTATTCCAGAGATGTATAGTAATGCAAAAGACTTTGGTTTCCAAAGAGAGGTGACAGAAGGCAAAAATGCAAGAAATCTAGCAATTTTAAAGTAGAGGGATTTTAATTGGAAGAAACTTAAAGCAGCTGCAGTATTTCTTAGAAGGATGTCTGCTAAAAATGAATTTGTACAGCTTTAAAAGTTTCATGAACTGTTTCTGCTTCTGTGAATCTTTTCTAATCTAAAATGTATTCTGCAAAATTAGCAAATTCTGCAACTTCTCTCACTTAGGTTCTTGTTAGCAATTGCACCATCTTATTTTAATATTGAAGACAATATATAAATATTCACTGTCATTTTTTTTCTGGTTTCTTGAGACATTCCTCTACCATTTTTAATGTGTGAATATCTATTTCTGATGAAAGATTAGATGTATATAATAAATGTGATTAATTTAAAAAACAGCTTATCAAGACATCTGTTCAGAAAAAAAACATAGCTTTAATACAGAGTTGCTAAAATGTCCAAGGATTTTTCAGATTTCATAGAATATTTTCCAGCCTTGAAATATCATAAAATCAGGCTCTGTTCATGGAACACTTGTAGGCATTAAAAATATTGATTAATTTTCATACAATGCAGGACAATCTTGTAGGTACATTTGAAATATGGGACAAATTAACATTTGAATTTTGAATTATTATTTTCAAGAGACTGAGATAAGACTGGTCAAGCTGTTGGTTATTACTTTTGCTAAATTTGTTTCTGACCAGGCATATCAAAATGTTTATACTTTGATTTATCCCTGCAGAAACAAGGAAAAAAAGTCCTTACATAACTATTACCAAAGCCAAACACTTATAAAGTAAAACTGTTTATTTTATTATCACAGCTTGTTTTTCTGTTGCATACTTACACTCTTTGCACGGAGAATATGATCTTCTGTAGAAGTATAAAGATGTGATTTGGGAGATGTCTCAAAAGATCAATTTTGGAAAAATCTCAAGCTATTTAATTAATATCTTTTAAAAAGGTGCTTTTGTTGTTATATTGAAAATTGCTTTGTTTCATTGTGCAAGTTCCTTTACATTTATATCACTTTCATGATCTTAGTGTCAGAATGACCTTACCCATATCAAAATCTTTAGTGTCAAAATATTCCATCTGTTTTCTCCAATTACCGTAATTACCCAATGTCAAAACATCCCAACAACCCAGTCTAAACATATTTTAGTCCAACAAATTAGCACATGTAAGGCTTTTTTTCTCATATTATTCAATTAAAAATGAATTTCCTTTCCCCGGTCCAAAGAAAATCATTACACATTCGTCTCAGGGGACCAATTCCTTTTTTACTTGAACCATTACAACTGCTTCTTAATATGGTAAAAAATGTAATGTAAAAGGCAAGAAGTCCACGTTAGGGTATCAGGTGCTGTGAGGACCAGGGAGTGGGAGCAGTGGGGGCTCCCTGTGGGCAGGCAGAGTCTGTCCCACCTCCCACCAGGAGCAGGCTGCCATAGGGGCCTGGGGCAGCCCCAGCCCCTGGCACCAGACCAGATGCCTCCCTGGCCATGGGCTGCTCTTTAAGTGAGAGGTCACTTATGGGTTGAAATATGGGCATGGGTGAGCAGAGCCCATGGTGAAGACGGAATGGGGCGGGAGCAGAGAGTCAGGCAGAGGCCAGGCAGCAAGTTTTTAGCTGGAAAGTAGATCCTGTGGGTAGGGACAAGCCGTAGGTGGGCTGTTGCTTCTGCAAAAAGGCATGGGAGCCCCTCTGCAGGGACACCAGAGAATAGGGCTGCCAGTGGGCTGTGCTGTCTCTCCATTGATCCTCAGCTCACACAGCCAAACCTTTCTGAAGGGCATTGCCTCAGGACCCATGCATGGAGATTCAATGTCATGTGTAAGTGATAACCATCAGAATGCACCCTAAAAAAGTCCCTATAATCTGTAAAATAATTATTCCGATGAAAAATTCTAACCGCCAGGTTTTTAATCTGGGCAAGGTGACACAAACCAACCTAAGGCAAGCATGGACCAAGCTGTTGTTTCTAGTTTTTTTACAGGATGAAACTGTGTTGGTTGGTGTTTGCATAAGCACCCCAGTAAACCACCTCTTCTTTCTAGTTGATGTTGATTTACCTTGTACTTTCTATAATACAGATTTTATAGCTTTAATTACTAGGAAATACACGGGCAGTAGAGACAATTAACTTCTGATTTGGTTGCATATGCTGTGCTGAGGTTGCTTTGCTATTTGTGAGTTAATGCTTTTCCCTTGGAGAAGAATTTAAAAAAAAGCTAGCACAGTATAAAACCAAAGGGTCTTATCATCCCCTAAGTCATGAAAAGACTGAACAGAGTATCTGCAGGAAACTGTAGAAAAATGCAACCCTCTGTGACTGACTGTGGCTGACTCAGACAGACTGTGGAAGCAATGTGTGTGCTCCAGTCTTAGACCTAATCACCCAGTGTGCCTAAGGAGCATTAGGTTGTGTAGGTTTCCACATCATATTGACTGCTGTTTTGCAAGACAGCAATAACCAGACTGTTGACAGCTCGTGTTCATATATCTGGCAGGATAGCAGTTTGTAGGTAAAGTTTCCCCATCCACAGTCTCCTCAGGTGTGAGTAGCAAGCTGTTACAGGAAATGAAAAACACTTTCCACATTGCCTTATCTGCTTTCCACACCCTATAAACCAAGAAGTGCAAGTAAACCTTGTGGAAGCATGGGTAGGCTGCCAGGGACAGAAGCTGCAGAGGGACGTCTGTGTGCACACCTGTGTGCCCAAGTGAAGGAAGCACAGGAAGGACAGGTGCGTTATAACTCTTTCTCCTCTGCACATCTAAGTAGTGGTAAAACACTCCTGGCAGTGGGAGAAAGCATAGCCCAGTGTAACTGTGTTACCCATGCGGAGTGCCAAAGCTGCTTTGGCTTTCAGAGTCATGCAACACGGGGTAAACATCCCCACCTACATCAAGCCTCATGTGGCAGTGCAGTTCCCCAGCAGCAGTGCAGCTCTGCCAGAGAATACCATGCTTGTAATTGTCACGTCTTTCACTGTTTTGACATTTCAGAATACTAAACTGAATAAACAAGTTGAAGGTAACTAACAGGCATGTGGCTTGCCTTCAAATGTTCAGAACAGAAATAACCTAGTGAACTCAGTTTCTGTTATATTGCAAAGTCTGGTCAAAAATAGTTTTGGACCACAAGAACTGATCTCATGTTGATGAAAGATCAAATTTCATGCCTTGTGTTTGCAGTTACAGAGCAAAAGGTGCTTGCCAGCATCAGCTTTCCTGAGACAACAAGAAAACTCTGACGTTTTCTCCTCCCAAAAGAAAGAAAAAAGTATCCATTTCTCATTTCTTGCTGCAAGAGAAATATTTTTAGTTTCACATTCTTACTTTACCATATCAGGATTTTTTCCCAGACTTTAGGAGAAATGTTTACAGTGAAAGGACTTGCACATTAATTTACGTTACTGTTATATCTGGTCATAAGGTTGAACACTAAACCAAACTTATTTACGGGATTTGGAGTTGATTTTCCATTCATAGTTAATAGCTTTGTTCAACTTGAATAAATAAAATAATTGGAAGAATTTTAGAATCTTACAGTTGTTCTGGAAATTTTAGTTGCTAACTGATTGTTTCTGTTACATTAGGTTTGTCTGACCTCCTTTAGTGTCTTTCTTCAGGATAGGCAGTTGCTGATGAAATGATTAAAGTTTACTATAGGAACTACTTATTAAGAGTTTATACGGGGTAAAAGTTTTATCGGTAAGTCCTGTCTGCCTTCACAATAAATGTATTAACCTTGAATGATTCATCCAGTTCCTCATTGAGATTTTCTTTTAAGTAGTGGAGATTTTGTCACATCATTGCAATAACCTTGATTTTTTTTTTTTAAGAAAATGAAGTTAGAAATAGACTTTTTCACCAATATAAACTTATGGGGAGCACATCAAATGGATGATATGCATTTAATGGGGAAAGGAGAAGTAAAACCTATTTTCCATTTGCACCAGTTCTATGCCAAGGAGATGTGCTGTAGTTGTTCATTTAGCTAGCTCCTTCCCTGGCCTTCTTAAAGCTCCTGGTGTCAGGGCACCTGATGAATTAGGCTGGGAAGGGCCTGAGTGATCTGCTGGTGGAGCTGAGGTGTAGGGAAGGGGCAAGACTGTCAGTGCATGTTTGCCTAAGTGCTCTGTGGGGCATTGGCTTGGTGATTTTCACAGTGCTGCTGCTGACATAACCGACTGAGATTTCCAGTGGGTTGCTTCTCTGTGCCTGGCAGCTCAGATCTGCTGAGGAGACAGCTTCTTGTGGTGCCAACAACAGTGCATAGTGCTTGCTACCTAGATAGTCAAGAAAATATTTGGTATGTTCTGGTTTGAATTAAGTGTTTGGGTTAGAAACAAAATCTGGTGGAAACACCATTCCTAATGAAAGCTCTACTCTTTAGGTGAGTTTAAAACACTTGTTTTTCTAGTGAGAAAGGAACCTGTGTCCTCCTCTCTGCTCACCAGAGCTGGACGTAGCCTGTGTGCTGCAGATCTGAATAGGAGTAGATTTTCCTGTTCCCTCTGTACTTCTTATGCATTCTTTAGGTGCCATCTACAATGTCTTGCACAATACTAACAAACTGTAATTTATGAAACAGTTTAATTCCTCAGCTAAAGGTACCAAAAGGGAGGAAATTCCAAGGGTCAATAAAACATTGTGGTTTTATACTTCAGGAGCCTTGAAAATATAGATTAATAATTTGGGAATTAAACTCTTCTCATGATGTCTGCCAATGTCTTTCAGTTCCTTTATTATGCAGCCATCTCCCTGAGGAAAATGTAAATTTTCATGAGCAATGACATGTCAGATGAGCAAACCCCCTTTGCAGAGCCCGTGCAGTCACCTCCATGCACTTTCCAGTTCACATCTAATATATTCAGGGCAAAAGTTTCTGGGACTGGGTAAGACTCTCAAGTGTGAGGTTGTGAACTGTGAAACTCCTAGAAGTGCTTTTGTGGGGTGTTTTATGGACCCTCTATGGCAGTGGTGGTATCAAGGATTCTGCTAAACTGTATTTATTAGTCTTTTTTAACTTGGTGGAGGGAACTGTTGGAATCCTGCTGGTGGTACATGGAGGAGACATAAATTCATTGGCAAGAAGAATTGAGAAACTTCCCATCTTTCTGGGCACTTACAAACGGAGTGCTTCTGTCAAGCTGTTTTGGCCTAGAAACAGCAGAAACCTGTAGCTGTTTGGCAGGAACAAATGAGAACTTGTCCAGAGGAAATTAAAATTTTTCAACCTTGCCTTTTGGGTTTGAATAATCTGAGGATAAAGCTCTGCTACCCATGTAGGGAGAACAGTGAGCTGGAGGACAGAATTTGTTAGGCGGTTTGTTGTGTTACTCAATTTGAGCAACCACTGGTGAAATCTTCCATGGTTGTGAACCCTTACATGAACTGAACTTTAGGGTATATTTAATGCTAGCTTGCATGTTATAACTTAACCTTGGTGCTCAGAGATCTGTGGTTGCTTTCAGAAAACAGGATTTTCCTGCACTAGCACTGTGTGTGATTTATTCCACAAGTTCATGGTTGGGAGAACTAAATGTCACCCCTAATTCTGGGGGTGGTGGGAAGAGGAGGATGTGAAGAATGTTGAAAAGATGTTCTTTAAACCACATAAGAGAAACAATGAAAAAAGGAAGAGTTGAAGAGTTACGTCTCAAGCTTTTATATCCCATGTGTATGTTATTGTGAGTTCACTCAAAATTGCTGTGAACACAGTGCCAATATTCTTATACTAAGCTACTACTGTATATTTAAGTCTTTGTTGCATATGGGGGCATCCTGCATCATTGAATTTGCAGCACATATCCCAAAAGGGAGCTCTGGGGAATTCTGCTGGATTACCAACCCCCACACACCTGTCAAGCCCTCCTTTTATTTCACTGTTGTGATAAAAGCGAATGGACATGCACATTAGATAAAAAAAGGAGAATTTTTTCTTGTTATAGCAGTGAATCCTTATTCAAATCGAAGTTGCACAAGCTGCAACTTGGATGATTTTGACTGTAGTATTTGTGGGTGGGACCCCAATGATGGATTACTGATGTCTGCTATTTATTTTGTCTTCTGTGAGATGCTGCTGTGTTTAGTGATAAACCACATTTCTCAGTGATTCTGGATGTGTCCATATTATTCAGCTAGTAGCAAACTGTTCCATTTTCAAGGATGAAACTAAAATAATTAAAAACACTAGGACATCCTGCATGGAATAGGGATTTTCACCATAGGAAAAAAAAAATTCTAATGTGTCAGCAGATGAAACTCACACCTTTCAAGAAGGAAAAGACAGATAACACTTCCAGTATATGCTCACTTTAAGATCAGGAGAATAAACCCTATGAATGTTGTATTAAAAATAGGTCCTTGCAAGAGTTCATCAGCCTCTTTGGTTTTCTTGTCTCTTAATAACAGAGGAGATTGACATCCACCTGGCTCCCGAAATCTTGAAAATCTTACCTATTTGAGAAGAAAAATACTTTACTGACTTCTGTAAACTGTATTGAGTTCACTAATTCAGAGAAACTAAGATTGTAACCATGAAGCTTTTCTATTAATAGAATCTAAAAGGAATAAAACATAGGATAAAGTAGTCAATTGTTTCTTAGTCTGCTAGGAAAATTCCTGAAACTGAGCATTTTCATCACAAATTTTTACCTGCACTAAAACACACCAACTGAAATGCTGCAATATAATTAAAAAAATATTCATTTTCTCTGTGTAGGCTTACAGTTAATAAAAATTCCAGGTGCTGCCTGGATCTTAGAAGTAAAAAAATTACAAAATAAAGCAGAAGAGGATTTTACTATGAGTTTTTAGTAGTTCAGCCAAACATAGATGAGGATGCCTTTTTCTGCTGAATCTACAGTCCAGGGAAGGTTTAAATCTTGTAGGAAAATGATGCATTACACATTATGTTCAGGTCTGGTTTTCTGCAGATACACTGTGTGTTGATAGTGCTTTTCTCTATGAAATATAACAAAGGATTGTTACATTGATTGAGCCAAAAACCCTTGAACACTGATTTCACCTGGAAGATTTCAAGTCCTGGTCTCATAAGGAAATGTCCTTGAGTTACCAATGCTGAAAAAGGGATATTTGTTTAACTTTTGTTTGTCCCAGTTATATGGCCCGTCAATGTACTGACCAATCTAGTTAATGATTTACCCCTTAGGGAGTCAAATTAGTTTAAAACATAAACTGTAAATCTCTCTAGCTGTAACCTGTAGGTAGGTGTATTTCCACTGAGACAATAACACAGTGTGGGCAAGTTTATCAACTTATTAGAGGAAAATAACCCTCTGCACCTCAGCATTTTGGGTACTGCTAATCTAAATTGTGTAACTTGCAGGAGAAATACACAGCTGGGTACACCAATTTAGTTTACAATGGCTTTTTACAGAGTCCGAAAATAAGCATTAAATATAAGCTAAAATTAATCAGTTACTTGGGAAAATGTTCCAAGTATATTGTAATATTTCACTTCTACAAGCTATCTTTTCTAGTGACAAATAGCAAAATGATGTTTAGCTAGAGATGGGTCTTCAAAGTACAACAGGCACCTGTAGTATTTAAAACTAATTTAAGTAT
Organism: Regulus satrapa; assembly: GCA_013396955.1. NCBI lineage: Eukaryota > Metazoa > Chordata > Aves > Passeriformes > Regulidae > Regulus > Regulus satrapa. Next base: position 94,621 of record VWZN01009783.1, on the reverse strand, counting down.
TTAAGTATTTAACACATGCAGGGTAACACAATTCTGCTTCACAGTTGTGTTTCTGCAGATGATACACTGACAGTTTTGGAAAATTTGTTTTGCACCCATCAGGAACAGCAATAACTGAAACTCCATTTTCCTGGTTCTTTGAGCCACAAAAAACAAAAACAAAAACAAAAAACCACAGAAATGTTCTTTCTGCCAGTTACTGTTAGTGTGTGAATTCAAATTGAGTCTCCTGTCTGTGAGCAGAGTAAAGAACCATTGCAGACATGCTTGGGTTTTCATAATGAATGCTTATCATCTTTAAATGTAGATAAAAAAGTCCAAGCAGTCAGAGATCAGAAAAATCAACTACTTCCAGAAACCTGTGTTTTTTTCTGTGTGTATTCTCTTGAGGTAGAGCTGGTCTGACAAAGGCACAGCTTGGCAGACAAAATGTCTCCTGGCCTTCTTGGAAACAATTGACATTTTTCCTCTTATCTCAGTATTGACTGGAAGATTTTAATTGAGCTATGGAAGATACTTGCAGCTGTGAATCAAATATAGGTGAATTTTCCTACTCTTGGAGAAGAAGGTGTTTCTTACGTTGTAGCTGATTGAAGAAAGATGATAATTTAGTTTACTGATTTCACTCTTTGGGTAAAACAGTAGCTCCCCTCCTTGCTCTCATGGTAAGCAGTATGTTCTTTACTGAAACTGAACCACAGTATACTAAGTCAATAAAATAATATAGTTTTTTTTTCTGTAAATCTGGCTTTGTATGCTTTTCTTGTATTTAATGTAAGAATCACAGTATGAGCAGTAATTAAGGAAATTTTTTCATGCGCATCCTTGGCAATGTTACCTTGATTCAGATACACTTTAACTGAAACAGTTCTATCTCCTAATCTTTCCAGACTCAGATTTTTTTTTTTTTTTCAGTTTTTTTAGGCACTTGAAAAAGTGGCTGTAGCAGGTCACATAGCCTGTATAAAGAAAAGAAACTGCTCAAACTGTTGGTCACTTATGCCCAAACCCACCAACAGACTTATGATTTCACATACAAGCTAGTTCTGAATAGATAGGTAAGAATGCAGATATACACATAATATAAGACTAATGTATCAAAGTTCCCTATTTAACCAAAAACCATGAGGAAAACTTTCCCCTTGTTGAAAGCATTGAGTTTACTCCTATAGAACAAACAAAAACATCTGGCTGTGACAGGTGTTGTTGCAGTGTGGATCTTTCTGAGGCATCTGAGACAATTTATGGATGTTTGGGAACAATTACAGATTTTGTAGTTTTATTTTGATGAATAGTATCATTGTTGATGTGGAGACTTAAAAACTGTATTTCTATTCACTCTCTTTGCGTTGTGCTCAGATGGTGGCAAGAGGTATAGCAGTATTTGTTTTTAACTAATGTACATAGGTCTGTTATATAAGATCATTTAGGTGGGCCTGAGAAAATCATTTCATATCCTTGTAAGTGCCATTTTTCTGGCTGGAATGAGGCTAGGAATCTGCTCTGAAGGTTCTGTTGTACACCAGAGCTTGTTCCTTTTGTTACCTGAGCAAAATCTGTGAAAGCAGCTGAATGGAAAAAAGTAGGTAGAATATTCTTTCATTAGGAAAAGATATAAAAATATTGATTAGTTGGGAAAAGGTTGCATTGAGAAAAAGACTGGCAACTACTTACAGTAAGTAGTAACATCCAGAACAGAGCTTCAGTTTTTCATTTTTGTTCTTCAATACTGCTTGCTGAAGAAGAGGATTTGAAGCTGTCTGACTGCACTGCTTCAGTAAACTTAAATTACTGGGTTGTCATAGCTCAGAGTGAAAGGGGAAATGAAGGCTTATTTTGCATATTCCCAATATTTCTGAATTGTCAACTTGGTTGCCAGCATATACCACCCCTGAGAGAAAACATCTGTGGCTGGAGTCAGAAGGCCTTTAACTTAATTTGAAAGCACTTTCTCAAATGTGGAATTATTGGCCTAGACTCTAGGAAAGAAACCTTTTTCCCACAACTAACCGCATAGTTGACATATTTTGGTTTGGACACTGATTCTCAAGAGTAGGAAGATGATTTAATTTTATTACTGGGTTAATTACTTCTTATACAATCAGTTTCAATATATACACTTAAAAAGATGAACACTTTGAAATTCAGAAAAAAATAGATTATTAGGGAAGTAAGTATTGAGCATGTACCTATATGGATCTATATTCCTAGATGGGCCACTCCTGTTCTCATTCATACTAAGGGTATGTAAATTCATCTGGTTAATAAGATTCAGCTTTTAAAAATAACATTAGTTGGTGTTTTGAATTTTTCTAACTTCAGCTTAAAGTTATTGAATCTTTGTCTTGCTGAAAATCATGTCAGGTTGCTTGTATGAGAAAAGTATTTAGCTTGTTTATTGCTTTATGCAAGTTTGTTTGCATTTCAAATGTTTTCATCATAGGTGAGTTCTGCTTTCTAATGTGTAAGCATTCAATGACTTGTCCTATGGAAATAAATAGGATTGTTGCTGTTAATGACATTAAAAGAGTTCAGTGTTTTCCAGAAATGTTTGAGCAAGGAAACAGCTGAGATTGATAGATAATCTTCATAGAAGCAGAGTTCTAACTGTAAGCAAAACCTGGATTTGTAACCATAACAATTTTTTAATGCTGGAAGTTGTGTTCCGCCACAGGTGTCTCTACAGCTTAACTCTGGAATGAGTTCTTCTAATGATCATGTATTTGTTGATACAGCAAATTAATGATCACATATGAGTTATGGACAATGGAATTTATAATTTCAGTGAAACATTCAGTTGTCACTTGCCTGTTAACATGTTTATTTTCCATGTTTCTTTTTTGTTCTAGACCAAAAAGTATTTAATGTTTATGTTCCACAACTTAATTCATCAGTTATCACAAAGCCTTTAATATCCAAAGTAGGTGCTGATGTATTCAGTGTGATATATTAGTTAAAATTACAGTGAAATTTGAGTTGCTACAATTTATTGACAAGGGTTTATTTACAAGATAAATAATAATATAATTATTAAATAATACAAGATTTATTTGACAAATGAAAATCTTGGATCTAAAACACACTGAGCTCGAGGAGGATTTGGATTCAGATGTAAACTCTGTGGTTTGGGTTTTTGTTTAATCACATGGTGTTACAAACATCTATTTCATGTTTCTAAACTGTCCCAGCTGTGCAGAGTATTTCCTTGAGCACATTTGCCTTATTTTTATACAGATGCAAATCAGGAGTAACTTTTCTAAAGTCAGTGCAACTGGTGCCATCAGATGATGTGTGAGTGAAGGTCTTTGCTGTCCCTATGATGTCTCTCTATACCAATAATACAGAAATGGCATGTATTCTTTACTTTGGGAAGAAACTGTCTGCAACTCTTTGCATGTACAAGAATGCGATGCAGGTGTATTAGCAAACACAGAATATAAATGAGTTGGAATGGCTGCTCTGTACCATGGCCACTTTGCACTTTTCTTAAGGTAGTGCACAGTGCCATTGCTGCATCCTCCTTCCCATCTTTCTCCCACCTCACTGTTTTCTTCCAGGCTCTGCTAGAACCAGTGAATTCTCTTCACACATTTTGTAGCCATGTCCTGTTGCACTGTCAGTTCACTGGATTTGCCATTGTGCTGTTTGCCTCTCACCTTTAAGGCTATCACTCATCAGCTCTTAGGAACCAACATTATACAGTATTTGAGGTAAAGAGAATATAAGACCTGGATCAAGTGTTGATTTCCACTCCAGCTTTCCCTATTGAATTACATAAAGGTTTCAACCGAACTTGAGCTATAAAGAAACCCAAGCCTTTCTTTAGGTTGGACAGAGCTTGTAAAAGTCCTGTGTTTTTGTGTCTGTCATTCCCCATCCCTCCATCTTCATTATACTTGCATGCATATCCAGTTTCGGATTAAACTGTGACTGTTCTTGTGGTGTTTCTTGTCCTGGCCAGAAACAGGAACTCTGGGAAGCATTGCTGCAAAACCCTCTTGTTGAGTATTCCTATGTAGTTTTTCAGGCTTGCTCAATCTAATCTTTGTTTTTAGATCCTCAGTGGGTGAAAATCAATTACCATTCCTTTACATGCAGCTTTATTTGGATGCAATTGCTATTCTTCTGTTTCATCAAAGGAGGGGACCTGACTTATCTGTACTAGTGAAAGTGATCTGACTTGCACCCTATTATGCCAGCAATGAGAAACTGCCTTACAGATTTCTATTTTCCAAAGATGATATGTGGTCTCTCCACAGCTGCAATTCCCCTGGAGGATGATGGCCAGACTTCTCATTGGGGTCTCTTAATTCTTGCCTCTTTGAGCCAAGAGCAATATAAACCAGGGTCAGTCAAGGGTAAGAATCATGCAGTTACCAGTTCAGTAACGCTTAGCATGAAAATATAATCTATGAAAGGAGCGCGAGAGACAAGAGTGAGTCCCAGAACATGTCACATTGCATATTCTATCAGATAGAAGAATCCAGTACTTCAGGTGGCTCTGGACAAGTAATGAATTATAGTGGAAGGAGATGATTAGATCTACAAGCTCTTCTTAAATGAAGTACTAGGTCTTGGCTAAGGAACAAAAATCCTGATACTTCCTTTTAAGTTGCCATACAAGTTTGTAACTTTGAGGCAGGAAAGGGTGAACACTCATAGACTGCTTCCCCTCGAGAGGAGCAGTGCTTCAAAGATTGCAAGCAATGTGAATCCTGGAAGGAACAGTGGGGATTTTCTTTTTGTGCACAAAAATGCATGACTAAGCAAACTCTTTTGAGAACACAGGTGAATTTTGTAAGATATCAGTTGTTCTTTCAGTATCTTAAAAGCAGTTTAAGATGTAACATAGAAAAAACAAGTCTGTTTTAGTGCTAGTTTTTCATTGTTCAGAACGCATCACATATTTTTTATCAGAGGTGGATTGGCACGACAATATGAGCAAGATGTAAAGGTGTCAGAAGGCATCCAGAGGAGGACTACAAAGATGTTGAAGAGTCTGGGGGAAGCCATATGAGGAGCAGCTAAAGTCACTTGCTTTGCTCAGCCTGGAGAAGAGGAGACTGAGGGCAGATCTCACTGCAGTTCCAACTTCCTTGTGAGGGGAAGAGGAAAGGTTTTCACCCAGAGGAGGGTTGGGCACTGGAACAGGCTCCCCAGGGAAGTGGTCACAGCATCGACTCTGGCAGAGTTCAAAAAGCTTTTGAACAGCACTCTTAGGCACATGGTGTGACTCTCAAAGTGGTCCTGTGCAAGGCCAAGAGTTGGACTCAGTGATCCTTGTGAATCTCTTCCAACTCAGGAAATTCTAGAATTCTATGACATTCAAGCTGATAACCTGCTTATGCTGTGTAAGAACACAACTTTATATAAAAAGTGTTCAGCTTGCATATTACATGTAAACAAAATAATAGAACTGGGGAAAACTCATAAATAAACATCAACCTACATGGTGACTGGGGAGACTTGTACATCCATAAAACTTTAAAGATAGACACCATTAAAGTTAAGTAATTCTCTCACATTGAGAGCTAAGACCTAGTTAAGGCTTAAAAGTTTAAATTAGACTCTTCATGGCTCAGAATCAAGTTTCCCTCAGATTTAATACTTGCTCTGTCTTTACTGGAATTTTATATATGCTTTACAGTAGATAACATTTGGACTCCATCTCTTTTCTACTGTCTGTACCAGGTCACCTGCTCCTTTATCTGGAGTTCAAGATTCAACTTAAAACCTGTGTTTTAAGATGTTTGTCTGTAGTACTGCTGCAGGAATTATTAAATATAATCTTAAAATTTACTGGTTGAATTTATTATTAAACAAATTTTCTCTATTTTAAGATAGTTTTATGTCACTTTCAGGGCTTGATTTTGTGTTTTCTGGGTGTGACATTCCTGTAGCCAAAGAACAAGGTCTTAGTTGTATTCTTGTGCAGGGTTATGTCAGCTGTGCTTGACATGATTTTTAGACTTAGAAATGGGAAAAAAGGAAGAAGAGTGTTTAGTAATTGGTGACAAAAATTTATGAAGCTGTGTATGCTACACATATACCATATCAAAAAATACTGTATTTGTCTATTTGTTTTTACATGTTCTTACACATGAAAACATGATAATGTTTCACCTCCATTTGGACAAGAGTATTATGCTTTTGAGCTAGGGAGAAAGGAGTTGTATGATAAGTGGATTGTGTTGTGGCCCTTTGTATTTGCCTTTTCTAAAGGTTGCAACTGGAATATCGTTGCAAGAAGCAAAGCTTTGACTGGACTGATTTAAGGAATAAGAGTGAGCAGTTTTTTATCATATTAATTGCAGTTGACTCATGTCACTTCACCTTCCAAAACCAATGATGGTTGGTTGAGATTATATCCAAACCAGTCATAAGTTACCAATGAATCAGTAAGAGAATATTCTGGGCTGGTATACAAAAACATGTCTTGCTCCATATTTAGTTTGCTTGGATTCTCTTGTGGTTCAACAATACTTTACTGAAACAAAACATTTTCAGCTTCAAGCAGAGTCCAGTTTCCTTAATAAAACTCTTCGTGCAAGGAGGGAAAGAGTTTAGCCAATTTGCAGTTTCATTCCTCTAAGACCAGCTAACAGACATACATCGTACCTACTCTGTGTTCAAGACTTCCTACTGTCATTTATTGTGATTATCTGAAAGCTGTTGTAATATTAGAAGCATAATGTGCAGCAGATAAACTATGATATCAGCTCCTTCTCATGCTAATCGTCTCTGATTTTGCAGCTGTGAGAAGAAAATATTTAGGTGTTTGAGTATAGAAACCATGTTGAGGAACATGTTCTTCTTGGTCAAAGTGTTTCCTATTTTTCTCTGATCAGTTTGCAATTTGGTTGAAATATTACTATGAAGAAGCACTGAGGTATAGCTTTTAAACAAATTAGTGGTAAGGAAAAATGTTTAGAAAAACCTTGAAAAATATGACTCTGCCTTAACAGTGTCAGTTTGCTGTACAAACAGTAATGTATCATATCTATTCTGTTTTGATGGATATATTAACAATGCTGTCATTGTTTCTCTATGTCTGACAGCTACATAAAGAAGTATCTGGAAACTGAGGTGTTCCTAAAAGCTAAAAACCACATAACTAAATAAAACACTACACTAAGCTGACATATAAAATACAAGTAATTAATGCTCAGCCATAAATAATCCCCAGAAAACTAAAGCAAAAGTCAAGTCTCTGGCCATGTTTAGAGCTTGATCTTGTGGCTTTGGCACTTATTTAATGTTTTGCTTTTACTGTATTTTTCATTCATGGTTTATGAAATGCTTTATAAAGTAATGATAGTCTTATTTTTGTTGGGGGACGTCTAAAGAAGCACAAAGATAAAATGTCTGTGAATTAGTCAGTTCATCGTGGGTAGCAAGAGTACAAATATTGCCTTGATTTTGAGGGAGACATGGCTATTTTAAGAAGGAAAATTGCAGTTACGTATCTCTTATAAACTAAATTATTATTGTTCTTTGCTCTTTTAGGCTCAGGAGAACCCTGTGAGATCTTGAATTCACGACTTTCCCTGAAAGAACTGAAAAAAAAAAAAACCAAACCAAACCCAGTCAGTACCACACTCTTCAAAACTTGAGAGAACTAAGAGTGTGCAGAGTCCAAAGAGATCAGCCTGTGTTTTTCCCTGGGAACATCATCCTAGATTGTATAAAAAATGACATTCAGTGAAGGGTAGTTTTTTTTTCTTTTTTAAATTGAGACAAAAGTCATAAAATAGTTTACAAAATATCCTCAAGTGTTTTAAACAAGAAAATCTGTGTGCCAGTTTTGAAGAACTCGTACTGTTTGCCATGTCCTTGGTTTGTTAATGAAGCAGACTTATTTCAGCCATGACTAAATCTTATGTAGGAAAGACCATTTGGAGAGATGACACATGTGGTTAAAAAACAGGAAGGAGTTTCTGGAGTCCTGTATTTAATTCCCAGAATTGCCACAGACTTCCTCTTTGACTTTGAACAAGTCACCACATCTCTGTGACTAAATTAACTGTCTGTAAACTGATGCTAGCAGAGATTTTGTCCTTTAATGGCAGGTTGTGGGGAGAATGTATATTTGGGTATCATCAGCAGCTGCAGAGGGCTTGGATTTTTAGTTTTCTAAAACGTGAATCCAAGACAATTATTTAAAGGTGTAGCCATTTTCTATGGGTTGTTTCAATAATGGAAAATTACCACAACATATTCAAAGATGTTTGCATCATCAATCTGTGGTACTTTGGCACTTCTTAATATCTGACAGATTCATAGCATAACATTTCTACCTGTCGACCTGGGTCCAAGACAAGTGAAAATGACGTGTGTGTCAGTCTGTCCGGGGCAGATGTGTCAGACAGCGAATGATGCTACTCTGAATAAGTTGTGGGTAGAACTCTGGTGTAGATTGCAGAGGTGACAGATCTCAGGGAACTTTAATTAAAACAGAGGCCTGATCCTCAGGTGCTGTAGGAGGTGGTTAGGGATACAAGCTTAGTGTATGGCATCCAGCAGGTTAAATGACAGACTGCAGCTGACAGAAGGATAACTTAGGTATCAAAGACAATCTGTTCTAGGTGATATGGGACAAATTTTATGCCCCCAGGCCTACATCTTAAATAGAAGAAGGCCTCTCCATTATTAAGTATGGGCATTCTGAACTCATATAATGCATCGACTCTCCTATTTTCTAAACAGTTAAACAGTGATTTACATTTGCTGAGATGCCTGAAAAAATACCTGTGTTCATCTAGTCCATATTCAGGTCTGAATATATTTACACTGTCATTTGTCATTTTTATCTAGTTTACTTTAAATGTGGTTATGTGCTGTCAAGAGAGCATCAGCAGTCTGTGGCGGGCAGCTTGTAATTCTTCTTAGGTGGCTGGCCAAGCTCTCTCTACAGAGAATGGTGGCGAATGAGCAATAGTCCTTAGTCCAGTCTACTGATGTTCCTTTTCCTCAGGTAGCAGCATAAGGGGAGGTGAGAATACTTCAGCATCTGTTGTGAAATATGCTCTTATTTTCCTCTGTGAGGCAGATGAAAGAAAAAGATAAAAATTTTTTTAAAATGTCATTAGTATTTCTTCCTCCCATGTCTGTGGGATGTGGTCAAAACTAGCCAGCTGACTGCTGGCTTTCCAGACCACTACATGCAACAGAGAAACAAAGCTGTGGCTGAGGCTACTCTGCTTGACCTCAAAAGCATTAAAAGACAAAATAAGATTTATGAAAGCCAGATTCCATGCTCCAAGGAAGGCAACAACTTATAACATTGGGAGGAAGAGGATGTGGAATTGGTGTGATGGGTCTGCCTGTTAGAAGGGAATGGGCTCTCTTAAATATTCTTCCAAATGCTGTAATCTGTACAAAACCATATCAGGAAGCCATTTTCCACAGTGAAATAGGAAAATATTTCATAGGTGCCACCTCTGCCTGTATTTTGTTGGTCAATTCCACTGCATATAAAAAGTGCCTGTAACATGGGGTAATTATAGGCTTCCAACACAAATAATCTGAGAGGAAAAGATTCTCTGATTTTTCAAGTATGACTAGAAACCACATATATAACACACTGCGTCAGAGATTTCAGACTGCAGAAATCTTCACTCTTGGGCTGTAAAAATATGATGTTTCTATAAGCTCTTGGTAAGAGCTGAAACTTGCTGGGCCTTACTTCTTTTACTTTGTGAGGTGAGAGAAAATACAATTAAAATGAAAAACCTGTTCTTTAGAGGTCTAGGGATTTTTGTTGTTGTTGTTGTATTTTCAAAGTACTTACAGGCATTTTCTCATCACAAATGCAGAGTGTCTAGGCTTTCCCAAGTGTGCAAAAATTAATTCTGATTGCATACCATTAAAAAA
>VWZN01009783.1:17618-76292 GCA_013396955.1 Regulus satrapa | reverse complement strand
GTGCACTATATTATAAAATGTAGAGTAAAACATTTATCATTACTGTTTAAGATGCTTTGAGCCACATTCAGTAATTACTCTTTGCGCCTCAGCCTAAGTGTTTCTGTTGGCAGTCTTTCTTCCAATGTAGAGAGATTCTGGTGCTCCCTGTGCTCCCTGTGGCCAAACTGTAACATTGGTTTTGACTCTTCTGCTTTCTTGGACTGGCAGTTTGGTTTGCAGGTGTATCCAGTTGTTGGCTCTCTAGCCAACACCATTTTTCTTGCCTTATACTTTGTCATCTACTTAGGAGCAAGGAGAGTTTCCCTGAACTACAAAGTGTACATGGATTTGTGCACCAGAAATGCAAAGGTGTGCATGTGACTCAGTTTTATCTGAAGACCTTTTCTGCTCTCGCGATTATGTAGCTGCAGGACGTAGATCAGAGGGAATGACACTGAATATCTGCATAAGAGTGAACAGTGTAAGGTAAAGATATGTCTTACACATAGCGTGAGCAAAGTTACATAAACATGCTATTTTGATAAATAGTTTAATAGCACAGTAAGGAAACCATAAATTTCCTACTCTTATGGTACTGGAAAACATTCTCATTGACTGCAGCACATTGCTTGTTGTTGAAGAAATAAGCATCCGTGTTGCCACATAAGCCAGATGTAGCTCCGGGATGTTTTGAGAATCAGGGAGAATTCTTCATAACAATATAGATGTTAATAGAATTTAGCTAATGTATGCTAGGTGTCTTATCAATGTACCTTGGATGTTTTGGACAGAGGCACTGTCTGCAGCACTGTCTGAAGCCTGCTGTCTGCCTGTCAGCATGTATTGCTCTTTCTCTCTTCATACAGATCTTAATGAATAATCATATTTAGCCTTCTGATTGATGGATTCTGTGTAGATCAATTGCCTGACACAGCACAAACTCTCCAACCACACATCCTGACTGTCCCAGATGTAGCACCAGTGACAAGAATCAAAGATAAAGCAGAAAACAGAGCAGAAATATCTTCCTCCTGTTTAAGCAAGGTTTTGTGTATCTACTACTTCATTCTCTGAACTTCAGTAACAGAGAGATAAAAGATCACTGGGATCATCAGTAATACATTTCATCCAGTATTAAGATTCTTTGAAGTGTGAGACAGGGAAGGAAAAAAGTGGAATTCCATGATGCCAGAAATATATGACAGTGAATAATATTTCAGAAATGCATATAACAGTCAAATTGGTACACATGTTTAATGACTTTAGTTATTAGATTTTGTTAATGAGATAAACCCAAAATCAAACATTTTTCTGCTATAGCCCCATTATCATTCTTTCTTCTCAGAAATACTACATGAGAATTTGAAGCAATGCCTAGCATAGAATAGTAAGTCCCTTGTATATAATAGTAAGCTTGGTGTTGTCAAGTGTAGTGCTTTGGGAAGGTTGAAATAAATGATACTGAAATGTAAAGAGGAAGATAAGTTACAGCAATTCCACTTGAGTTCTCTGCCTTAATCTGTGGAATAATTCTTAGTTGAAACCAATTTTTTTGAAACATGACTAGGCTGGTTTCTGTGTCATTAGAGCAAGAACACCTCTCTGTTGAAAGTGTTTTGCTTTTTAATAGGCTTTAACCATAATTGTCCAATTTCTGCTGGTTGTTCAAAATAATTCCATCTCAGGTTGGTCAACTATTGTTGGCCTAATTTCAGTTGTTACCAGCACTCAGCAGAAATTCTGCTTTAAGCTTGTCTCTCTCTGAATCATATGTTTGTACAAGAACACCTTAGTTTGTTAAATGAATTCCAAGATAGAAATAGATTAACCAATAGTGAGTGTGAGTAAATTTCTGGTCTGTATTGAACCATTTTTCTCTCTCTAAACTGTCCTATTTTAATCAAAAGCACTATTTTCACAGGGAAGCACAGTTCTAAGTTGCTCGCAAGTGTGATCCCAGCTTCTCTGGCTCTGGCTATGCTTGTTCCTGTTTGAGCAAGTGGCAAATCTTATGGGGAAATTCCATAGCCCTTTCTTATTTCAGCATTTGTTTTTCATATATTTATCAATTCCTTTCACTGTGTGAACAAACAATACTGATTTTGAGTTGTACCATCTTATATTGCTGCATTAAAGATGACAATGAAGTGTTTTGCAAATGTCAGTCACATTCTGTATGCTTTTTTCTAAGTACATTTGCTAGTCTCTCTTTCATGCTGTCTTTACAATTGCTTGCCTTTTTGTCCTTCCTGCTCTTAAATCCCTCGGTTACACTAGGTTGGTGGAAATTGTTTAAATGTACAACCCAAATTCTCCAGTGAGGTTTGGCTAACCAATAAGCAATTCAAGTGGTTTTGTCTCCCGGGTATGTCTTCATCCTCTGCTTTTCCAGGTTGCTTGAATATCCTTAAACCCTTAATTTGCCCTAATCTCCTCTAAGGCCTTGAAATAATAAAATACTTAAATAAAATTCTTTGGATAAGTGCCCTTTAAAATACAGCTTTATCTGTGAATTATCATGCTCTCAAAGGAGTGGATTTTGTTCCTCAGACAAATAAGGGGATTTTCTGTCCACATTGTTATTGTCAGGCATACCCATCTTAACTCCTGCAACAGTTTAAAACAGAAAAAATGAAGAAGATCTGGGGGAAAAATGGTACAGGGGCTAGATTGCTGCTATGTGTGATTTTCTTCTGGTGCCTGGGTTCAGTCTCCTGATCTGCTGCATGATTTTCTGTGGGTTACAAAGCCTTCCCGTGCTTTTGAAAACTAACTCTCTGCTCAATGAGGATGTTGCTGAGGATAAATTAAGGGTGGCAAAGTGACTAGCCATTGCTGAGGGATAGTCTTCTACACACAGAAAGGTTGTATTCCTTCCTTCACAAAATAGGAAGGGGGAGATCACTTCACTAGTCATCATCAAATCCACTGGAGAAGTTAGAGGCAAAGCAGAGGACTGGATCAATTTTTTTTTTTTTCCAAGTGTTCTATGGAGCCCATTTTTCCTTGAGAAATACTTTTCAGAGTCCTAGGTAGGCCTAATCTCAGAGTCCTTCAGATGCCTTCCTGGCAAGAAAGGGAAGCTTGGACCACCTCACAGGGCTCCCACACTGCAGTCCATCAGGGCACCTAGGCAAGGCCTGGAGCCCAACATGATCTGGAGGTTGTTAAGAACCATGGATGCCTGTCTTCACCGTTAGTTATTGTGCAGGTAGATTACTTCAGTGAAGAATCTTCAGTTCTTCCATTCCCCCTTAGCTCACCGAATTATTAATTTCTGTAGGTAAGAAGGGTTTGCAAAATAACACTGAAATAGGGGGCAAGGAACATCTGTCCTCCACTTCTGGAACCCTGTAGCTAGATTCCTTGGAGACATATTTGGGGTTTGCGTGTAATTTGTGAGTAATTTTCTTCTGAAATTAATTATTCCTAAAAGTGAAAAATTGCTCAAAAACATTGGGAAAAGTAAGCTTTCCTTTTTATCTTAGTGTGTCACTAAAATATAAAAATTCTGGTAAAAGTCTAAACATATGACTATTATTTTACAGTGATACCTTTGAGATAATATCTCCATTTTCATGCAGACTCTCCAGAAAGACATCTGTATTTCTTCATGTTAAATGATAGGAAATGTAAATAGACAACAGTTTTAAGTATGAAGATTATGGAGATTTACAACTCTTAAATTTCTTATGTGTAGTAAAAATTATGCTTGTTCAGAAGAAGCAGAAGGATAGAGAAATTCATCTGAGCACTTACTGAGTTCACCTTTTCCCTAGTCTTAGCTTTTCAAGGCCTCTGAAGATAAAGCAGTATCTTTGTTTTTATCTGTCTTTGGTTTTGGCTGGCATGTAGCAGCGCCAGATCCGATTAGGTATTTTTTGGCAGCATGTTTCAGGGTGAGAAGCTCCTTCTTTTCACAGTGCCAAGGATGATGCCAAACTCATGAGCCTTGCGGTCTTGGCATTGGAGGGGTGGACAATTAGGTTGGGTTCAGTGTAGCTTTGTGTCAAAACTAGAAAGAGGCGAATTGAAATCTATAATGAGACTATTTATGTTAAAAATCCTACTTGGGTCTTAGAATAGACTTTTCTGCTTGTCATTATAGAATGTTTAATGCATATTTAATAAAATAGACAAGCATCTATTACTGTCTCATTTTTGTCATGAAGAATGTTTCTGCCTTCACCATTTTTCACTCCAAAAGCTCCAAGATGTTGTTTCGATATTCATAATGATTGAAAGAGATTCAGAGACTTCCTAATTGTGGTACTGGATTTAATGTATGTTATGGAGGTGTTGCAATCACTGCCACAGTGGACAAACCCCAGATATAACAAATCAGCTAGGATTTGAATACACAAAATGGGAAGAACTTCCTTTTCAGTTTTGGGTAATACTTGTATGTCTTTGCTGGGGAAGGGGCCACAGACCAATTTTCCCATTGGAATAGCATTCCTACAGCATTAATTTTTTTTTTCTTTCCTAGTTTTTGAGAGTGGATCAAGACAAAGACAGAGAATGCAGCCTGGACTGTGCAGGATCCCCTCAGAAATCACTCTGTGCATCTGATGGAAGAACTTTTCTGTCCCGCTGTGAGTTTCAACGAGCAAAATGCAAAGACCCTCAGCTGGAAGTAGCCTACCGAGGCAACTGCAAAGGTGAGAAAATCAAAGTTTCCCTTGTCCATAATAAAAAATAATAGACCCTAAAATAGTATTTGAAATGTCTGTCAATTGAAAACCAGGAGTGCTGGACTTGAAAAGTTTTCTAAAAGCAAGTGAGTTGAAATAAATCCTGTTATTTCTATAATAATATGCTATCTAAAGATAAATTAATCTTGAGCCTTCATCAACATTGTGACTCTCACATCTGCTTATGTTTCAGTAAGTCACTATTAAGGAAATTGCATGTCCAGGTCCTTATTTGGGAGGACCATATCACTATCAAGTTCAGAGAAACTCCTACGATTGTTAACTTGCCAGATTTCTTGTCTAGTACAATTTGATATTTTGAGTTTGAGATGCCAAATTAAGTCTTGTATTTTCTAGCTGCTATCACATAGTGTGGTGAGGCTAGTGGTAGTGGTTGGGTGGGTTGAGTGATAAAAAGCAAAAACCAAAAAAAAAGCTTTGCAATACATAGAACTCTCAGAGGCCATTGCTTCCTTTACTTCTGATCTCTGTTTAGGGAAATTGGGTGACATTGAACCTTACAAAATATCTGCAGTTAAATCTTTGGCCTTTTGGAGTATCGTGGTGCTAGACAACGCACTTCCTTACTGAAGTATAGGGTGATTCCCAACACAGTGATCTTTCTAAAATGTAAGAATAGCAGTGGTCATAAATATCTACTTTCCCTTTCTCTCTGTCCTAAAGAGAGTGGCAGGGAGTGGAGGTAGGAGGCGGGGGAAAGAAAACCCCAGGGACCACACCAATTCAACCCGTAGAAGGCAATTTTCCACATCATCTCTCTCCATTAGCTCCTGCAAACCTCTGAAGCACCAAGGCTGCTTCAAAGAGACATTCTGTCTCATCTTCTGCTGGGATGAAACAGTATCCTCATTCTTCAGCCCTTTCATAGTAAACCATTGTATTACATGATGGATCTATTTACTGTGGTGAGCAAGGATAATATAATGACGCTACCTGAGCCAAAGCTTTTGTTACACTCATGAACGACAGAGACAATTATTGTGCGCTTGGTATTTGTTCATTTTATACACTGGAGCTTTATGGAAATTAGTTTTGAGTGTTTGGGTTTTTTAATTTTTTTTTTTTAATACCATATTCAAAATGTAATCTGCAAGAAATTTTCTTCATTAAGATAAAAATTGATCTATGAAAGTAATAAGAAACCTCCAGAAGGTTTCTTCATTGATGCTTTTCTGCAATTTTTCTTCAGTCAATAGCTGCAATTGGGAGAAGTGCTTATTCACTGTTTATTTATTAATGCATAAAGTAAAACCGTAGAATTGCAATTAGACATCTTAGGCACCTTAAATATTGCTGGTAACAGGTACACATCATGTTCTCTTCAATCAAATTTTCTTTTCCTTTGATTGGTAATAGGCAGATATTTGCCAATAATGTACTTGGTCAGTATCAGCAAGAGATCAGTGCTCTTTTAATTTTACATTTTCATAGCATTTCTTATTCAATAAAGCTGTCTTAAATTTTAAATTACCAGTGTCTTTATTCCTACTTATGGCTGTGATCATCAGAAATACTTCAAGCTGTAAGAACAAGTTTTAAAGAAGAGAAAGGTGATTCATTGGCCTAATTGCAGTTTCAGTTTTAGTATTGCTAGGGCTAGTTCTGATAGTCATATCAAACATTCTGAAAGAGCCAAGGAAGTCCTCTGATTAAGACTTTTTGGGCCAGCTGTTTTTCAGTGGTGAAATTTTTTGTTGCAGGTGATGCTTGATCAAGAAGCAGAGGGTTGTTTTAATAGGGCTAACCAAAAAGTAATGTCTCATTAGAGAACAACTTTCAAGGTTTCAGAATTTACTTTCGTTCTTTGTAGGAATGAAAACAGATCTTTTTAGAAGTGTTTCTCTGTACCCCTGAAAAAAACAGACTCCTGCCCTAACGCCCCATAAAAGCATTGGTTTTGAAACAAGTTTTGAGCTTGCAGGTAAAAGGGAAAGAAATGTGCATGTTTTCATGTGGATGTTCTGAGGGGAGAAATGAGGTGATTCCTGGTATGGATTTCTCAACTTTAATTCTTTGCTGTGATAATCATCCACCATTGATCAAAAAAGGTAATATTAAGTCTGTTCCCTCCTGTCTTCAAAAGAAAATCCTTATTCACCTCAAAAAATCTTGTCTGAAAACAAAATATTTACAGGTACTATTTAATTAATTTAATGATGCCTACCTCTTTTTTTGTCTATTCAGTAGAAATCTAAAGACCTTGACAGTTTATGTTGACAGCCTTTTGGAAGAATGTTGAGTCCATATTTTCTTGTTTGGATGTTCAGAACTGTGATTTCTTTTTACATTCATAAGGAATTTTGAATGACTACCAGACTGGTGTTTGCTTTCTCTGTTATTTTGTTTGTTTGTTTCCCCTGAGAAAGGCAAATTTATATTGACTGTTTTTTCTCTTTCTCACCTGTTCTCAACATTTTTCTCATCTATTTGGTTTTGAACAATTAAATACTAAAAGGTACAAAGGGATAGTTTACTCTGTGTGTGCTTGTTTCCTTTCTAATTTAAGTTTCATTCACAGCAAGAGTGCTCAGCCCAGGCAATTCTTTAGCATTGCAAAAGAAACCATTTTTATATCCTATATCTTTAAAAAAAATCACAGTAAAATGGCACCATTTAAACAGTTTTTTTCCCTTGTACTTCTGTTTTAGTTCCTGGTGACTGCGGCAGAGATCAAAACAGTTTAAACAAACCTGAAAATGAATTAACCCTGAACCTTCCTCTCATTTCTGAAAGACAACCCACCTTTAAGAAAATATGCATCAAAATAGGCTGTTCTATTAGCTTTTAATTTTTTTTTCTTTTTTCTTTTTTTTCTGAAGACATTCTTTTTATGATTTTTTAAATTTAAGGTCCACTTCCAGCCTTTGCTGGAATTCATTGCTAAGCTTGGAAATGCTATAAAAAGTTAAAATCTTATAAAATTTCCAGCCTACTGTTGGAGTTTCTAAGATCTCAAATAATCTGTGCACACTGTAGATGAATATCCATATTTTTGGATACTTTTCTAAACAAAGTCTTAATTCTGAAGTTCTGGAGATTTGCCACTTGCTTGACACAAACATTCACTGTGCAACGAGATTACGGATCTAATAAATAAATGTATGTTGACAGCTGAGAAATACTGCTTGTGTTGTTTAACTGTTAGGACTGTTAAAATATCACCTGTGATGGGGATCAACCACATGCAGACACAAGTGCTTCACAGTAAATCTGGCACAGCATAGCCAAAGGAACAAAACATACAAGAAGTGGAAAAGCAATATAATTGCTTTTAAACTACTCAGAAAGACCCAGACACTATGTCTGCACACATTAATTAAGAAATGCAAGGAGACAGTATGAGCACCACGGCAGATAATATGGTAAATGCTCCCTGCTGCACTTTGGGCACTGGCCAGCTATGCTCTCCTGAGGACTGTATCTGTGTGGCTCAGGGAAGAGATGGGCCAAGCACTGTTCCTAGCAGGCAGCATGCATAGAGGTGCCTTCTTTTACAGTTTTAAGGCTGTCCAACTATTTTTTCTTTTCTTTTTTTTTTTTTTTAAAATTTATTTTCTTATTTCTCTTCTTGTTTCTTAAATAGTATTAAGAATATTCATTTCATTTCTCAGTTTTTTTTTTTTTTTAAGTGAATGTACCTGGTCCATAATTGGGGCCCTGGAGACTAATATTCTGAATGTATTAAGCAAGTGGCTCAGTAATAATATTTGGCATTCTGGCACCGTGATCAGTGAAAAAACAAATTCATATGTACTGTCTTGCCAGCACACCTCTACTCTAACATGGAGTTTTTAAAATATTCCAGCTGAGGTACTTAGATACCAATACTTCATTAAAATAAGACTTCTTTAATGGCTGGAGTTTTGATACACATTGTCAATCACTATATAATCTCCACTGCCAGCTCACACCACATTTCCTTACTTCACTATTGTCATATAACAGCAACCTGGGTTTATAAGCAACTGTTAAACTGGACTTGCACAAATCTCTGAGTGGTCCTTACTGAAAATGGCAGTGTAGGAGCTTTACACAGTGATATTTAATTTCTGAAGGGTTTGGAATTTAATCTATCTAACACTGAGTATGTATTCAGTATTTGCAGAGTTGGCCCCAACAGTGGCTTACTGCTTTGTGAGTACACCAAGGAGAGACATCACACAGAGTAGTGTCATTGTTATTCTGTAGCTATGTAGATCCCCTTTCTCTGTTGGAAACCCTAGGTAGATCATGTTTAGCTTAATCCATTTATGGTATCCTAAAGAGCCCCTCTGTTTAAAAATGCTTTTCTTTTATGAGCTTTCATAGATATAACAAAAGGTGATATCTTTAGTCTCACAAGTCACATAAATAACCAAGGCACATCAAAATATGAGTAAAATTTCTCATAAAACAGGTATTTTACTAATTGCTTTCCTTAAAGAAGAAAATGCTCAGCATTTGTTTCTTTAAATTAGGGCTTTCAGGAGTAGTGAAAAGTTTCACTGACTTAAACTGTTAGAACTGTGAGTTAATGAATGGATTAAAAGCATGCTTGAATAAATTGAATTTTCTGCCTTTGGATAAAAATGCTAATAGAATTTTCCCTTTGTGAAGAGAATGAAGGCATTGCTGGGCTGTAGTTGTTTTGAGACCACAAGTTAATCTTGGTCCCATAATTAATGAATCCAAGCATAATTTGGAGAACCATTACTCTTGCCTATTAGCTAAAGAGCTGGTTTGTAAGCACTGGACGTGGTTTCTGAGTGCACACCTTTTCCAGGATTCCCATGGAGGCTGCCATCCAGCTCAGGTTTGCCTGTGAGCCAGGCGGGTGTGAGCTTGACGTGGGCTTGCAGTGCCTGAGCACGTCCCTTAGCTCAGAGTGTGGGCAGGGACCTTGGCTTGGCCAGTGCACCTGCTGCCTGGAAGGCAGCCCTGTGGGATGTGTTTGGGTGGTAGAACTTGCTCCCAAGATGTTTCGTTTGGAGAGAGAAAAAAGCAGTGAATAGGTATGGTTCTTTTTCTAGCTGAAATGAGTGAAAGTGGGACTGGACCAAGGTGTCAGTCTTAAAAATAAACCTGAACCGAGTGAGACCTTGCACAGTCTGTACACTGAAAACAGAACAGTTTTCATATGGCCTCAGCTCTCTCTTCTCACAATTCCCTTTTCTTTTTTCTTCTCTTCTTTTATGATGGGGAAAAAAAAAAAAGTAGATTTTTTTCCTTATTTTGAAAAACATATTTAAAAAAAGAATATGTTGGGAAGTGGTACTAACTTTGGGATTTTTGAAAATAAACCTTACAGGAGGGAGATTGATTATAGGACAGATTTTTTGTCTTAAAATACTTTCAGCTCCTTTTTCATATTTTCTCTCAGTAGACACTGTGTTTAATCTATAGGATGACTGCAAGTTTCCCGACTAAGATGCTGGCAATCCTGATACAACCATTTGTCAGCCCCAGCCTCATTTTGGTTTTGAGTCTTCATTTATGTTAAGATATATAATGTGTCAAAATGTTATATATCAAGCCACTGTAGTAAAAGTGTTGAAAAACAAAATATTCAGCAGCTTGGTGAAAAAGGTGTCTACATATTGAAGTTACAATTTATGTTATATCTGAAAGCAGGCGGAGTTGGCCTCTGCTTATACTTTTTAGTAAGTATTTAATGGAGATTAATAAACTTTTAAGTACATTTGGAATTTTTTTGTGGAATATCCTTTGCTCTTTTAAATGTATTACTTTTAAATGTGTTAGTGGTACTTAGAACACAGGACAAGTAACACTGGAATAGTATCCACAGTTTTCTGGAGATGCAGTTTATCTTTTTTTAAAAATTACTGATTTATATTGATAACACTCTCCGAGCAGAATTTGCTGAAGCCAGGCTGCAGAGAAACAAGGCATGTACGGTCGTTCTTATGCACAAAAAATGGGTCTTCATGAAATCAAATATGCACTACAGCAATTTGATTTGAAATTAATATTTTTGGGGATTTTGTGGTGTTTTCATTTCTGCTCTTGTATTTTCAGTTTGAGTTTCCTCAAATTGAGTCTTTCTACAGTTGAGAAAAAAAAATAAAATGAAGGTCATATAAAAATGAAGGTCCTAAAAGAAGTGGAGAGTGCTAAAGCAATAATACTGCACTGAAGACTAGGAACAACAAATAGTTGCAAACTTTCTCAGATTTTCAGTACAAGAATTAGCAAACTAGACCTCTTCAAACTATCAAATCTCTGCTCTTCTCAGAAAGTCTATGACATCTAAAAAATCATTAAGCTGTTGCTTTAGTTTTTCTTGAAATATTTGAATCAGTTCTAATC
This sequence comes from Regulus satrapa, assembly GCA_013396955.1. Classification (NCBI taxonomy): domain Eukaryota; kingdom Metazoa; phylum Chordata; class Aves; order Passeriformes; family Regulidae; genus Regulus; species Regulus satrapa. The sequence continues at coordinate 65,289 of VWZN01009783.1, read as the reverse complement.
AAACCGTATCTCTCAAAATGTGACGGTTAGCAAACTGAAATAGTGTGCCAAGAGGGAATCCAGCACAGCATTCCTTATTTTATCTTAGAGCTTAGATATCTAAATTGCTGTGTGGTTGCAAAATGTGGGAGGAAAAAAGAAGAAAAGAAAGCAAAAAGAAAACAACAAAGAAACCCCACACTGCCTGGCTCTGTCTGTTAAATGCCAATAGAGAAGAGTTTAAGCTAAGATTACCCTGCTGTTTTGTTTGAATCCAGAAAGCAGCTATAAAAATAAATAGTGAAAGAGTTGGCCAGCTCTTGTCACGAAGCAGCAAGTCATTATTTTATGGCTGTGTCAGGCTAAATGTCTGTGCTGACATCCATTCCAACCCAAGGCTAATATCTCTGCATCTTTAAAACTGATACTTTCAGCATGTGTAGTTTGCTACATGTTTCCTATCACTAGAGGCTACAGCTTTTTGTCTGCTTTGCTTTTAGACACAACCAGCTCTTTACAGTGTTTATTGACCTAGGTCAAATATAATGGGAAATTTTAATGAGTGGTTTATTCTGTATAAGCTAAGCGGTGTCTTTAGTTCTGAATAAAATTTTTGTGCTAAATTAACTGCAGATCAAGACGGTTTGATTTTTATCATATCAATACCAGTTACCAAAAGGGTATAGCAATGGGAAAGAAGCAAACATCAATTCTGGTTTGTTGTTAGGACAATTCAGTAAAATGCTCAGGTGAACAGCTAACTTGAAGTAGCTTGTTGCACTGCATGTTTGTAAGTTTAAGGACAAGTGTAGACAGGTATTCTGGCAAAACTGAGGTGCAAAGGGAAACAGTGAAAGGTCTCTGGATTATGTGTGTCTACACTATGTCTGCTTGTTCACATCTATGTGACTTTAGAATAGCTTTCTCCTTAGTGCAAGAACAGGTGACTGTGGGAAGCTCTCAAGGAAACCTTCAAATTATTAAGTTAATCACTTTATATACGGTTTTTAAAATGTAGTAAATGTTTCTGATGTGTTTAACAGAACATTCCATCTATAGTAAAATAACTAAGTAAAGGATGAACTGCATTTTTTAGCATAAATCTATAACAAGGTTGTGTCAAACACAATAATCTCTTGCAAAGCAAGCACTTTGCTCCATGTATTTGGGCGAGAAAGTCTTTGCAAAACATAGCCAGCCAAGAAGTACTGGATGAACTAAATTGAAACCTTTGCAAGAGATTTATCTATACTTTTGGCAAGCTGTTTACTTTTCCATGAGAGAATCTGGGTTAGAATTCCCTGTAGAGCCCCACAATTTCTGTAAATCAGTTGTACTGAATGTCACCTTAGAGATGGTATTTACACCCTTGATGAATTTGGGTCATTGTTATAAGTTTCTACTTTGCAGTAATAAACTTCCCTCTGTTTGATATATTATTCAAGGATTAGCCAGCAGAGTTAAAGTTGGTGCATGTTTTTTTCTCTGAAGCTCAGTGTTTTCAGAGCTGGACTGTTGGAAATAAAGTATAAAATGAGATTAGTTCCAACTCAGGCTGGTGCTGTTTGTGAGATTAACTCTATTTCCAGAATTTCCTGTTGACTTCAGTGCTATCTCAGGAAGATCCTGCAGCAATGTAGTGGCACTACTTCACTTCATAGGTGAAAGTTTTCCCTGTTGCACAGAGATACTTAGATTAGAATTAAGATGACTTTTTATTTTGCTTGTGCTTTCTGGTCATTGGTCTCCCCTGGAAACCAGAATTGTCACCAGAGCAATACAGAAAGACCTGCCCAAGCAGCTACAACTCTGTACTCTCTTAACTTCTGTATATTTTTGTCCATTCCCATACACTAATTTTTTTCTTCAGCTGTACTCCTCAAGATGTGTTCATCTTATTTAAACTCTGGCTGCTTTTGCAGTCCTGGTGTTAAGTCACAGAGGTACAATCAACACATTGACCAACAGTCTGTGCTAAAATGCAATGAACCTTGTACCAATCCAGTTTGACAGCTGAGCCCCAGTGAGCTGACTTAAGGTAACCTCATGCATCTACATGCTCAATTTCTATGCCAGGAGATTTTTTTTTCCAATTCCCCACAAAGTTGTGGTGTGTGAAAGCCCATTTATCTGGAATTTTGAGGGTAAAGTCTCACTGAGTTAGTCATTGACACAATTCCAAATTACAGCTGGACATGCATGCCTGCAAAATTAGTTCTTCTCATTGTATGATGATAGGCAAATCAGATCGCATTTTAGCCAGATTTTAACAGGTCTTAGAACATAGTGGTCTTTTCACCAGGTCATATACCAGAATCCAGCTTGAGCCTGCTAGCTTCCTTATTAATACTTCAGTTAGGAAGAGAAATAAAGGATAGTGGGAATTCTAATAAGAAACCAATAACAATTTCAAGTCCCCTATTTTTTCACAAGAAAGTTCTAGAAGTATAAACAAAACCAGATGAAAAATAAATGAATTTTTAAAAAGCTTTGCAGTATTCCACAGTGGTTTTTATCCTTCCAAAACCTTGCAGCCTCAGAGTTCCCTCTGCTCTTATGTTTGTCACTAGAGGGACACTTCTTACCTCATAAGAGTTTAGCCTGCTTTTGTCAGGGGCAATGCTGAAAAGTCAAAAGCAGTGAACTGATTAATCACCACAAAGGTACTAAGTCAGTCATATCACCTTTCATTCTTGGTCTTAATTTCAAAATAATCAGGGTCCATTGTGATCTGAATGATTCCTGTCTGAGATAAATAACAAAGTTGAATCTGTGTGTACCACACACCCCCTTAGATGTATTTATTTATAGATTGATTCATTTACGTAAATGAAATTCTGGCAAAGAAGCCTAGACTCATCCTATTAATTTGAGATCTGTGTGATTCATTTTCCTTGCCTGAACTACTACATGGTGCACAGAATTGTAGACAAGAATTGTCTGGGTGCAGTCAAAGGAGACTTTGTACAGTGAATGCCAGATTTGCCTTTGATGAATGGTCATGAGCAATGGCCGTGTGGAAGGTTTTTCTCCCTATGGATTAGGATATCACCCATCACATATTTATGAATGTTAGGAGCTGCAAGGTTTACCTACAACTGTTCTTGTCTGGTATTTTGATGTGAGCTCATGTTTCACCCTTTCTTCCAGTCATGTCAGGAAATATTTTTTTCATCCTTTTTCAGCTGTTATTTTGCATAAATATATAGCACTTAAATGTCTTGAATTCCTTTTCTTTGGAAAAATTTCTGGAAATTATGCAATGGATTTTGAAGGCATTGCAACCAGGGCAAAGAGGCAGATGATCAGATGGTATAATCTTACAAATTTATTAAAAATATTGTGTTTTCTTTTCTCTTAAGTGATCTCTATTATATTTGGAAGGAATTTAGCTCCTCAGAATTAGTAACTTATTGGTAATTAATCTTCTGAGTATGAATGTTTCTATATTTCTTTTTTTTATCTTGATCACCCGATTATATTTTTTCTATCAGGTTTGGACCTTAACTCTGTGTCATAATTATTATTATGCATCAATATCTTGGTAAAATTAAAAATAAAAAAAACCAACCAACCAACAAACTAGAAATACAATTTTGATTTTACACAGTTTCAGATGCTTAACTTGATAAGAGATCTTCCTCATGGTTTTACTTTGTGTGTACTGAAGCACAGTAATGCCCAACAGGTTTAAAATATTTCCATGGTTATATAATACAAAATAAGACTTCAAATATTAATTTTATATGCCAATAAATTTGGGGACTGTTGATTTTAAAGCATATTAGATCATCCATGAATAGGAGGCCTTTAGATCATCAGGCTGTTTAGGAACAAGTGGTGGACAGTTTTGGAGAACTTCCCTTCTTGGCATATTTTCATGATAATTCATCTATTGAAGATAATTTACAACTCTGTTGGTACTGTACCAGAGACCTTATGTGATGGAATTTCTATCACTTTTCCTTTTAGACATTTAAACCACATGTCATTTTAGAAAAACGAGGACAGAGGTCCAACAAAGGAGTGATTTATTTTCAGTTAAAATACTAGCTACATTAAAACCACATGTTATTAAGTACTGTATAACCAAACCATGCTCAGAAGAATGCTTACGACACCAAAGCTTGCTTAATTTTTTTTTTTAAATTTTTTTTTTTTTTTAAACCCTTTGGCAGTGCACACACATTAACAAATTTTACCTGAGCTGCACAATATATTTTCTATACTTCTCCCTTGGAGAAACAAACTATTAAAGTACCATAGTACAAATTAATTCAGTTCCTTGTTATTTTTCTTTCTCGCGTTTCTGGGTGCTTGAACTTCTCTGTCCCTTTCACTTCTGTGAGTATCCTTCTTGAAGCAGTATAGTACAATTAATGATACTAAGACTGAAACATAGTTTTTGAAAATGAAACTATTTGTATTTGGGGCATATTAGCAACATGGACTCTCATGGTGCTTCTTTGAGAAGACTAAAGTAACACACAGAACTAGTGTACATGAATCAAAGATCAGGAGGGAAATAGGAAAATTAGAATTAAGGAGCCAAATTTTGTTTTCAGAATGCCGATGATGAGGACAAGTTTCTGTCCTCATTATGCTACACTTCCACATCAGATTACCTAGGACTTGAAGGGATTTTTTTAATGCTAACGTTGCCAGGCGAGTTGTCCAAAGCACAGTGGGGGTGACAAGTGAAGGATTTATGCAGTAAAAAGGAGCTTCTGCCATTCCACTAAGTTTCCAGGCTCTTTCTGTGAAGATGTGTCTGGATCATACTGGCACAGAGAGGGGGCTTGGGGGACTGGGAATTCAGTTGGCTCACCTGTGTGCTCCTGGGAATGCAAACCTCTGTCAAGTGCTGTTGCCTCATTGTTCAGATTCTGTTCAATGTGCAACTTGTGTGGACTAGAAAGGCTGTTCCCATACTTTTGAAGAACTGCACAAGCATTAATGAATCACCACAACACCCCTATCTCACAGGTAATCACTGGACAGTTTTAGCCTTAAAATGGGATTAACCAGTTTCTGTCAAACAGTCTTTAAACCAAACATGGATCAGAAGCAGCAAATTTCTATGCTCATATATCTGAAATCATTCTAATTCAGATGTTACAGTCACATCTTGAAGTCATTAATATTACCTTAAGCTTGCCTTGTATTCTCATTTTTCCTGAAATTGCTTAGCTCAAGCAGATTCTGAAGTTTTGATTCTGCATCAACAACATGCTGAAATTTTTAGTTGTAAAAGGTACAACAGCTTAGGTTATGTGTCTTTTTTAACCTCTTGGCTGCTTAACTGAAATAGAGTGTATGTAGTAGACAATAGCGTATATTAGACAATAGAAACTCCACTGAATTAAAGCTGACTGGTTTGCTGTTTGGTCTCTTGGCTGGAGACCAATGCCAAGTAACAAAGGAGATGGTGCAAGAAACAGTGGACAAAAGAGCACCGTGTGGTAACTTCAATATCTCCTGCTCAAATCATAAACTTTAACGTTAAATTTTAGCATAATATGAATCATGAATGTCCAAAATTATTTTTTAATCACCTTCTCAAGTGTCTCCACTGTACAGTGTATATATATATATATGTATGTATGTATGTATGTATGTATTTCTTTTTTCCCCACCCACCTGGTGGGGTTATCTGTAGTCACAGCTGAAGTTGCTGCCTAGCTGCAGTAAGTAGGAAGTACAAAGCAGCTGTGCTCCTGCTGCCTCCTTTGCTTTTCCTGAAGCACTAGAAAGCTGTTGCTGACACCAGCTCTGAAAGAATATTGTGTCAGCTATTGCTGTGTTAAATTGAGATGAAAAGCCCTATTTGAGCTTCTGCTCCTTGGTGGCATTGGGAACAGAAAGGTATCCAGGCATCTCTCAGTTTAATTTCCCAGTTATGGACTACTGTCCAGAAATTATTGTCCTGTATTGGTTCTCTTCCCTAAAAATAACGCAAGTTGATTGTACATTGTCACTTATTAAAATTCTGATTCTCTTTGCATGAGTCTCAGAGTTGTCTTTTTCATAATATGGATGATCACCTATCTTTTCTTCATATTGCATCATCTGGCTAACTTATCTTTTCCCTTTCTCTAGATGTTTCCAGGTGTGTGGCTGAGAGGAAGTACACCCAAGAACAAGCTCGCAAAGAATTTCAGCAAGTGTTTATCCCAGAATGCAATGATGACGGCACGTATAGCCAGGTTGAACATTTTTCATTCAGTGTCTTGCATGGCTGGAAAGTCAGAGTATGTGTGTTTGAAAAGGGTGAGGAAGAGACAAATGTAATGAAGGGAAATGTAATTTCAAAATTAAATGTAATTTGTGCCAATACATTAAAAAAAAAAAAAAAAAAAAAAAAGAAGGGAGGAAGGAAGGAAGGAAAATCTGTGTTATGTGTCATGTCCTTCTCTTTTTCACACTTGGCCAGTAAAAAGAGCCAAACATTACCACTGTTTGTGTAATAACTCCCTGTTCTTCTAGGATGAGGCAGCTGAGTCATTTATGTAGCCCCCTGAATACTCATCAGATGGTAAAGTGCTTGGAATTTGTGATCTGTTCCTGATTTGAACCAGAAATCTTGCAACTGGAGTCCATATCTTAAGTGCTAAATCATGAATCATACAGATTCCTTCTTTATTCTCTGCTGAATTTCTTCACAAGCATATGGTTTGAGACTAATTTACTTAGATCATGGAATTCAGAAGGAACACAGAAGCTTATCCTGAGGTATATATTCCAACTATGATCACCTTCTGTCCCCTCTGTACTTCATTCTGGTCGTGGATTTGTGCAGAGACAATTTTTTAAAGCATTATATTGGCCCTTAGAAACTATAATGCAATTGATTTCTAAGTGAAATTCCAAGAGTTTCCTTTCTGACAGCTTGGGATATGAATAATGCTGGCAGAAGCACTGTGTCCCGCTCCTTCAGTGGGTGGAACAATATGTTCTCTATGTGGGAAAAAACCTCAGGATTGCTTGTTTTAGGAATAGTTCATGTGTCCCTTGAGGAACTTCCTTGTGAGGTTTTTGTAACACCTGCACCTCACTCATCTAAGACCGGGTGTAAACAGCCACATATTTCAATAATTTTCTCTTCCATTTGATTCTGAAGGACCTACCACACTTTGCTTGAAATTTGCTTTATGGTACAAAATTACATATTGGACTGGGATGGGTTATTGTTCTAGCTTTTGTCAATAGCGTTTGATAGAAAAGTTTCTGTAGTCACGTGCCGTGACTTCTGTGGGATAACAGGCACATGTCTGACAAGCTGCACATGGTTCTTGTTGTTTCTGACAGGTTCAGTGCCACAGTTACACTGGATACTGCTGGTGTGTCACTCCCAATGGCCGTCCTATCAGTGGTACTGCTGTGGCCCACAAAACTCCCCGGTGCCCAGGTAAATCTTGTTTGTCTGGCTGGGTTATGACAGTATGTAATAAACAGCAGAGTTTATCTGTGGCATCTGACTAGACTTAAGCTAAAGAAGTGGTTCAGCCCAAAAACAGGTGGTGCTGGAAGTTGTAGATGCCCTATCCTTGAGTTTTGGTAAAATTTGGCTGGATGAGGTCCTGAGAAAGTTGCTCTAGCTTTTCATGTAGCAGTGCATGAAGTCTGAGGTCACTGCCACCTTAAACTTTCCAGTGATTCTGGGATCCTTCTACTTTATTTGTACATTAATCTAGCTATTAAAGGTTTTCTGCAGTGGTCATTTATTCCATAATTATATGTCCATATATGAAACCAGGTGACTGAATTGCTGAGATAGGACTTTATGCTATAAACTCTCCTGCACATAAACTCATTGCAAAAACATTTCAGAGGGATTTATGTTTTTTGTTAATTCAAAAATTTAAAGTATAGGAAAAAAAGTAGTGGGAATGCCCATTTGTAACATAGTTCAGTGTAAGAACTCCCACAGCACATTGCATGAATGACCAAATCCAGAGGAGAAATAAGAACAAAATAAAAGGATTAAGAGCAAAATGAAAAAAAAAATTGCCTGCAGAAATTAACTGGCAAATCAAACTCACTGCCTTACATGCTGCCTTTTTTCTTTTATCAGGAGAGTTAACAGGTTCTGTTTTTCAGGGGTTTGCTTCTGACCCTATTTAATTAATACTGATGATAAATATAAATCCCAAATGTATGAATAGTTGTCAGAATTGCTGTTCACACCCCTTGAGGTTGAGAGAATTGTACAGAAATAGCTCTACTAATAAATATTTGCATACTCTATCTATTGTACAACTATTTGTGCTGCAGCATTGTTCTATATAAAAAAGTGGAAGAAATAGCTTTAAAAAGCCAAACTTGTAGTGTGAACAAAGCTGAAAAAGAAAGTGAATCAGGGAATTTATCTGTCCTGATCTACTTCAATCATTCAAGCACACCATTGATGCTTTTAATAAATAGATGGAGGAAGGAAGAGATCACTGCAAAAGTTTCAGCAAAAGTCATAGAAAGTTATTTTTCTTTTTAAGGTCTTTCTAGTTAAAATGATTTGCAAAATCTTCCATGTCTTGCCTGTAGGTGAACTTTATCCTGAAACAATACTCTTCAGAATATTCCTTTTAATCCAGTCTGAAAAGTTACTGTGAAACAAGACTCAGTTGTGGAAAATAATATTAAATATTCAGAAACCTTAAAACAGAGGAAAATGTGCATTCATTTTAATTTCAGTGTCATCATAATTTATGACTGATCTGCATCTTCAGAAAACACATGAATGTGTCTTCTTTAGTTGTGGATGTGCCATCCCTGGAAACGTTCAAGGCTGGGTTGGATGGGAGTCTGAGCAACCTGGCCCAGTGGAAGGTGTCCCTGACTGTGACAGGGGGTTTGGAATAAGATGAACTTTAAAATCTCTTGAAAATCATTCTATGATTCTGTGATGCTATGGCTAGGACAGCACTTTCATGCTTCAATGTAATTTTGAGTAGAGATGTTCTTACATGTCCATAGCCAGGGCTTTTCTGAGCTTTGTTTCTTTTTCTGAAAAATCCAATTTTAGCTTCCTGTCTGCTTATCCTTTCACTGACACTGGAGAAAAAAGGGTTGTGCTAATGCTGAAAGTTCAATAAATAATTGTTTGTCAGGTGTCTTATAACACATGTCACTATTTTGGCTCAAATGTTGTTGAATTGCTTGCTGTATTTCCAAGTTTTGTATTTGTACTGGTATTACTGAGGAACAACTGCAGTTTAGTTCCCAGATAATTAATCAATTAATATGAGAATTATTCTATAGCTCTGCAGGAACCTATCCCTATTTCCTCTCAAAGGTATATTCATGTGCCTAGCAGATAAACATTTTTGGAGGGGTGGGAAGGGAAATTATTTTTACAGAAATGCTAAGGTGAAGGTCATAATAGCACTCAATTGAATTTAGTAGCTCAGAGATAAATAAACTCCTCCAAGGGCACAGGTGAGTATTCAGAGTCTGATTTTGATCCATGGAAAGAGTTTGGGTAATTTTTCAGTTTTAATGAGACCCTGTGGGATTATCTCTGCACATTTCGTCCCCTGCTTCTATCAGTGTTCTCATGTTTTTCTGTTCACCACTTTTCCTTTGTCCCTTAGGAAAGAAGGCCAGCAACAGGAGAGTTTGGAAGTAAGACTTGAAATTCTAGGGGATTTTGCAGTGGTATTGGCTAAAGACTCAGTTTTGAGAGATCTGGAGAAACCTTCTCATTCAACAGAGAAAACAGCTACAGATTTTTCTCAGAAAGTTATGGGGTATAATAAAGCAAAACATAGTTCATGTATTGCAAAATGAAAGTCTGATGCACAACTGCATCTTTTTTCCTATTTCCAAGTATATATTCAAAATTACCATCTGTTTAAGATAACAGAGTTGTGTTTTTGGGTGGTTTTTTTTTTTTTTTTTTTTTTTTTTTTTTTTTTTTTTTTTTTTAAATACAAATATGCACAGGAATTATAACCAAAACTTCAGTGGGTCCACTGAAGTTGTGTGGATACATTCCTGTTTCAGATAGTGAAATTCCTGATACAGAGATGCCATTTCTGCTAGTACTGGTGTTCCTTGTTAGTCCGATACACTGTGTCTTGCTAGGATGCAGGATTTGCTTTGCTATTTTCCTTGAAGCAGGAATTGACTTGCCATTTTTGATATGCAGGTAGATCTCTTGCAGTGGTGGCTTCCTGACACCCACATGTTTCTGTATTTTCACTGCTTCTGTATATTCTGCAGGCTGGATGCAATAGGTATTTCAAAGATATTTATATAAACTTATCTGTTTGCCTATACCATAGCTTTTTCTCCCTAGATCACTTTTGCTACCTTTTTCATTGAGAGGGATATTTGTACAGATAACTAAGATGTATTTCTAATTATTTTCTTATAGTTAATGTGCTACTGTGGAATGCATGAAAAATTCTTGCTTTAATGAAAATATTCCATTAGTTTTCAGTTTTAAGTTACTTCTTGAGCAAATTCAGATAAAGTTCAAATATATCTTATCAATTGTGCTGTTCTGAAATTATGGGATAATTTCTTGCCTTTCATTTCCCCCCAGTGGAACTACCTTTGGTGAATGCCCAGAAATAAGAAAGAAGAACATGGCAGTCTGTAAGAACTTGAATTTTAATAGAGGAAGTATGGAGCAGAATTTAGGACAGACACTTAGGAGTTTGGTTTAGCAATTCCCCTATCCATGCTTCCCTTTTAGTGTGTGGTACTGGATATGCAAAACAACCTGTACATTTCCCTAGAAGTTAAGGTTGGTTTGCTGAATGAAAACATGGTGTTTCCTAAAGATATCTCAGGTCCGGAAAGTGTCTCCTATGCATTTTTTATGTATCAACAACAGTTGCCTGAGCCATTTTTTGCTCATTGAGTTGTTCTTGTTTCTCTTATTTAACCTGCCTTTTCTGCAAGAGACATAAGATGTGGAAGGATTGAAGGTCATAAGCAGAATCAAAAAATGCAGGACTTTTCAACTCTTTTATGTAAAGCTTTGCTTTAATTACTATATCTTACCTGAAAGGGGCTCTTTTTCCATCCTTTTCAGTTTTTCCCACATCAGCATTTGATACTGCTAAGACATGCATGATAAATCTCAAAATGCTGTTCCTCTCCATGAAAATAGTCTTCACTATTGCAGGAGCAATGGTGAGAGGGACAGTAAATCAAACACATTCCCATGATGGCATTAAAAAGAAAGCTCCTTAAAAATGATTAATATCTCCCAGTACTTTCACTAAAGAACACCAGACATAAAAGAGAGACATTTTTATAACTCTCCATCTCTGTTATCAGCACTGCAGGGAACTACAGAAATTTCATAGGCAGGGAGTCCTGAGAAATGGGGCAGAAGTTGAGAAGCAGGTGTTATATTGTCACTGGAAAATACAGTCTTTGCCTGTTGTAGGGGTTATGCCCTATTAAATATGCTGGGCTCCTGCCAGTGAGATTGCAGAAGTATGGAGATATGTTTTATTTTGATGTGATGTAGTTTTGCTGTCTTTTGATCATGGCATGATCATCTTTTATGGCCAAAATACAACTAATGCCTTTAGAAATTCAGAACTCTTCCAGTATAGTATTATGATCAGATAATGTGATGGAAAAAATATATTTGAGAAGGCAATTAACTTTCAAAATTAACATTGAATTGTTTTTGTTAGCTAGAGAAAAATACCCATCCTTGACTCATCTAGATATTTTGTCTTCATACATAGTACTTTGGCTATACATACGCAGTCAGACACAACTGTAGGTGAGATAGGAATGGTAGGAGGAGTTTACCTTTCCTGATATCTGCATTCAGTGATTATATATCAAATATTATTTAGGATTAGATCAGAAATCATTATCTGAAGTAGATAATCATAAGCTTTCATCTTTTTTTTTTTTTTCATGTCCCAGTTCCATATGATCAGAATTATAGAAAATGGATATGCTAAAATCACAAAACACAAAACTTACATCAGATTCTCTGGAAGATTTATTGTGCCTTAGATGCTGTTAGAGTGAAATTGGATGGAATTGTGGGGTTTGCAATAAACTAAGGCATTAATATGTCTGCCTTTAAAAAAAATTATCAGAATAATAAATAGATGATTAAGCAAGTGCGCAAGCTTGAATGGTGCTAAATTCTTGCTCTAAAAATAATGCTGCTGAATCTAATGTCCTTTCTTGTCCTTCATCATTCCATAAGGATATTTATTTATGTGGTGATTTGGTTGCTTACAGTGTACTGAAAACTGGGAAGCCAACAGCATTGCCTAACTTTTAGATAAGTTATAAATTGGTTTTGTTTTCTGCCTAGCTGAAAACGTGAAGATTCATCTTGATCTGAAGACAGAATTTCCTAAAAACTTGCAAATGCAACTTCCTATCACCACTTAAGCTAGAAGTGCTTCTACCTTAAATATATTCAGGAAATGGTAGGAAAAAAAAAACAAACTCAATAGCTCCTTACCTCAAATTTGGAGACATCAAGAAAACTTTATGCTGTATAAATTGAAAATTTCAGGTGGAAATATATGAAAGACACAGGTTTTCTTTTATAGGAAGTTCTGTGAATATTTTTGTTGACTACATAAGTCTAATAAAAAATAAATATAATTTAATTTTTAAATAAAAATTGCCCAGAAAACCTAATTTTTGTAGAATTAATCTAATTTCTTACTGAAACTAGGTTCGATATGATAAAGTTAGTTTTTAGTTAATGCCATTCTTTTCCTCCATTCATTAATTTTCCATGAAAATTTAGAGTAAGAAAAAACAAATTCAATTCTCCCACACTTCAGTCATTCTCACTGTTTCTCATATAGATGAAGTAATGTGAATGCATCTGGAAAGATTTTTCTGCTTTTAGTTTAAGATGTGGGTTATTATATAAATTTCACCAATGTGTTGAATTACTTATGTATAAACTGAGATCAAGTTCTACTAATAGTTTGGATGTACATAGAGAGACAACACTGGTGCCAAACTGGAACAGTGTGTCTATCAGTAGCAGTTCATCACACACATTCCCCCTGCTGGGACATAATTTCTACTCACGAATTAAAAGCCTGTTTGAAATGCTTGTGTAAGTGAGAGTCGGGCCTAAAGTATCTGGATTTGCAAGACAATTATAATTATAAGCCTGTGCACCAAAATGAAATTCAGAAACTACAGAGTTAATCGTAGCTGGATGAAATTTGAGGAAAGATTGGATCACTGGTATTTAGTGCAATTAGAAAAACCTGTAATTTTGTATGTAGTACTTCCGAACACTGGAACATCTTATTTGAGTTCAAGCTGAGCTTTTTATCAAATGCAAGCCAGGCACCAAAAATTCAGATCTTCTGGTTTCAGCATAAATACAACATCTGCCTCCTCTTCAGAGTGAACAACGTGAATTAGTATTGGAGCCCATTTAGAGCAAGCTGTCCCAAACACCCTTGGATATAATTCCTATAATGATAGCAACTTTATTTTTCCTGCCTCAATTAATACCAATGCATCACTAAGTTTGATTTTCTGGTGACTCAAACATAACGAAAACACTAAAATACACTATTACCATAAAGGGAAACAAGTCCAAACAAGAATATTTTAATTTGGCTATATAAAGCTATATTAAGAGCTGAATCCATCATAAGGTTACTAGCTTGGCTGCATTACCATGTGTTCTTTTATGGAGGCTTTAAAATCAGCAGGGCTGATTTGTAATGCTAGGCATCTTCCCTCTGGCAGACTCCTTGTCTAAACTTCCTGCTGAAGTAACCATCAGTTCAGCATGGTAAACAAGGCCTGTGATTTAGTGGGTTCTCTTATTTAAATTTCCCTTTTAGAACACAAGTATTGTGCTGCAAGGTTTGGGTTTTCTTTAGGNGTGACTGTAGTTATTACAGGAGAAATAAAATAAGAAAATTAAGGCAGCTAAATTATTTCTCACACATTCAAGCATCTGTCAGATGTGTCAGATGAGTGTTCTTTTGGTATTTTTTCTTTTAATTATAGCAGGTGTGTGTAAGAAGAGACTGTATTGTAAGAATGGAAAGTCTTCATGCTTTTAAAATTTGATCACTCCATGTGGTTCTTCAGAGAAAAAAATAACACTTAAAGGTGATTTTTAATGCATTGGTGACAGATAAATTGTTAAAAAGTGTCTTGTAATTAGAATAATAAAAATAGATATAATGGCACACAAGCAAGAAAGGAAGGATTTATCTTTTAAACCCTAAGGACAAGTGCCTTCTTGAAAAACTACTAAGAAAAGCAGTGGGGTCTCAATTTCTTTATGGCTTGAAAGTAAAGCTGAATTCTGGGTTGTGTTGGAGTCCAAGCTGGGCTGTTAAAACCCATCTCTTGTAATCTTTTGACTCCCTTCTCACCTATATTTTCTCTTCCCCCAGTGGCTCCTGCTGTGGGGGTGACGAGCCCAGCTCAGGCTCAGAATAAGGCTCTGTGTTCTGGCCACCCCCCAGCACACTCTTTGCCTCTCCAGCCTAGGGTTTCCACAAGGCTTTGGGTGAAGTCTTTAAAGCAGAAAGAGACAGTTTTAAATCTGAGCCAGGCCTGCCCTAGAGGCTGGAAAAGCCCCTCAGAGCATCTGAGGGCAAGACTGAGCAGAGGGAGGGAGCTGTGCTCTGTATGAGGCACAGCAAGGGAGTGGTTCTGGGGTGATGCTCCTTCCTGCAGTGCCTGTCCTTGCTGGGGCAGTGAGAAAAGGAGAAGGGTTATCCCACAGCATATGAGCATATTCTTGAACTTGTGTGTATTTAGTGTTTAATGCTACCTCTTTCTCAGGTCTTGTGTTGGCCAAGAAGTGGAGTCTGGCAGTATATGGATTGTGCACAATGCAGAGGTCAGGCAAAGCTAAAACCTTTGGTTTGCAAAGGAAGAATTTGCTGATATTTATTGCTGTAATATACAAAAAGTGAATAATTAAAGCTGAACTATGTTTCTTAAATAACGTACTAGAAGTGGAAAGCAATATTTTTTTGGTTAATTCCTTTTTCCAATTTCAGGTTCAGTGAGTGAGAAGCTGCCACAACGAGAAGGTGCAGGCAAAACAGGTAAATACCTTAGTTGGTCTTTAAATAGAAGCTAAAATAGCTGTGGGAGAAACTACTGTGGTTTTCCATATATTTAAATTTTCAGAATAAATTTGTGATGTATTATTGCTTCATATGTAATATATATGCATGCATAATGTTATTAATTTTATGTTTCCATTGCAGATAATTAGTAAACTTACAAGTATAAACATATATATGCATGTATTTATACATATATATGTATGCATAGATGCTGTATTTTTTCTAGTCTCAATTCTATGGACTTTGCAATTCAATGCTGTTTGGATGACAACTTTCAGTCCCAAGTCTATATGCTGAAATATTTTCCCATACTTTCTGCTTTTTCTAGAGGACAGATTATTCTGTCTGCTTGATAAAGACAGTGTTCTACAGTCCCAAAATCTTGGGAACTGGAGTTCTCATTTTATTTCCTTAGCAATCAGTGCTGGAGTTATCTTGGACTCAACATTATGGCTTTATGCTGTGATTTATTTATCTGATGGCTAATATTTATGGCCAGAAAATTGTTGTTGTTTGATGCAGGTCATAATGTATATCTTTTTGGCAGGATAAAATCTGATGTGACTACAACATAGCTGGTAGATTTAAGTGAATGAGATGTATATGCTCTAAACAAAATTAAAGATTACACTCTCCAAACACTTGAAAGAATTTTAGATTCAGCTGAAAACAACTTACTGAATATTTCTGTCAGTTACACTGCATAAATTAATTTTAAAGAAGTTACTAATTTTTGTTCTAATGTTAATGCCTATCCCTTTGGTGCATGGTAAATATAAATGCAATATAAATATATAATGCAATAAACCAAACATTTAAATCAACTATAGTTCTATTAGGCTAGAGGAATCAGTACTACTGTAAGGCTAATAATTACAAAGTAGTGAAAAATTGTTCCTTCATGTGTTTCCAGGCAAATTGTGGGTTCCACTAACCGTAGGTTGCTCATTTTCTTCAGGTCTGGACTTTCATTTTCAGCTTTGAACTGAATAAACCATCTCATATAAAAAAGTTCTCTGGAATCCTTTTTTTTTGTTGTTTGTGGCTGTGGTGGCTGAACTACTGAACCCTCAATGAGCAGTCATAGAAGAAGGAAATGAACACAGTTTATCAAATCTCTCTCTTACCACATATATTTGTATCTCAAGTGACATGATTGCATTTTACTCATGACCTGTTCTTATTCTGCAGCACAAACCTGCCGCATTAAAGGCTTCTGACCTAGTTCCCAGGTGGTCCCTACTTCCTCTCAAATGCTGCTGTCTTCCTCTCCTCACCCTTCTTCCAGATGATCACAGCCTTATGCTTTAAATAATGTTGTCAGAGATATCCCAAATTCTTTAGGGACCCTTCACAGAGTCGGGACCAGGATTATACGTCTGTGAGTTAAGGAGCTGTGCTCCTCCAGCTTCACATGTAGCTCAGCTTGCAAGGGTAGAGTATTATTTTTTGCACCGACCATAACACTCTCTGCTCCTCTTTCCTCCGCATGTTCCTGTGGACTAACCAGAGATGTCTGCTCATACTGTAGCCCAGCGAGCTTAGGGTGGTTCAGTGTTGTCACTGCTCCAGAAGATGTGCTTCAGACCTCCCAGGTGTGGTTTTGGAGACTCAAGAAACAGTGTAGACTTAATCTGAGGCAGTCTCCCCTTCTGAGATGTCTCATAGATATGGATCTGGTGAGCCGTATCTGTTGTAGTTGTGCACCTTGCTGGTATTCCACCCTTCTCTGGGTATTCCAATAGTGAAAGTAGCAGATATTGGAGATCAGGGGCTTTGTTAGCACATTTGTAAATGTAAGCATTAAACTGAACTGAAATGAAGCTTAAAATTTATTCCTTCAAGTATGTTCTCTGGCCCCACAGTTCTCTCCTCTATCCAAGGAAAATATTTATACTCTGAAAAGCACAGGTGTCAGAGTTGGGATCACATCCTTTTTTTCTGATTCTTAGCTGCAGGACTTGACTGCAGGACTGTATTCTTGGTAACTGAACTTTGACAGCAAACAGAATTTAGTTTTGTGTTTAAATATATGGACTGGTATGCATGTGCCAGCCAGGAAGAATTGTGCAATTAGTTTGTGAGATATCTAATTCATATCAGTCATTAAACGTATGTCATTTTACAACAGCGACGACACCAAAACTGTTTTAAATTCTAAATCAGCTAATTTTGATTGGGCTGATTATCACTGAGTTGCAGCATTATGCTGAATTTCAGGTAACTACATAAGATTAAATGTGTTTCAAACTGAAATTGTGTACGAAAAGATGATTAGAAAAGTGTCATTTAAATGCAGACCCAATTTCTGGCTTGCCTCTGTTACTTTATGAAATACTGGGTTTCCTGAATCGTATACTTATTGATGATATAAATATATATCTTGATTTTCAGTACACTAGGATACTTGATGGCCTCTCTGAAATTAATCAATGGTCGTATTCCACCACCCAGAGGACACCATAGAAATGCCAGCAAAACTAATGAGGACTGACAGTATTTCATAGCATTGAAGCAAAGAATCCTGCCATTGTGGAGACATGAAGAATGAGCACTTTTATAAAAAGTCTCCTTATGCCTTGGTTAGATAATTTTGCATTGAAAATAAGTTCCCATTGCTTCTGCTTTGGTTTTGTGAAAAGCTTAAAGGTCACTATTCCATGGCTGGGAATGTGGTTTTACCTGCTATCACTATCTACTTGATATCTGTATTTGGTGTCACCTAGACTGTGACCCTTGGAGGCAAAAGTCAGAGTGGCCCCAAATCTGCATGATTTAAAGACAACTCAGACTTTAAAAAACCCAACCCTAATAGTGATGGTGATAGCAAAGAGAGTAGGAGACTTCTGAATTGCAGTAGCAAGAAGAAAAGGAGAAATAGTGTATTAGCCTAAAAGCTGCTCCACCCTTGTTACCCAGGTAAGGCTACATGCCAGAATAGCTTCTCAGCTACTTTTTATTCTGTCTTCCATAAAAATGCCAAGAAAACAGTCTGAGAAAGAAACTATTTTGGTCTGAGAACCAATTGTGAAACTGCAAGAAATAGTAATAAAACCTTTGCACTGAAGATGCTGTTTACTGCAGTACACCTTGGTGTTGGAGTTAGCTCGATGCCACAGGAAAATGTGACTGGAAAGTATGTACTAGCATGGCCTCCTGAGTCATATTTACCCTCCATCTGCAACAGTTTTAAGTAAAAAAAACATAATAAAGTAAAGATGGGTCTTTGGAACCACTGTGTTTAGCAAAAGCCTATTTTCATAGTTTTTAATGTTTAATTTTTCTTTTCCAGCACTACGTCCAGTGTGTTTTACTGAACCTAAAGTTACTCACATCTTGTCATTTTTGTAATTTTTCCTCCCTCTTTTCTTGCAGTAATGGTTGGTAGTGGGTGGATGGAGAATGCTAAATAGAGGATAACAGTTGTGTAAACAATAGTCTGGTTATATAATCCGTGAATCTTATAAAATCAACGTGATTCTTAAATAGATCCTTCTGTGCTTAAAAAACCTTTGATTTTTAAGGTGTCTTCAGCCACTCATTCTCTCCAGACTGTTTTTACTTTCACAGGTCTCACTTTTTCTATACGTTTATATAATTACTTCTTTAGAAATGCTGATTTTTCAGTTATAATCTATAGGTATCAGTGTGCAGCATTAGAAATGAAGAATTATACTCCAGAGAGCAACTTGATCACTTCATGTATCACCAAAGAACTTGCAATAAATTTATCATCCATAACCTCAAACCTCATCCATTTATAAAACATCATCTGTATATGTAATATATCTGTGATTTGTAGTGCCTATAAAGAATGTTTAAATTGTTTACTGGCCGGGGCTATGTGCAAATCATTATCTTCAATCATGTATGTACACTTATTTAGCTTACTCTCATAATTGTAGTCTCCTTGCAAATCTTTTCCATTCTGAATTCAGATGATGCCTCAGCTCCCGCGCTGGAGACTCAGCCTCAAGGTGATGAAGAAGGTGAGCAAATTTAACAGTGTGGTATTAAACTATGCAGTTATGGACTGTATTCCACAACATAAAATGCTATTTTAGGAATATCTACAGCTGCTTGTTGGGCAGTTGGAAGAAATTGCAAGAAATTGCAAACACATATTCTTTGTTCAGGAACAAAAAAGACAACAAACACAATACAGTCTTACAGGTAGTGAATCTTGTATCATAGTCTTCAGATGAGACTTTATACGTGGAGACCAACATCAGCAATTTTAATTGTCACTACTGTGGGCAGACACAGGTCTTAAATTGAAGCCAAAGTGCAGATTAAAACTCTATGTTCAAATAAACAATCCAAAGGGTAAATTCTATCCTCAGCATAATGACAAGTAATATCACGGTTGAGGCTGATGTTTTGTGATGCTTATTTGCCTCTGGAGAAATTAATTGCCATTAAATAAGCAACAATAGTCCTATGGCTGCCTTATCTTGCAGAATTTGGTCTGCAGCCATTATTTATTTTGGGTCCAGACTAGGACATTTTTATTTTAGCGAAACATAATTTTAATCTAAAAGTATTTCAATCATCTGTACAGATAGGGTAAGGAAAGAACTATTCATGCCTTTGCATGAACAATAGTCTTAACTGCCCTAATATAAACCAGTGTGGCCTTTTTTCTGGTGATCCATGTTTCTTTAAAACTAGCCATGCTCTATTCAGTTGCTAATAACTTTAAAAAATGTTAACATTTATAAAGTATTNTTTTTTTTTTTTTTCCCTAGATATAGCTTCTCGTTATCCTACCTTATGGACTGAGCAAGTAAAGAGTAGACAGAACAAAACTAATAAAAGCTCAGGTAAGAAACTTTGGTTGTCCTTTGCAAAGCTTCTGTGAAGATATGCATGAACCATATTAATGACCATCATGCTTCCACTCTCGTTGTGTGATAGTGCTTTAATGATTTGCCTGGTGATGATTTACTACGCTCATGCATCACACATTCCTTTTATAGAGAAGTACTTTTGTCCAGGCTTTACTTGGATAAAATGATATTAGTCTACTGAAGTCAGTGGCTCGCACCTACTTGCATCTGTTAGTGAGTCAGACATTTATCTTTTTACATTCATTTTAATTATCTTCCTCTTTGTTACCTGCTTATTTTGGGTGATACATAACAAGAAGGTGCTTGTAAAACAACAGTGTGAGTTAAATTTTTTTGGTGGTAAATCTTAGGAGGCAAACTTGAAAAGAAACAAACTCCCATCAGAAGCCAATTGTCAGTGAGCAGGAATCAGAAAGACAGTGTTACCTGATTTTTACTATATCAGTCATCTGCTATTTACAAACTGATCACTGGTTTGGTGTGAATTAATTATGTTGCTTTTTAAGAATAATTGTGGAATTCAGGATTTACTTATATTCATCATTGTTTCGAATTGAGCTTTTAAAATCTGGACTAGGAATATCAGAATGTCCTTAGAATGAAGTCTCTATAGTATTCAGATAAATTCAGTACTTTGGCATATGATAAATTTTGATGTCTTTCTCATTGCTCCTTCCTTTCAGTGGGATAAACTTTAGAGAATCTTCCAAGTTTCTGTTTCTGTGGAAAAAATGTAGTTTGAAAGGAAACATTAATGATGTAAGCTATGATTCAGTAAATCACTCCAAACCACACTTCAAATTCAGTAGAAATTGAAGTTATGCTTTACATTAAGTAATCTGCTTAAGTATTTTACTGAATTGAGGTTCAAAAGCATTTATAAAAGACAATCATCATTAGAAAGAGAGATGCTAAAAGATTTAAAGATTCTGTTATACGAGCTATTTTTTGCATCAGTGCAATAATTATAAAATTTTTTCTCTCCTTGATTTTTTGGTAGGAATTTAAGGGAAGGACTTAAACAGTGTAGACAAGAGCTTGAAGCAAATACTTTTCCTGCTGGAGATTTAATTTGTCATTTATTTAGTGGGTGTAGGCAAGAACAGATTTCCTTTGGCATTTCTGTAGCATAAAATACATATGCAGAAATTTGTCACTGTTAGGAGCGTTTGCTTAATTTTTACAGTGCTAGAGCTAAAGCAAGACTTCCTGAGTTTGCAGTGTAGCTGCTGGAAGCCAAAGCTTCAGCTCATACCCATACACACACACACACACACACACAAACACACACGCACACACGCACACACACACACACGCACATGCGCACACACACACACACACAGAGAGAGAGAGAGAGAGAGAGACAACATCTTCCTCTTTGTTATGTGGGAACTGGTAACCTCCAGTCCATCTAAAGACATATTTACAAGAGAAGAGGAATCAGAAGTACAGTTTACCTGTGTTGTGGCTGCTAGCCCATCATCAAAAGCATGATTGTGTTAGATTTGCTGACTTGCTCATGACTGTGGCACCATACCTAGGGTAGCAGACTTAATTCAGGAGGTACTGTGTAGCCAACCTTGCTTTAATTTGTAGCTATATCTGGTGTGCTAGATTGACATAATCAATCAAGGTGAATCTAGGTGCTAAAAGCAGTGTTCTCACTGATTGTTGTAGGCAGGTTTTTAAGGTCTTGAAAACAAACAAACAAACAAAAAGTAAGATTTCTCCCATATTATGCCTCAGAGTGGTTCCAAAGCTTTTGCGAACATCCACAGAGAATCAACTCTGTTGGACTGTTGCGTGTACAGAACCGGAAAGATCTTGCCTCTGAATCCAGTGGATTCTAAACTTGCTGTCTTCCCACTTCCAGGCTTCAACATAAAGGATAAATACAGATGTCTTCTTCAGTCAGCTTAGTAAACTCTGATTCAGATTTGGTCATATGAACATCAGAAAGCTTATTGAAAAGTATTTGTCTGAGGAAGATTTATCTCTGCATAGAAACTGTGTTTATGAAACAAAACATGAAGCCAAATTTAATTACTGAGCTAAATTTTCCTTTGTTTTTCTATAGTAATCCTAGTGCTGTCAAAGAAATTCTTGAAGTGCAAGTAACACTATCATCTAGCCCCGCCTATAAAACATAACTAAAAAAATACAAAACTTAAAGTTTCAGGCATGATACAAATATACTATTACAAAAATTACTATTTTAGTCTGTACTGCTTTCTTCTTGCTGGTTTTGCCTGCCATCTACAAACTTGTCTTGAGCTTAGAAATCAACCTCCTTAGGAGAAAGTTTTTGTGACTTAAGGTCACAAATTAATACATTAAATTTATTTTACCTCTCATGAAATGGTTTGCTTTTATTATTCTGCAAATAACCTGCCACCTACAATTAGCTGATAAAGCCATAATAAATGACTTTAGGTTTTGGAAGATAGAAAATAATAGCTCAGGAAATTCCAGTTTATATTAGTTCTCCAATGCATTCCTTTGAATGAGCCTAAATTAATTTAGAAGGAGTAAAGGCATTTGCAAGACTCAACAGATGCAAGGCATGAAATTCGTGGATTATGTATAGGACATGTATCCATATTCTATAATGTCTTCCAGTGTGTATTCTTTTTGTTGGTTCAGAGAAATAGGTCTTTTCTGCTCACTTATGGCATTTGTGGGTGATATTTAATCTATTAGTTTTTGAGAACAAAATTTTACTCCTGGCAAAAATGTCATCAACATTGGATTGTATTAAAATAGCTCTGTTTCGAGTCGCTGATTTGAGTAGAAACATCTTGATTTTAGCTCTTTTTGTACATTGAATATGATTTTCAAAATATTTTTTCTTTCTGCACTTAGAATAGAGTATTAATCTCATTGCTAAAATAGTTTTTGATGAGATGTTTTATATATGTCACAGTGCCTTTGCAAATATTTTTTTTATTATCCCCACATTTCTCATTTCTTTCTCAATTTCACAGAAAATATTGGGGATTTGTCATATCAGATTGAAAGAAGTAAGAATTTTACCAACAGAAAATAAACAGAAAACCTTGAACAAGGGACTACGGGGGTTCTGATTAAGACATCAAAATTTAGCAGCCTACGCTGCTGTGTGTCTGTGAACTCAGTGTCTAAATCCTGCTGTAATTTGTGGGGCTGTAATCAGTGCAGTCAGTGATGCCTGTAGAGCCACCCAGCTCATTGTATAGCCCCCAGCTCTGTGAAGCCAACAGGTAATGGGAGCTCACTAGGCGTAGGGTTGAGTTAGAGCTGTAGCTCATGTTAAGATGTCTGTGCTTTAGGCAAACTTAATCACACACCGGTATCAGCTGGAAGTCCAGTTACTACTCTTTTAGAGCTTCAGTATTTTATAGAGACCAGAAGACAGAAGGTTTTTGCCTTGAAGAAACTGGATATTTTGGACTATATTCTTAGCAATTGCCAGTTACTGTAGCTTCAGGGCTTATTGCAAATTTAATGTGAGTGAAGACAGTGCAGACACTTTCCCATCACCCAACAGGGAAAATGCAGTCCCCTGAGTGGAGCTCAAGCTGAACTGTAAATCTCTGAGGTTATCCTTATTGCATCTGCTCTATCAGCAGTTTATATCCCTGTGGGATTCTTGGGAACACACTGCAACATTTTTCAGAGGTTGCACGTCATTTTTTGAGTATAGACAAAGAAAGTGTAGTTTGATTCTTTGCACAATGTCCAGTGAAACTTCAAACTCATTTTGCTAGCTTGAATTTGAAAGCCATTATTTTCAAATAGTCTGTTGTGGGAGCACTTTCCTGAGAAATAAATAGGATGAGTTTAACTGATAATATTTTTAATGTTCAGCAAGTTTCTTAAAGTACTCAGTCATTTCTCAGTAGAATCAGTACACCACAGAATAAACCATACTTATCGTAAAATTTCATAAATTTTGCAAATACAGGAAAGAAAATGTCATCCATAATCTGGAATATACTTACATAGGTGTACTTAAAGATCTTAGAGATTCTGGTGGTAATGTAATTCAAGATAAAAAAGAGTTTTAAATTGCTGTAGTAGCTAAAATACAGCACAGTTTTACCTATTTATTATTCAGTTCTATTTTTTATTATAATTTCATATTCTGTTTCCATAAAGGTTTAATATTATCTTAGTGCTAATGATTTATAGTATTGATCTTACATTGTTGATTGTGTATTTAATGAGCATCGTAAAGTGGTTGTAAAACTGTTGTGTTGATAATCCAGTATGACCAGTATGACCGAAACAGAAGAGAGGAAGAAATTGTTGCCTTCCTTTTTGTTGACCTAATAGTTCACATTTCATCTGAACCACACAGACACGTGATGCAGTGTTTATGCCAACTTCATGATTTCTGTCATCTTTATGACTATATGCTTTAAGCAGGTGCTAGTGGAAAAGCCACACACAATCCATCATAAAATAGGGTTGACCCAGAGAAAACCCAGGTCTGCCATTAAGGCTTCTGAGGCAGGATCATGTTTATGTGTTTATGACATTTTTCCTCCAGAATAAAAAATCCTAAATCAGAATTAATTGTCTCCTCAAATTATGGTTTTAGTGATTTCAAAAGTGAACAGATTACAATCACTTTATCTGGATATTTTGGTAATGTAGAATCATTATCATCATCATCATCATAACTTTTTACTTCACCTATGAGCATCTGAAAGGGACACATAGCTTTTTATTTAGTTTTCAGACACAATAGAGTAGGGTTTTATTGCTGCCTTTTTGCTACTGACTTTCATTTTTGGGACTTAAAAAATATGTTGCAAGATTTTATCAATTAGTCCCCAAGAGTTCGATTCCACAGGAGTTTCATTCTCAAAACACCATGTGAGAAAACACTGACGTACACATACAGCAATGTGTTATAGATTGACTGCAAATGCAAATGAAAACAGTTGGTGTAATGCCTACTGAGAATACCTTCTTAATAGACTAAAATAATGAAATATAAAGTGAAAATTGTGTCTGTATCTATACAAAACAGCTGCTTGAATTTAGTTTTGCATCTATCTGTGTAGTCTGAATCTGTTGGCAAAGTGTGCCAGTGAGACTGATTAATATTACAGAGTGACATTCTAAGAGGTGAATGCAGTTTTTATTGCAGTGTCATCTGACAGGTTCAAAGCATTTTTACATAAGAGTTTTTCTCTCATGGAATCTGTGTTGGTTGTCAGAGAGGTTGCTGTCTTGTTACCTTGCTTTATTGTGTTGCTCAGAGGCAATTTTTCCAGTGTCCTTGTGCACAGATCATTCCCTGAAAGTCAGCTCCTGAATGAACCAAGACAAACCTTGTTCCATACTCCAATGCTTGTGTTAATTTCAAACTCTATCTCACTGACTTCTGAGTGTTTTGCCTATCCTGAAAAAAGTCAGTCCCAAAGTGAAAAAAATCTTTAATGAAAAAAAACCCCAACAAACAAACAAACAAACAAAAACCCCAGAAACCTATTTTCTGTCAAAGAAAATAAGTGTAAGAGTTCATGTGTCTGCCCAATTACATGAATTCTAAGAGCCATTCCTTTCTAAGCATAGGAAAATTAATAACCTAGAAACAGAAAACTGAATAACAGCTCAGTGACTTTTAAAAATTCTCATTAATTGTATTTTCCTCATGTTGCTTTTAGTGTTCATTGAAGATAAATTACCTGCAGTTGAAGTTGTGTGAGCTAGCAAGGAAAAATTAAGGTCCAGTTGCATGTTTCCACTTACATATTCATTACAAAATAGTTAGACATTTTCTAGAAGTATTTTGAATTAGGCTTATTACACAATGTGTAGATTTGAGATATGAAACCGGTTATGACAGAAGGAAATCAAAATGTATATCATAACAAAGTGAGGAAATAGCATAGGCAAGTGGGGGAAGAAAATATTTTAAAAGCTTGTTGCCTGTCTTTTTCAGCAGGGTTTCCCAGAAAACTGTGTGTGGCAGAACCCTGGTTAATCTTCCATTCTCAAAATTTGCCTGTATTTGGCACTAAAGGAGGGGCAGGTGTGGATGACTCCTACTTACTTTTAATAGATGATGCTATACTGGACACTCAGAAATGGACTTCAAATTAATTAATAAAGTAAATTTGCATAGGAAAACAACATGAGTAAAAATGGTCCATTAATTGCAAAAGACTGAATTACACAGAAAAAGCTGGAGCTTTTTGCCTGTTACTAGCTCATTTCAACCCTAAAGACAGTGTTTCTTTCCAATTATTAGTGAGGTCTGAGCCACACTCAACCATGGGAATTACACTCCCAAGCTTGTGTTGTAAATGCAGTCATTAGCCATAGTTGGAGAAGTTAAAAGCATGGTAATAAATTTTTGAAGTATTTCGATGTCATATTGTCATGGGCTAAAAGTTACAACAGCCTATTGGAAATCTGTGATGTTCTGGCACAGAATTTTGGTAATCCAGAGTAACTGAAATGGAATTAGCTTAAGCCCTAAGAACATCAATTCAAACCATGAAGGGAAAGCAGAAGGCATTAGTATTGATTTTAAATGTCTTCAAGCATCTCAACAGGCTATTAAGTCAACACGTGGATCCTGTCAATAGGAACTCAGTCCATAACAGATGGGCAATCAGTCTCTGCCAAATTTTAGACAAATTCAAGTCCAGACATTTTTGCTGTGAATTTTTTGCCTTGGGCTCATCTGTAGGTTGGTTCCCTACACAAAAAAAGACACTAGCATTATTTAATGACATCTACATCAAGTCCAAATATTTTATGTTGGCCATAGATCTGGCTTTTGTGCCTTTTAAAATCTGTGAGTGCTGAAAGACATGAGCTGGTAGAACATTTTTTGTTTGGTCTGGTCTCTCAGCAAAGTGGTGCATGGCAGTTTTCCATTCCATTGCATGGAATTTTAGTAAGACATACGCACTCAGATGAAGACTGAAGGCTTCCAAAGCAACAGTCTTATGGCCTTCTCAGACTCTTTCGGTTATCTCTTTAGCTGATTCACTAAATGTTCCCTTTAGAGTTCAAGAAGGAACTTAATTATTTGGTGTGAACTATAATTTCTGATTTGTATTTTACCCTAAACCTAGCATTATTGAGAAACTGCTGGGAAGGTAGATCCATGAGGCACTGTTACAACATGTTAAATGCAGTATTATATTTCTAAATATTTTAAAGTTTAGGAGGTCATTCTCTTTACCTCTCCTTCATTTTTTGTTGTTTTTCTGTCAAGAACCACAATAGTTTGGGAGTAGAATTCTTTCCGAATAATGGTTTAAAGATATCCTCTGGCAGCTGAAAAACTCACGGCTGAAAGACTAATGAATGTTCATACCACTAGGGCAAATTACTAAATGGTTGACGTAGTGCCTAAGAACTTTGTCTAACTTTTCAGCAGCAATTTTTAATGATATTCTAGTCTTGATTTGCCTGGTACAAAAGAGGAACAGGACTCTTCAACCTCCCCATGTTCTTCACCAGTGATCAAAAATCACTCTTCATACTCTGGTCCTCTTTCTTTTTCCTTGCCTTGCTTTGCCTTGCCTGACCTAAATCGGTAAAGGAAAATTACTGTTTTCTTTCAGTTCTTTCAGACTCATCCAAGATTAAACTTTCCAGACCTCCCCACACTGCTTGTATATTATGATTCATTCCTAAGTCATAGGCTGCTGGATCATGCTTATTATAGAACTGTCCTATCTTTATTAATCCTTTTCACAAGGATTTTCATTTATCTTCATTTTAATTTTACATATTAGTTCAAAACCTTAAAAAAGATCAAGCACTGACATTTCCAGCTTTTTCCTCCCACTACAGAGGAAGATCCTCCCATCCTAAACCATTAAAAAAAGAACTCTGTTTTACATCCAGTTGATGTTCTTTATCCTCAGGATGTTCCAGGGCTTTACTGGACTCCCACTGTGGGGAGAAAAAAAAAAAATCTGGTCTATGCAAGGCTGATAATTTCTCTTTTACTGCATGTGTTGAAATTTGATGCCAAAAGATAGTAATCTTTCCTGACCATTTTTAATTACATCACATTATTTTCTACAGTGCATAAATGACACAACAGTCAACAGGAGTCCTGCTTGAAGTTCTCCTTTAGTTTTCCGACATGCACTCCTCCACCTACCTACAGCTTTCTATGGTTTGCCAGACATCAGATTGCATAATCATAAAAAACATCAATAAGGTCCATAAATCCTAAGAGGAATGTCAAGTCAATGATCATATTTTAGTGACAGATGAAAAAAATCGTGTAATCTATGTCAATGCACAGAAACATGTTAGACTGGATCATATCTAATGACACAATCTTTCTGGGAAATAGATAAAACTTTCAGTCAAGACAGTCTGGTTCTGGCTGTGGTTGTATTATGATAGTTGGGTGGTATATAGAAGATAGTCTTCCAACAAAGCAAACAGTAAGAGCTGCCAGGCCTTCCATCATCATCACCTGATAGTTAGGAGAAAATGTCCATGTTCTATGGAGAGGTGCAGTTTTTTCTTCTATAAGGAGAAGTCAAATAACCAGGTATCTATCCTTCCAGTAATAGAATAAGCTTTGTTTGAAAAAGAAGCTAAAACCGGTTCTATAGACTGTGGAATTTGACTGTTTGATCTGCACAAAAAAAGTTCTGACTGTTTTTAATGAAAATACAGAATATGGGAGGATCATATTATGTTCCCTGCTAGATCAAGTTATGGCTACTCATGGTGGCTTAAATCTGGAAGGATTTTTATCACATTTGGGATGATTTATCACATATGAATTCCAAATTATTTGCCAAGTCATGTACCTCTAAACAAAGTTGTTGAAGAGACTGACAGCTTGTGATACAGTTCATGCATTGCTTAATTATTAAAAAAAAACAAACAAAAAAAAAAACCCCAAAAACCAAACAAACAAAAAAAACACCCAGCTCATTTTTTTCCTTAATTCTGTAAAAAGTTGCCATGTGATGCAGGAACTTTTTGAGGTATCATTGGTAATTTTAGTGTTTTCCGTTTGGCACAAAAGCAAGATAAATTAAACTTCCACGGTGACTTCTGTGTGATGGGTGGAATTCGCCCCCAAATCTGTGCATTGGACACATGTCCACAATAAAGCTATGGCATTAGTCTGACTCTTTACAGCAGTGTCTGCTTTTATGTATCGTTAAGGTCCAAGGTTGATGTGTCATCCATGGATCCCTCACCCTACCCTGTCCTTAATGCGATGTACCAGATTATTTTGTTAGTTTCCAGTGTAGAGCTTCCTTTCCACTCAAAGCCACACCAAGGGTCATCAGAGCAAGGGGACTTCTTGTAGTCAAATTATGTTGCTATAGTACAAATACCCACTTTGAGATCTCCTTATCTATATCCAAACTATTGTGTTATGACAGGCTTGCTTTACATTTCACTGCACTGTGTACATCATACTCTGTCATCTTTCAAATCAGACTGCTCCAGATAAATGTTAGGCACTAAGTTTTCCCTGCACTCTGCAATGCCTAAGAATAATTGCCTAGGAATAACATTAAGTATGGTTTCCACAATGCACTGGATTTCTGTGTTACTGCAGAAGAAGCGGGGGTTGAAGAGACAGATCACTGTTTTTCATTAAGCCATTTTTAATACCTGTTTCAGTTTAAAAACAGCAGGCTAAGTATCTGCACTCATCCACAAATAAAACCATTTAAATACAATTAAGGCTGTAAATTAAATTTCAGATCTTAAATTCTCTTGGTCAACTCCATGGAAAGTAGATGGCAAAGCTTAATATGCCAAACTGGTTTTAAATGCAGCTTTCTGTGGAAAACACATGACTTACTAGGGAACTTGCATTGAAATATATGTATTTTGACCTAAAAAAGTGCATCTTCAAGACAAAGATTCAATAAACAAAGAAGATCTTCAAATAGCTGAATCGTTTTGGCTCAAAACTCAAAACCATTGTAACATCTTGCTGGAGCTGTAATTCTAAAACTTCGTTAGTTCTTTCTTTTTTTGAGAGCTGGGTCCTTTAGGCTAACATTATATGTAGAACATAATGGTCTCCCTGTTTCAGAAACTCAGACATTTCAGGAATCTTGGTGGTCCTCTGTGAAGTGCAACACAACAGCTTGTTAAAGGTTTTCTTTTGTTGTCATTTTTTTATCAAAAAGAAACACTTTGAATGAACAACATATTTTCAGTCAAATATTTGGTTTTCCAGCAGATAATAAAAATAAAATTTTTCAACCAACTGTGTTACAGTCATAGCAAGCTATGAAAAAAATTATGTCCTTGCCACTCAAACAGTGTGTTACCTTGTATCATTGTTTTCCAGTGTGTTCTCAGTGATTTTCAAACTTAACACTTTGTTAGAAGTGCTTAGAACTTTGTTCTTCAACAAGTAAAAAAAACTTAGCAAAATGAAAGAACTTTTATTTGCCTCTATTTGAAGGAATGATTAGATGCAGTTTTTGTGGGACCAGAATGTATTATGAGTACATAAATTCCTCAAACATGGGTGACTTTTAATGTCCTTGAATTATCTTCCAGTGCACTCAGTTAGATCAGGGCAACAAACTCATTCATATTTGGTCTGGAAACAGAGAAGTATGAAGTCAAATTATCTCTTCAAGTGTCTCCAGAATCTGAGATAAAGTTTTTGAAAGAAGGAAAATAGTTCAGAATTGCAAAATCTGTTCAAGCTTAAATAATAGAAAGGGCTGACTGTCTCCCTCAAGTCATTAGGCCAAATTTTCACTTCTGTGTTAAAGAAAATTCCAAAAGATGAAAGGCCTGACAAAGACTGATCCTGATGGTTATATTTACCTGTTGCTTAGTGAATTAATCTATATATTCTGATACAATGGAAACTTTTAACAGAATCAGGGGTGTGATTAGTTGCAGAGGCTTGTGACTTCAATGTCCTGGTGCAGTTCACTCTTTCAGAGCATCCCTGTGCCCAGTTATTCTGGCTGACAAGGAGATAGGGGTGCTTTCTGTTGGTTTACTTGTCTAACTTGTTTTGGTTGGAGAGATTTAAATAACTTCTGATCTTTTTTCCTCTCTGACTTTCCTAGAACTCCCATTATGTGGCTAAAGTCATAATCTCAAATTTCCAAAAGGTAATAAGAAAATTACCTCGTTGCTCTCCTGGTAGGCTCTATAGGTCTCAGCTTAAGGAACTTTGAGTTTCATTGTTGCAGTTTCTAATCAGATTTTAAAAACAATCTAAGATCATTTTTAGGATGTTATTTTAAATTCCTCTGAATTGACACAACAGAGAAGCAGCAAAGTAAAAAATATCAGTATAAATGTCAGTGGTTTGAAAGGTCACTTTTCCCGATTTTCCTACCAACATTCTTGGTATAAAACAGTGACTTGTAATGTAGTCACACATCCTGTAGTTCATCCCTTTAGTTAAACAGTCCAATATAATAATAGCAAATGTCTGTAGAAAGAGTTGCTTTAGTTTGAGCAGGCACGAAGCCTCATTTTACTCAGAGCAGTGTAAATACGAGGGGCTCTGCTGCAGTTACAAGTCGAATACCACTGGAAGACTTAGGAGAGGGAGGAATCAGGCCTGGAGAGTTTACTTTAATTTTCTTTAGATTTTTCTCTTTATGGGGACATTAATGGTACAGGACCAATGATGGCATTATCCCCTCTCTTGGAAGTACAATACACACTCATTTCTTAGCGTAGCTAGTAAATAGAATATCAGTGTGCTGAATCAGTGACAATAGGACAGTCCACCCAATTCTGTAGCTGTTACATAGCTGGAATTCCTCTTGACTTTAGTGAACGTGCTGTCAGCACAAGGGCTCCTCTACTCCACTGGTGTTGCCAACCGAAAGGCTGAATAAAGTACTTTCCCTTGATTACCTTTATAGAAAACTTAATTGTCACCAGATGATGTATTTTGCACACTTGTCACCAGATGAGGTATTTTGAATCTTATTTATATTCAGAAAAACTGAATATTCATAAATACCTTCACACATCAGAGAATATGTAACATAACTAACCATGGTGCTAAGGATGTTATGATGATTTACCTTTTCAGTATTCTTGTCAAATGCCAAAATGAGCTTGTGTGGCTTCTATATAGAGCCTCCTCTATCTACAGCAAGGTTGGAGGAAAATATGGCTTGTTTCATGTAGTTTTATCCTCTATATGATTAAGAAAATTCATGAATCAGAATACTGTATTTAAGCTTAATCTTTTATTTCATACTTGCTTTTATTAGAGTCTTCTGCAATGTAATTATAGTCTCTGCTATTCATCCTCAAAGTTGATTGCATACAGAGAATTCCCCATTCTGCTTCCTATCCTTGCTTTCCAGTTTTCTTTGTCTCCTGTTAGTAGCTGATGTTCACTGCCTGTTTCTCAAATTTTACCTAGATATCATTGTGCAATCTCGAATGCTGGTGAACATTTATTGTAACACTGATTTATGATCTCCTTTCTTTCATCTTCTTTAAACTAAGACAGCCAGAAGCAGAAACTGGAGGCTTTATGAGAAAAATAATCAAGGAATAAAGGCTGTGTATCCTGCTATGAGTTTTCAGGCTGTATTCTGAAAATACAATGACCCCAAAACCAAGCTGAGAATTCTAAGGAGCACCCAGTTGAGAGGGGACTGAAAAGAATTGGAGAGATGGCTTGATTCCTAGATTGAGTAAACTTTGAAAGGTGTTGTGGTCTATCTGTATAGAATGTCAGAGACCATTTCAGCTTTGTTATCCATACTGCAGGATCCTGAAGGATACCAAAATGTAGGAGTGATTATATGTTTGACCTTAAAGCTAGTGAAGTGTATTTTCAGCATTAAGTCAGTACTTTTCTAAGTAAGATTGCTTCCTTAATAAGAACTCATCCTAAGTTAGAATGCTTCCTAAGAACATATCTCTTTAGTCAAAGCTGTGAGTTGTTTTTTGGAATTTCCTATGAGTCTTTCAAATGAAACTCAATACAAGTGTCATAATGTCACTGCTGTTGGTCTGACTGATTAGTACTCAGTCTTGTCCTAAATTTTTGTGCCAGTGTCACTTCCTCAGGATGTCATTGTGGAGACTTAAGCAGCCTACAAAAGTATTGATGTGAAAACATCTGACATCAGCTAGTGGAGGGAGGCAGCTTGGTTTCATTGCTTGTATTCAGGGCAGCTAGCCAGGAGCTCCAGGACTCTAACCCTGGCTCTGCTTTGTCCAGGCTGTTGCAGTCTGGACAGATCAGCACAAGCAGAAGAAAAGTTTCATCAGAGATGTGGTTGAGATAGCATCTAGTACAGAACTATAGAATACAATATAGAGCTTTACAGACTTATGCAGTATAGCAAGTAGAAGTGAAGAAAAGGATGTTGTATTGACCAACTGAAATAGTGATATTTCTCTAAATGAAAAGGCACCCCTTTTCTCAATTTTGCATGTAGATTTTATGCCTTTTGTTTTGTTTCTTGATCTCAGTGTTTTAGTCATTTAAATCATGGCATTAAATTTACATCTTTTTCCTTGCAACTGATTGATAACTTTAAAGATTTCTCCCCTTCATTCTCCAAACTATATCTGTTATGTTTTAATTGTAAAATATGTATGTAGAACACAAGCAAAAGAGGATGGCCTTGCCCCTTTGATGCAAGGGAGAACCTGTTTTCTCCTGCATGTTATCCTTATGAAAATATGCATACATGGATGAGGCAAAATTACTAGTGTTCAGGCGTACTTGCCATGGGACTATAGCATGTATTCCCAAATGAGACCAAGGCAATAAAGTTTGTAAACAGACAGGCTTTTGCACTCTTCTTTAGCCTGTGTTTGTTCCTCATGATTGATGAAAACAAGTACTGCTAAAGGCCCTTGTGGACTACATTAATTATGACAGTGGTTGATTAGTTTGCCCCCAAATGCTTCATAACAATAGGCAGATTTAATCAGCAACAGCTCTGATTGCAATAGCTTTACAACCTCCTGGGAGCATTGTGCACTGGGCTTCCTTTTGCATTATTGTCAAGCCATTAGACAACATTTAATTTTACCAAATTAAACACAAAGCATACAATGTATTATATGTAGAAACAATAACAGAACTGTCTTCACATAGGCGATAATAAAAATGTTTCCTTATTGGGTGGCTGGATGCCAGCATTGCTCTTTTTCTGTGATGCTCATTGTAAAAGTTAAATATTTATAATCTGTTTTACTTGAACAGGAATGCCAAAGCAGTCTTCTGGATTTTCTTCTTTAGTTGTAGAGAACATCAAAACAAATATGGTTTGCGATAGTTATACATATCTGTGTGGGGAGACAAGACGGGAACAGGTCTGAAAGGGTTGGAAATACCAAACAAAAACCTTGAAAAATAACACTCTGGGAAACCTGCTTTTTATTCTCTCACACAGCAGATTGTTGGGAAGTATTTTTTCAAGGCCTGTACCATTGATATAGGTTGTTTTTGTGGCATGTTAAAAACTTAAAATAATGATCTTCTGAACACATAAAGGAATCATGGGTTGTAAATGATTAAGGATCCTTAGACACTTTAAAACTCTCATTTTCCTAGTTCAGAAGTATTTTCTACTATGCATTATCTAAGAAGCCTTTAAAATTGTTCTGAATATTCTTGGGGCTGACTTTTCTGCTGCTAATCCCTACTGTGTGCAATGGAATGGTTCCAGTTTACAGGACAGAAATTTTGGCCTGAAATTTTCAGTATGATTGTAGGTCTCACATTCTTCAAAAGCATAGAAGTGTTTCACTCTCACATCTCACTCTCACATATTTACTCTCACATTATCTACTCTTCAGAGAACTATTTCTTTCTGAAAAAGGAGATGAAAGTGGAATGGAATTGGAATTTTCATTTTTAATTCAGATTGTCCTTTTTTTTCTGAAGTTTGAAGGTAAAGCAAATCCAAAGGTTTGTCTTTGCTCTTGAAACCAAAGCACAGACTGAGCTGTTTAACCATGGCCATATGAAAAAAGGAAAAAAGAAAAGAAAGAGCAACATAAAACTATATTAAAAGTCATTTGAGCTGTAAGAATTGGTATCAGAATATTCTTACTGGCTTTTATTCTTCTTTGGCTCATCCTCTTTATTGCACATAAAGCTTTGCCAAAATCAGTAAACAGTCTTCTCTCTGAATCCTGGAGCTCTCCTGTTATGAATACTGACATCCTACGTGCTATATAAATAGAGTGTTTTGGATATAATGTGCTGGGGGCAAGGGCCTGTACAGCCTTTAATCTGAGATGAGCCTTGTGCTTTGTGCAGGGTTAAATGAGTGCAGTTCTCTTTTGACCAGGCTTCATGTTCATGTTGACGAATCTCATATTAGGGACAGGGTTTCTGGGAGCAGTATCAGCAACAGATGATACCACCACAGAGAATTTGTTTGTTACTCTGTTAAAATACTTTTCATTGCACAACACAGTCCTTGTAATTAGAGACAGAAGCAATAATATGCATGCTCATTTTCCACCTGCTTCTTGCCTTCTCTTTGATGAGATGAAGAAAAACAGTAGAAAAGCAGCCCTTTTTTATTTCATCTGTCGTAGGTTGGCTTTTAAGGGTATAATTATGCTCTCAGTATTACTGCAATTTTTTTATTTTGGGAAAGTTTAAGTCAAGTGGGTTTCAAAGGTACTTCTCTGATGGCAATGGTAGCATAAACCTTTGCATTATGGTTGTCAAAGTAACTGCCTGAAACACTGAAGAAAAAATGGAGCATTTGTGTTTCAGCAGCGTGTTTAATCTCTGTATTCCTACTCAGGGCCAGAGGGCCAAATTCTTACCATTCTGCAATGCCCATCCAGTCTGCTATGAATGAGACAAAGGTGCAGACAGTACTGACTGTTTTGTAAGATACTCTGACACATGGAGAGGGGAATTAGCAAAATTCAAAATAACATTCTCTTTTTTTAAATTTTTTTTTTTTTTAACATATCTGCATATTTTTAAATTATGCATCTCAGATCGCATTCTCATAAAACAGAAAGAAATCCTCCTGGCTCCTACTGGCTTCTGCAACAGTGGTCAGGGTTCTGTCTGTAAGGTGGTTGGAAATGAGTTGATACTTAGAAAATTAAATGTAGGTGGAGTGCAGCCACCTCAGGCAGGAGTTGAGCAATAAGGTTGGAAAATACAGCATGTTGCCAACAGCATTAGCAATGTGAACCAGTGACAGGAACATGACACAGGCTGCAGCCAGAGATGCCACTGTACACCTCTGAAAGGAAAATTACTTGAGTGCTTTAGGTCAAGTATCCAAAGTCATATCCACGCACTGGTGCAAGTATCTTGGTTTCCCAAATGGGGAAGAGAAAAAACTTCTGTTTCATGGAGGGGAAATGCTAGATGGATAAATTGTGTAAGCTGGCTGGGTTATTTAAGTGCCAAAATAGGAACCCCTGTTTGCCTATTTTGTTTTTTAATTTTTTTGTAGAGCTATTCAAACAAATATGTACCCTCAGCTTACCTGGCAAAGAGTTTCATTTTCACAGCTCTATGGAAAAAGTGAACCAGCTTTATTTTCACTTCAAATCTCTCACAAAAAAAATGAGAGCGTTTTCCACTGGCAGGAGACTCACATTTGCTGGTCAATATACTCATAAAGCAAGAATGATAGTTTTGCGCAATTTTGTTTAATGAATGAGCCTTCAGATTGCTATAGCAAGCTGGCCAGCCAGCCACTGTGTTCGGGAAAAGTCAGTGATTTTCATTTGCTGTAATTTTGGGTGGTGGCCTTTTTGTTTGGTTGGTTGTGGGGATGCTTTGCTCTAGCAAGATGAGGCAGCCATATGTAGCAGTAATAGGTACCAGTATTTCCTCTTATGTAGGAAAACCAGATTTCATCCCTTTGGCAGCTAAGTGCTTTCAGATGTATCCTTGCAGGATGGGGCAGTGGTTTGCACATTATCCTCTCTCATATTAGGGAAGTCAAGTTAACAAAGCCTAGCAAGAACACCTGGAGATGATAATCCATGCTCTTTCCATTAATTGAGCAAAAGAAGGATGAGGGATCTCGTCTCCTCAGAAGACCATATTTTTCACTCTCCTTGTGAGGCCTGATGCCATGTCATTCACCATTTGGCTGTAAATGATTTTTGATTTGTGTAAACATTCTTTTTAAAGATCCATTGAAGAAGGTAGAGTGTAAACAGTCCTTGGATCATGCCTGGCACTTTACAAAGGCTTGCTATCACTTTCACACACTGCTGTCAAAATTTAACAAAAATACGCTGCTTTTGGTTTACTGCTGTCTCACATTTCATAGATGGTACAATAAAATATTTGACCTGAGAAGTTCAATACAAAAATTTTGGCTCTAATGCCAAATACCTCTTTGAAATAGACCATGTTTCTCTCTTTTTTATCTACTGTAGAAGTAAATGCTCATATTTAAATGTTTAGAATCTGATTGTGTCATGTTTCTAAATGAAGACTAATTTCTGTGAGAGTTTTCAAGTCAGAGCAGATCTCATGCTACTGTTTTGTTCAATCTGAGTAAGAAAGGCAAAATAGAAAATAACATTTGGGTTAAAAGAGGTGGCTAGTTTGATCCCTTAATCCCTTCAATGGCAGTGAAGAGAAAAAGGATCACAAATGAATAGCAAATTAATTTAAATTAGTTATAATTCTGTGAGAGGATAAATTTGAATACTTGCATAATGTTTCTCATCTGTTTAACCAAGAAGTTGGGCTAAACTATATAAGCAAGCAAAGGAACAGCCAGATAGAATGCTAAAATAGCAGGCTTTTTGAGGCGAAACAGTTCTTTCACTTTTGCAGTGACTGTGGTTACAGTCTTTCTCAGTAACTGTGGTTACAGCATTTCACATATTAAGAAAATAAAGAATTGCAGAGGTATGTGCTTTCCCTACACCAGAAACCTTTTGAAAAATTCCAGTAGAAAATTTGATTTAGATTTTGATTAAAGAGCAAGTCATCCCATTACATTTCAGACCTTTGTCTTATGGTCCCCCAAACTTTTGACAGTTGGTAGAACCAGAATTTGTATATTTCAGAAATCTTTATTTGATATAGGGCGACTTGGCTACTCAGACCCAGGGTAAAAGTTGAGAAAAATCTTGATGTGTACCAGTAGATTATATTGATTATGACTGTAATTTTTTTTCAGGTAAATCTAAATGGGAGCTAGGGATCTCTGTATTTCGAATCTTTTTCAACGGGTTCAGTGCATTTTCAGATTTTCCTTGTGTATTGCAGTGTCTTTGCACATGAAACCATATAGATAAATGAGAGCATCTGTCTATGATTTATCCTTCTTTGTTCAATGGACTAAAGTACATAAATTAATCATTAGGGCTGTGTTGAAGCAATGAGCTTTTTGCTTTTTGAGCCTCAGTCATCACCACAAGCTCCAAAAGTGCAAAATAGTGATCAGCTGTACATTGAGAGCTCTCTGAAAATACACACAAGGGGCCTGCAATATTTGGTTCCCACAAGTTTTTTCACAAACGAGAAAGAATATGGGTAGGAAAGTTGCCAGCTTCCTTCAGTCTTTAAGAACCCTCATGCTGATGTGCATCTGGACATAAAGTAAATCAAAACATGTGGCACCAGATGAGTATTAATGCTGTAATTTAGTCCTAGGTTTTGGTTGCCATCTAGATGTTTGGTCTAAGCTTGAGTGTTTCCAATAGAAATTTCCTTTCCAAAGTGAACATTTTGGTCATATGTGGAAATACAATTTGGTGTAATGTAAGTGGAATTCCATTCAATGAAACTTTTAAGACTATGAAAAATATAAAAACATATTGTGATCAGTTTCCTTAGGGTGCATTAACTTCACTGGTTCAAAAAGGGTTCATCTTAAGCAAATGGATCAAATTCTTATTCTCATGAAACGTGGAATTTCTTGGAGGGTTTCATGGGTATCAATCGGATGACTGTTTATCCATCCTAATTGTGGTGTATTGAAATAAAGTAGCACAAAGCTTCTGTAAAACAGTACTTGAAGCATGCTTAATTAGGCTTAATTAGCTAGGACAGACAGATGATTTGAATAACTCTGGTTAGCAGAAATTGTCATACAATCTAGGTATACTAAAATTTTGACATCATTGTATTCTGTCTTATATCCTCCTAGAAAAAGGGTAGGACTGCAATATTAACTGCCTATAATGTTACACTGTGCTCCTCTGGAACTTGCCTATCACTTTTGGATGTATTTTTGTTCACAGGTTTCTTGTTACCTGCTTTCTTTAGGGGACACTTAGCTTCAAGCCCTTATAAAAGATCCATTTACCCTGAAAACCAGGCTGTCTAAATTGTCCTTTCATGGCCCATTATGATAAT
Organism: Regulus satrapa; assembly: GCA_013396955.1. Classification (NCBI taxonomy): domain Eukaryota; kingdom Metazoa; phylum Chordata; class Aves; order Passeriformes; family Regulidae; genus Regulus; species Regulus satrapa. The sequence continues at coordinate 26,107 of VWZN01009783.1, read as the reverse complement.
GAGAAAAGGAGGGAGAAGGAACCAACTGAAAACAGAATTTCTTGGAGTGGATTCTATGCACATCATGGGGTTAAGGAAATTGGAAGGAAATGTTTGTATAGTGGCAGGAAATGTTAAAGTACCATACAGATGCCTCTGTAATTTTCTGCAGATTTGATAGCTTGTTTCTGCAGAACACACTAAAATTTAGACATGAACACAGCTATTTACATTTATGCAAAAAAACAACAAAAACAAAAAAACAAAAAAAAACAAAAAAAAAACCCAACTCAAATTATTTGTAATCATGAAATTCTGCACATTGGGAGAAGTTGTGATAAGACACAGCAGAAAAACTGCTTGAATTTCTGAAATAATGGGCCTGTTACAAGACTAACAAGATGATTATCCTAACATATATAATACAGCACTCAGCATTTTAGATGTGCAACAGAAAAATGCACAGTTAAATAGATTATTCAGGATGACTTTTCCACAAAAGTCACTGCTATTCTCCTCTAGGATATTTCCTAGTAAACACCGATTAACATAGATGAGTAAATGGAGTCTTTAATAAATGAGGATTTACAGTGTTACATCTTATTACTATTAAGGTATTTTTCTTAAAAATTAACTAATTAATTTAAATTTTCTTAATTAAAATTCCTTTAAAGAATTTCTTGTAACTTATCTTGCTTTATTGTAATCCAGACTGTTTTCTTAGGAAGGGCTGGCAAAAAAAAAAAAAAAAAAGATTTCATAAAAATCATGAAACTTCTCTTCTGAGTTTGTCATTAGCTGAAGTGTGTTTCTTATTGACTGAAAATGCAGCATTTCAGTTGATTGTTTGTAATGGACTGTAAAAGCATCTTCAACCAGAACATGAAAAATGTATTTAGCAACTAATCTTTAAAATGAAATGGGAAGAAATGGAGTAGGACTGTGACATAGGAAGTGTAACATACATCACATCTAAAGTACTTTTTAAACTCACTCAGTGGTGAACAAGAATTTTACTTTGTCATTCAGAAATGGCCATTGGGTGGATGGTACAAAGTCTCTTAGTGTAAAACCAGGAAAAAAGTGTATTTCCCTATATGATTGAAATGTTTGTGTTGAATCAGTAATGCCTATAAGCCTAAAATAAAATGTATTTTTACATAAACATAAACATAAACATAAACATAAACATAAACATAAACATAAACATAAACATAAACATAAACATATACATATACATATACATATACATATACATATACATATACATATACATATACATATACATATATTAACCTGAAATAAATTATGCCAACTAAGCTAAACCACTGGCTAACATGGTAGACTATGCAAAAAGGATTTTTTAAGCCATATTTTAGCCTTATTTTTACTAAGATGCTTGGAAAGTGGTTGGAGGTTTGTTTGTTTGTGTTTCGGTGTTTTGGTGTTTTGGTGTTTTGTTTTTCTGGCAAGGTACAATTGAAGGAACTAAGGGAAACTTCAATAGTGTAAGCACATTACTTGAAGAAACTGGAGTGTCAGTGCTTTTCTATTCCCAGAAGAAATGTTATTATAGTAACATATTCCATAGAAAGCTTGATGCATTTTAATGAGTAAGGTATTTATCCTCCTTTTATTGTGGCATAGATCCTTTTCCATACTGTTCACTTTATGAACTTCCAGCATCCATCTGTTATGGTTCCAGTTCATAGTTGTTGTCAGATTGTTTGGACAAACTGTCAGAGACTTTCTAAGTTAATGACATTTATCACTGGTTCTCCTGGGAAATGAACATTTGTTGACTGTGACTCTTCTGACATTACAAAGGCAATTCTTTTCATTGGAATGGTAGTTCTTGTGATAAGAGCTCTTAGCATCACAGGGCTGCACTCGCATCTTTCCACTACTTCTGTAAATAATTGAAAGAAAAGTGTAAAGGGGGATGAATGGCTCCCTCAGACAGGAAATCACACAGAGGATTAATGTTCTGGTTCTGGCAGGCAGGATTATAGATAAGCATTTTTAGACCAGTTTTCCTTTAGGTAGGACAATGTCCTCGTGGCAAAAAGAAACAGGGAAGTAGTAATGGTGACAAAAATGTTTGTGTCAAAAATGTACATAAACATTAGACTTCAGAAGTTAACTCTCTTAGGCAGATGGCCTGATAGCTGACCTGAAGCTCATTAGCCATTGAATAAGGGAGAAAATGATAAGCTGTTCTGTACTTTTGTTGAATTAAATTAATGACCTCTGTACAGCAGATTTGTAATAAGATTCAATCATTTGGCTCATGGAGAACCGACAGATGTAGTATGTATCATATTCTTCCTTTTTTTCCTAATGTCTTATAAATAATCTAGATTTTATCTGAAAACTAATTTAAGCCCATGATAAGTGATGCGTTCCTCTACTTGTTAAAATTTCCCATCTGTAAGGGAAAGATAAGAAATTAAAAGTTTAAAGAAGGGGAAAGTCCTTTCTCTCAAACCTTCCTTTGATTACTCTCTGCTCTGTTTCCAGTCTCACTTGTGATGTTAAGTTCAAGCAGTCTTCTGACTGTTCCTCCTAAAGCTTTCTGCCACATTTTCAGCCCTCCTGTGACATCTTCCCCATAATTCTGCTTTTCTTTACCTCTGAGATTTAAAACATAAGGGAATAAAAGACCAGAAGAAACAACCAGAAGAAACAAAGATACAAATTTCTGGCTTGAGCAACAGCTTGTAGAAAGTCTTGCCTTAGCATGTCAACCAGTAAAGACCAGTCTAAGCCTAACACTGTCTCCTAAATCACCTAAAGAGAGGCAACTGCAGTGGCCCGTGGGTCAGCAGTGCAGTCTTTCATGGGTTGTTTCAATCAGTAGAAACTTGAGTTTCACAGAAATTAGGAGTGTGGATTATGCCCACAGCTGAAATGGTTCATATCTGTTTCTGCACGGGGAATTTTCCATTCCACTCTCTCTGTTCAGATACATTTTGTTTATCTGGATGACCTGACTATGTGGTCTTGATACACCAGTGTATTTTCTAAGCAAAGTTGGGAGCATACAAGTGCATTTTTCCTACAAACTTGGGTTTTGGGGAGATAAGAATACCTGCACACCTGCCATATTATATTGCCAGTTACAAGGACATAAACCAAGAGAATGTCACAGTACCTAATGGCATGATCCCATAGTTTATCAGTATGAAAGAGGCATCAGTTATGGGGAGTTTAAAGAGAAGTCATTGTTTCCTCTCTCTCATGGCAGCTGCTTCACCCCATGTTCTCTTTATTGCATGATTGTATACAAAACATAAAAAGTGACCAGCAAAGCTAAGTGAGGTGTTTTCTAGAGTTATAACAGCTTTTTATTTGATACTCATAAGCCAGAGGCACTGAGGGGGGAAGATTTATTTTGTCTAATCTAGGAGGATGTTGGTGACAGGTCTCTACTTTGACAAACTATAGTTGTTTTTGTGAAGATTTCAATATGCAGGTAATTCCTATTTCCCTTTTTTAGATTGTTTCTGTCCCTAATACAGAAATTCTCCAAGTACATTGTATTATATAAACACTGGAAAATTGAGAGGTATTCAATCTCTGTTTATGTAAGTGGGTAGACCAAGACAAAAACATGCAAAATTGTCAACTCACTAGATATCATGTTTAAATACTACATGAAAAAAGAAGAGGAAAAAAGTCAGCTAAAGACCTCCATCTGTGCCTTGTGTAATCAAGCTAGCAAATTATATTCTCTTCTTTTCAAAACTTTTTACGTGGATTGGAAAAAAACACAGTTTTGTAAACTAGACCATTGTATGGATAGAACTGTGTGCCACTTAAAGTATGAAGGTGTTTTGCTTCCTACCACCTTTTCCCCTGCAATAGAATTCTTACTGATTTTCAACATTTACATTTTCAAAAAGCTGTCTAAGAGCTGTAGTATTCTGGATATGATTAGTGAATTTCTGTTGGTACGTACAGCTTGCAAAGCATTTTCTGAACTCTGTGAGTAAAAGAAAACAAGATCATCTCAGAGATTAAATTCGTCAAAATGCACTAGAATATTCAGTCAGGATTCAACTGAATTGTGCACTAAACTATTAAAAATCAAAAAGTAAATCCTTTTACTGGTTTGAAAGAAGAGCAATTATTATATTAAGAGCAATTATTATTATAATATTACTCTTCTCCACTTTTTTTTTAAAATTGTAACATTAAAATGACTGTTCTTTAACTAAAGAGAATTTCTTATTTATTGAAATTCTACTAGCCTGAAATTTTCCTGTTAATAATTTCAACGTCTTTAGAGTGCTTAATATTATTTCTGTTCAAATATTTAATTTTCTTTTCCAACTGGATAGTTTGGGAATTATTCAGAGTTGTATTTTTTAACAATATAAATTTCATATGATAGGTGACTGATTTTAAAGTTTCTTGAAAAATAATGGTTTGAATAAATAGTCTTTCTTATTTATGGTCTCTGAAGTTTCACATGTACCAGTTTATTAGTAACCAAAAGTCCTCAGCAGAGGTATTATTTTACTGATTGGTGCAAACTGAGAGGACGTCTCAGGCCCTGTGGTTTCTGCCCTTTCCCCCTTGCCTCATAGTTTCATGTAAAGGCTTGAGAATTTATAGATATGTAAGTTTTTCACACATTCTGAAAGATTTCGGACGTACTGATTGTGTGGCATAAACATGTATTCTTCTTGTGGGTCTTTGCTCTCCAGAGCAAATGATACATTGCCATACCAGAATCATCACAAAAGAATGTAGAAGAATTCTCAATGTGTTAAGAGGTTTTTTCAAAACTGGAAAGAATGAGCAGAATATAAACATTCAAATGAATATCTAGATTAATAATTCATTTAAGGAATCCTAGGCAGTTAAAATCATAGGATTTTTACTATTCTCTCTGGAAAGAATCTGTACTTTAGGGACTGTGGAGTGCATGAGAATTTTTTTTAAGGTCACAAAGTATTTGCTTATTTATAGATTAATAGTATAGGAAAGGGGGGTGTTCAAGATATTATTAGCACTATAAAATGAAGCAGCTGCATGAAAAGGGAACTGAATTTTCCAGCAATATATTGGCTAAACCAATATAGCTGATATTTGAGCTGTAGCAAGCCCTCACAAAGAAAATCCTTATATAAAATCAAAGACATAAAATTTGTTTGATAAATCAAGGTGGCTCTTTCCATCTATCTTCTTTAATACTTTTTCTTTTCCATCCAAAAGCATCATCATGTGATCAAGAACTTCAGTCAGCCCTGGAGGAGGCGAAACAGCCCCAGAAAGACAATGTGTTCATTCCAGAGTGTGCTCAGGGCGGCCTCTACAAGCCAGTGCAGTGTCATCCTTCCACAGGCTACTGCTGGTGTGTTCTGGTGGATACGGGGCGTCCCATCCCTGGTACATCCACAAGGTAAGGGAGTACCTATTCAGTTCTCAATGGCTGTAGTGAGAACATGCCCTAGTGTCCATGGACTATCATGTAGATTTCTGCTGCTGGTGGAATTATGTCATATAGGTTTTTTTCCACTATAATGTGACATATCTTGACACATCAAAAATAAAGGCCAAGCTGCCATGGACTCTTTTACTGCAATGGCACAGGCAATTTGCCATCTTAGTCCTTTTCTTTATTCCTATTTTGTGCTGAGAATCCAAGGCTTGGAACATATAATGAATAATCCCAGAGGAAATGTCACACTCCTTATCCTGAATATAAAGGAGTCAAGTAAGATAGTCTTTGACAGAAACCACGTCCAACCTCAGAAATGCTTAGTTATTTTTCCAGCAAGCTCCTCAACTATTTCATGTGACAGGCTTTGATGAAACAAGCCCTCAGGAACCCATAGAGAGGAAATATCTTTTTAGTGTGTTATTAATAGAACGTTGGAGTTCAGTCATCTCAGCTGAGCCGGATACGTGGTAAAGTATTGTGAGCCACATAGTGCAGATGTAGGCAAAGCACATATCAGGTTCCTAGGGATGTTATTTAGGTTGGTTATTGAGGTTGGCCCTTGTAGGAATGTTATAGAAGCTCATATAGAGCTGGCAGGCAGTATGGGTATCTTGATGCAATCATAACTCTTTTATAACTTAGGCAAATCTTCTTTATCATTTGCATAAGGTTTGTAAAAGAAACATGCCTTATAAACCCTTGCTGTAAAATACTTTACTCTTGGAGAGGATTTTTTCACATGTTCTTCAAGTGCTGATTTATTGCTAGCTGATTATATCATAGTCTAGCCAATATCAATTACAGTGCCATTTGAAGTGGACTTGATGATCGTAGAGGTCTCTTCCAACCTTAAGGATTCTTTGATTTCATCACTTAAAGTCACTGTTGGTCAAATGTTTCTGGCAAGTTGAGTTTCAAAAATGGTTAAAACATTATAATCTAAATTGGATCCTAAAACTGTAGGATCAGTATACATATTGTGTGAGGACCTGAAGATAATTTCTGGAGATTCCAGATATTCCTTTTATGCTCTTTCTCTGTTCTCCACCCCTAGGTTTGTTCACTGGTTCTTTCTTTTAGTGCTAATACTTCTTTGAATTATTAGCTTAAATAATTTTATTTCCTGTTCCCTAATTTAAGTCCAAATAATCTTGTGCTAATCAAGCTCTGGGGCTTCTGCTGTGCTTTTGTTTTTGTTGGGGTCTTTTTGTTTGTTTGCTTGTTTTTTGGGGGTTTTTTTTGGCTTTTTTTTTGTTGTTTTCGTGTGTGTTTTCTGTTTGGAAATTTTTTGGGGGGTAGTGGTGTTGGGGTTTTTTTCTTTTATTTTTTTTCCTTAGTGATATAATTTTATTATAGGATGATTTATTTATTATAGGGTCACAAAATAGCTGAGATTGGTAGGGATTCTCTGATCCAATCCCCCTACTCAGATCAAGATAATCTAGAGTCGATTGCTCAGGACTATGTCCAGTTTATTCCGAGTTTTGCTAAGGATGAGAAATCCATGAGCTCTCTAAGCAGCCTATTTTAGTGTTTGATCACCATCATAGTTAAAAATAAGTTTCTTCTTATCTTTGCATGAAATTTTCAGAAATACATCAGAAATCCCAGGCTCTTGCTTCAAAGTTGCTTTACTGCAGGTTGGCCCTATACTGTACCAGTGCAGAGACTTAATCTTTGCCAGGGGCAAGAATTTTTTAACCTCATGAGATTCCTGCCAGCCCATTTCTGCAGCCTATTGAAGTTTCTCTGAGTGACAGCACAACCATCTTGTGTATCAGACACTTCCTTCCAATTTTATATCATCTGCAAACTTACTAAAGTTGTTCCATATCCCAATGTCCCAGTCATTAAGGAAGAGGTTAAAGAATATTGTCACTACAAGTTTTGGGCCACTTCACTGATGACTGGCTTCCAGCTGAAATGTTTCTGCTGATCCCAGCTATGTAAACTGGCTGTTCAGCCAGTTTTCAACACACCACTTTGTTCATTTATCTCACACATATTTCAGTTTGCTTTGAGAATGTGATCAGAGACAATCTCAAAAGCCTAGCTAAAATTAAGATAGATAATATCTGCCTGTCTCACCTTATCCACTGAGCAAGTTATGGAGCCATAGGAAGCTGCAGTGTTGTCCAAGTAGGATTTCCTCTTCATGATTCCATCCTGACTACTCTCTGTCACCTTCTTCTTCTTCATGTTTTGAAATAGCTTCTAGGAGGATTTCCTTCCTCACCTTCTCAGAAACTGAGGTAAGTCTCTCTGGCTTATTTGGCTCTTCCTTGCCCTTATTCAGTCCCCAGTCAGTATGACCTTTCAGATATAATGGAGAGCAGTCCACAAATCAGCCAGCTTCCTCAGCACTTGGGGGTGCACGCCATCAGGGACCATGGAGTTGTGTATGTCCAGTTTATTAAAGCAATCCATGTCTTGATCATTCATGACCCAGGATAAGTCTTCCTTGCTCTAGACTTTACTACTGCTCTCAAAGACCTGGGATTCCTGGAGACTGGTTTTACAAGTAAAGACTGGGGAGGAGGTGCCATTGGGTACTTCTGCCTTCTCTCTGTCCTTTGTCACAAGGTCTCTTATCCTACCCCACAGCAGGCTCACACTTCCTTTGTCTTCTTTTTGCTGCTGATACATATATAAGAAGTTCTTTTTGTTGCCTACATGCTCCTTATCAGATTTCTAACCCCATCCTTTCACATTCAAACTGTGTCTGTTTATTCCTTCTGTATCAGCTGACAAATTGTATGCTTCCTTTCAAAATATGAATTTTGTTAGGTGTACTTTGTTCATCTGTGCGGGCTTCCTGCCACATCCTGCATGTCAGGATGAGCCATTTATGAAACTGGAGGTGATGATCCTTAAAAATCAACCAGCTTGTATTCCTATTCCTATGTATAGTGTGCATGCAGTATGTGCCATTTTGGCTCCTACTGTCGTACAGACTGGAATTCTAGATTGGTAGGTCTTCCCAACCCATTGATGAATCACCTATGGACCTAAGATCAGGCTCTGTCTTTTTTTTTTTTTTTTTTTTTTTTTTTTTTTT
>VWZN01009783.1:260-12515 GCA_013396955.1 Regulus satrapa | reverse complement strand
AAATTAATTTTTATGAAATTAGACCATGGTATATTGATTTTCCTTTTTTTTTTTCCTTTTTTTTTTTATTTTTATTTTTTTACATTATGATATTTTGCTTTAGTCCAAAAAACCACTACAGCAATGCAAGACTATAATTGTCATAATTGATATGTATGACATGGATTTGGTCTCTCTCATGTTAGGTTGCTTAACCTTTGACTTGCAAATGCCTTGAGTTTTTTAAAAATAAGACAAATACCAAAATTTCTTAAATACCCATAGGTTAGCTGGAAGAATCTCCTTCTATTCTGCAGCAGTATGCAATAAATACATGCCTGTAGAAGTAACTAGGGGATGAGGCTACTTCCCAGTTGCAGTTGTTTATTTTTTTCTTTCTCTCTCTGTAAGGCTAAATGCATAAGTCTTCAAATGGTAGATTTATTTCTTATCATGGAAACATTGCATCAAGTGAAATTCATTTAATTTACTTTAGATGATTTTTTGGACAAAAAAAGAGAAAAGAGGTTCAAAGAAGATCTTGTGCAAGTATTTCTAGTTGTTAACAAATAACACAAAGTTGTGCAAATAGCTAATATGAATCAACTTTTTAATAGCAATGAATCACTGTTACTCAGTTTTTCTATTGTAAGCAGCCTTGCAAAGGCATGTTTGCATCTGTGTTGTCTAAATTTAAATGAAGCATATAATTGTTGAGTGGTGCCAGGACTGAATAAAGAAAAAAAGTAGGTTAATTGGATTCTTACTTTTAAGGAATCATACATTTCTGAAAGGATGGGTTTTCTTGGATTTGCTGACTATAGCTACAAAAATGCAATAGGCCTGGGTGAAACCACTGTGACTGCCTGCTGTGTAAAACCAGGAAGATTTAAAAATTAATTACTTTACTGCTATGAATGATCTTAAATGGGATAAACACTACTGGTTGATCCTCAACGGAATTAAACTGGCATGGTTCTGCAGCTGCACTGATTTATCCCACCTGAAAATTTGAACCCATTATATGTTAAGGCAAATATTTTTAGCAGTGATTTGCAAATAAATCAAGAAGCAGTTTTTTGCAAGCACTGATACATTTTTAAGGTTAAATTGTGAAAGGCAAGTGTCCCTTGGAGTCCACAGCAAAATTCCGACTAATTTACACCTAGCTAAGACAATGTCTTTGCATCCTAAGGTAACCTAATATAAAGCATCTGAAACTAAAGGCTAGTCTAATGTTTGTAGGGACGATCCAAGCCACCTGTATCTCTTAGTTTGGGCGGAAGTTATGTAATAATAACAATAATACTTCCCATTAGATTTCTAGTCCTTTTTTAAAGCCAATGCATTTTTCTGAGGTTACTTGTGGTTATGATCCTTCTCAGAAACTGGTTATTCTGAGATAATGAAATTGAACTCAAAAAGGAGTATAGAGAATGGCATATACTATGGAAACCAAAGAGTTTTTATTTTATCACAGTCAGGGTTTTCAAACATTTGTGTTTTGACCTTTTGTTCTCCTCTGTGTTATGCAGTAAAATGGAAGCTCTGGGATGAACTAACATATTCTGTAAAGTCTTGAATAGTTTTTTTCCATACTTTGCATTACTAGTGTGTTAAAGAGGAATTCAGTTTTCTACATAAGGTGATCAAGAGCATTTAAAAGGGTGAGCATTTAAAAGGGCATGAAGGGTAGTTAAGCTAAACATACAGTGTTATGAAATTATGTGTAGGTGCCTGTGTACTTTCCTAAAATCATGAGTCAAATTCAGCCTAGCTTAAGAATTATCAGTTCCTGCAACTCTAATTTTTCAGGCTGAGTCTATGGCTTAAGGCATTTCAAGCATTATATGTATTCTGTACTTTTTTATAATCAGTAAAACATTTTAAGCACATATCTGCAGTAGGTGTATATTTATAAATTATATCAATTTACTACTATAGTAATAAAGTATATTGTAAAACATATGCAAGTATAGAAATTAGAAAAGAATGAAATAAAGCTGAAATTACCACATTTTTTTTTTATTTTAAATTTCATCTGTTAATAACACAAACAATATTTTATTTCTACACTCCATTTGATTGTTGTGTGCCTTCCCTGGAGTACATGCACTCTGCCTTGGGTACAGTGGATAAGATTCCTGTTCCTACAGCTAGTCTTGCCTCTGCTTTAAGCAACCTGGGAGTAAAGGATCTTGGTATGTGGGAGAGCAAGACATGATAGCATACTGAGACAGTGCCAGACTACTCAGATAATTTGTCTCCTGGGCAAATCTTTTTCTTATTAAAAAAGTATGCATTGAAAGCAAGAAGTCTTTGCTTTAGGCTCTGCTGTGTGTGAGGGCTGGATAAACTTTAGATAGCACTTTATATGATTTAGCATTTTTGTATTCTTACCTGACTTGGAAATGTATCTGTTTTTCCTGTAATATGATTTTCATTACTCAAACCTGAATTGTGAAAAGTAAATTAAAAAAGCCTTAAAGTATTCTAGGAAATGTAATTTTTCTCACATAATATTTTCTACTTAGAAATGCCCTTATCTTGTGCTCAGAATAAACTAGCAAATACAAACAAGTGAGTAAATGGCACATAAGTTTCTGTGAGGGACACAATGCCAAGCTGGATTTTCAGACTTTACTGGGTTGCTACTGGGTTTCGTCATTTTAAGTCGGATCCCTAATTTTGTTTATATTTTATTCTGGTTTGTTTAAGTTTCTCCTTTTCTTTAACACAATGTGGGGTTTTTTTGAGTTTCTACAGTTGTGATACTTCCTTTCATACAAATGATAATTTGAGAGGGGAAAGTATAGTTTGGAAGTGACAGTGCCTCTAATACTAACACAGTCTACTGACTTGGGTCAACATGCAGATGAAATAAATCAGTCTACTAAACATCTTGAAAGTCCCCGTTTTTTCTTTTCTCTAAATAGCAAAGCTCTTCACTGTTGAATATTTTGTTTTCCTGAGATGCTGATCTCAGTTTATCTTGCTGGAATCTGGTAGGATATGTCCATTGCATTCAAGTTTCTGTACGTTTTTACAGGTCACGTAAGATCAGCATTTCACTCCTGTTTCTGTCCTTACTGGCAATCCTTCACTTCAGTTGATTATCATTGCAACTTTTGATTCTAGACCATTTCTCATAAAAAGATGAGTATTTAAGGGTTTTGATAGCGCTTAGTAAAGAAGTATCTGAAAGGTTACAATTTTTATTGTCCAGGGTTTATTCGGTGGCACAGGAAGGATCCAAATTAGTTTTGCATGGCCACTGTGAGAAAGATTTTGAATTCTCTGTACCCCCTTTTCCCCTCAATCCAAATCCAAAGCTCAGTGCTTTCCATCAAGCTCTGCTAATCACTGTGGCGATATTCTGATGGTCTACAGTTTAAGTTAAACTTAGAACTTTATTACTCAATTAAAATATCTTTGAAAAGGTCCCTTGTAGAATTAATCAACTTACTTAAAAACGTAACAAAAAAAAAATCATCTAAAATTCTTCCTAAACATGGACTACAGGTTGTTTTCTGCTTTCATAGTCTACTACTGACTCAGCTCTTTTTTTTTTTTTTTTTTGTGCTAAGGGTGTTCTTAAGCTTAGTTTAACCTTGGCATTCAAGAGTTAATATTTTCTCCTGCAAATCATGCATGAGAGCAGTTTAACTCATCTGTTTATTTAGTTTTTGTGTTACTTAAGAGAAACAAAAATATTCTAACTGCCCAATTTTCTTCCTATTGTAATGGCTTTATTTACTGTGTTTCTGATGTGATAATCCTGCACTGACCCTCAACAGTTTATGTTTTGTGGAGCAAAACTCATGATTTAAGGTATGGGGGAATTATGTGTGGATAAGTACAGTTTACTTTTGGTTGTTGGCAGTGTATCTTTTTACAAAGTTAAAGGGAAATGGTCAGAAACACTCAAACCACGATGATGCACCCACAGCCAAACAGCCGTCATATGAAGTATCTCACTTCAAAGGCATCTTAAAAGAAAAGGAAAGTGATAGAAGCTTAACTGCTTTTTCCTTTTGAGGTTCATTCTATCATGCAGTGGTTCCACTTTCGATCATAACTGTATCAGATTTCATAAGGTGCCAGAGTATTTATCAGCTAAAATACTGAGGTCCCACCACTGTAGTACCTCATCTAGCTTAGGCTGTTTTCGCATAGTCTGTTTCCTTGGTGTAGTCTGGTATCAGCACTGAGTAGAAACTAATCTTACCTTATTTCACATTATTAAACATTTGAATGACTTAGCTTTTTCTTTTTTTTTAGGCATCAGATAATGCAAATTTTATACACATGCTTGCCTTCTTATGAGCTTCAAATTGTTAGGTGAATTGGCATGTAACTGTCTCCACAGAGCTGTGATTTTAAAGGATTATATTTTTATGATGTAACCAGCTTTCTGCCTGCATGAGTTAATACTCAAAATACTCGTTTCAGCTATAGAATCTTTAAACTCTGAGTAGTCAACCAACCATTTGAATTTGCTGGTTGTTTTGAATGAGCCTGTAACCATTGTCCTGAGCTTTGTGCTGTCCTATTTATCAAGAGATACTTGGCAAAAAGCCACTATATGGAGCAGAACTACTTAAAAAAATTACTAAGACCAGGAAATGTTTGTTCAAATCTGATTTGAACCTTCATGAGTGATGACAAAGCAGAACAACTGCATGGTGAGTTGATGGAGGGGACCTGCCTGGAGCATGATAGGGTCTGCAGGGAGATGTGAGGCTCAACAGCCAGGTACAACTGGCAGAGCTGGAGGTTTGTGATGGAATCAGAGCAAAGCCCCCATAATCTAAAAGGAAATGACTGGTGACATTTTATGCCAGTGACTGGTCTGCAGGCCCAGACAGAGTACAGCTGAGAGTAGTGAGAGAGCTGGCCAAAAGAGCTTCCCAACTCACTTTCAGTCATTTACCAGTAGTCCTGGTTAACTGGAGAAGTCCCAGAATTACCAGAAGGTAATTAGCAAATGTAGCACCCATCCACAAGAAGAGTTGGAAGGATTATCTGGGAAGCTGAAGGCTTGTCAGCATGACCTTGGTACCAGGGAGAGTCATGGAGCAGAACATCATGAGTGCCATCATGCAGCATGTGCAGAACAACCAGGGGATCAGGCCCAGCAGTATGTGGAGTTTATGAAAGGCAGGTCCTGTATGAGCAACCTAGTCTCCTTCTATGACAAGGTGACTTACTCAGAAGATGAGGGAAAATCTGTTGTTGAATATCTAGACTTCAGTAAAGGCCTTTACCCCATCTTCCACAATATTCTCCTGGAGAAATTGAGGCTTTTTTTTTTTTTTTTTTCTTGAACAGATGCACTTTTCACTGTTTTAAACGCTGGCTGGATGGCTGGGCCAAGAAAATGGTAGAGGATGGAACTAAATCCATTTGATGGCCAGTCACTAGTGGTATTCCCCAGGACTCAGTATTTGGCTTGGTCTTGTTTTTTATCAGTGGTTTGGATGAGAGGATTTAGTGCATTCTCAGTAAGTTCTCAGATAACACCAAATTAGATGGAAGTGATTTTCTGCTGTAGGATAGGAAGGCTCTGCAGAGACATCTTGACAGGCTGGATCAGTGTGCTGAGGACAACTGCATGAGGTTCAATAAAGCAAAGTGCTGGGTACTGCAGTTTTATTGCAACAACCCCATGCATTGATATAGGTTTGAGAAAAAGTGGCTTGAGAGCTGCTTAGCAGGAAGTAACTCAGGGTTTCTGGTTTACAGCTGGCCATGTATGTGCCCAGGTGGCCAAGAAGGCCAGTGACATCTTGGCCTGTATCAAGAATAGTGTGATCAGCAGGACTAGAGAAGTGACTTTCTCCTTGCACTCAGCACTGGTAACACCACGCATTAAGTGTTCTGTTCAGTTCTGGGCTACTCACAACAAAGAAGATAGTGAGGTTTTGGAGGGTGGTGAAACTGGTGAAGGCTTTGGAGCAAAAGTCTTATGAGGAGGAGCTGAGGGAGCTGGGAGTGTTACCCCTGGGGAGAAGGAGGCTCAGGAGGGACCTCACTGCTCTCTGAAACTGCCTGAAAGGAGGTGGGAGCCAGGTGGGGGCCAGTCGCTCCTGTCATGTCTCAAGTGAGAGAATGAGAGGAAATGGCCTTAAGTTGTCCCTTAAGGACAGGGAGGGTCAGGTTAGGTATTAGAAAAAAAAATCACACTGAAAAAGCTATTAGACATTGCAGTAAGTTGTCCAGGGAAGTAGTGAAGTCAGTCTTTTGAAGCGTTCAATATGATACTTGGGGTTTTGATTTATGGATGATTTAGGTTGGTGTTAGGTTGATAGTTGGACTAGGTGATTTTAAAGGTGTGTTCCAACCCTGATGATTCTGCGATTCTGTGTAGAGAGGTGCTGGAGGGCTAGGAGCACTCCTTGTCAGTCCTGTAGTCCTGAGGCAGGAAGGGGAATGGTTGCTTCCCCCTCCCAAGGCACCTGCTGTCTCCTCTAGTGTGTGCAGGGTTGCCCTAGGGAGGGGGGAGGCAGTAATCATTGACACTACCTAGCTCTGTGAGTCAGACAAGTGCTGAGGCTACTGCTATGGCTTTAGAGCAGCTGATCCTTCAAAGAGGATTCAGTGTCTTAAACCTAGATAGTTTCCTTGGGCTTTTGAATTTACTAACTTCAATATTATTACCCCACTGTCTGGCTACATGAGCATATTTTAGTCTCCCAGTGGGAAGTTTTGTTGCAGAGGGAGGAAATTTTGCAAGTTATTCTTCAAGGCTCTGCAGAACACAGTGATATCCTGCACACCCTCTTCTATTCATCTCCTCATCCTGATTTAATTAATAATGATCTGGCCACAGTTTTTCATACTGCTTTTATTTTGTCTCAATTTTTAATAATTTCTTATCAAAATGAATCTTCACACAAACCTACAGTAGAAATATTAATATCTGAAAAAAATAATTGCAAGCACATAACCCAAGAGCTGCTTAATGTGCAAATTTGCCTATAAAAATTACAGTGAAAGCATTTATATTATTAATAAAATGCCAATGAAAGACACAGCTGTTTCAGAGCTAACAAAAGAGAAAAGCTTGCTAATTAAAGGTGATGCTACTGGCTCAGTATGCAATAGCATTTGCAATAGCAAACAGCAATAGCATTTCATTCATTGCTCTAGTTCATATTAATCTATAATTCTATGTTTATTTTAAACGGCTATGATAGGACTAATAAATACTGACTTCATTTGCTTCACAGCATTTGGCTATGCCAAAGAATATAAATTTTGTTTCTCACCTCACTTGTTGCTGTCCTCCTTTTCCAAACAAACCCATGTTTAAGGACAGCAGTCTTGTCTGCTGTGCTGTTCTGTGACATTGGGTCCTGCTGTCAGTGTGAGCAGTGGAACACCTCCAGGAGAACATGTCCAGAAGGGAGAACATTCTCCTGTATCTGGCTGGTTTCCCAGCTTTACAGTTACATTTAATCCATAATACTATATTTGCTCTCCTTTTAAATTTTTATTTCTAATTGTAAAGAGACAGAGAATGAAATGAATTTATGTGAAATGTTTCAATGCAGATATTAACCTAATCAAAAAAAAAAATCCAAAATAAAGTGCAAAACAGTATACTTCAAACATTGTTTCTTTTAACAAGGTCTCTGCAGAAAATGCATGTGAGAATTAAGAAAATCTAGCTACTTACCTTCTTCTAAAGACAGTCTGAAGTTTACAGTGAAAATACCACAGACCCTTTTAATACAGCTCCAAGTACATGACTGTAGATAGTGAGGTAGTGTCTGTGCCCCGTATAAAGTCTGACAATGAGCAGAGTGAAACTTTGATCACACTGGAACCTAAAAGGAATTAAAGACTTTGCCTCATTCAACAAACTTTGATGCTATATTTTTAAAACTACATGCTTCAATAAATGTTTTAAAAAAAATTTGAAATAATCTCTGGTATGGTGAAAACGTAGGAGAGGTATCTCATAATAACATGGGGCAACTGGATTATCACTCTTGGGTAAGCAGCAGAAAAAGAAAACAACGCAAGAGGGGAAGATTGATATAGAATAACTGTAGTGTTTTCTGCCAGAATGCCTGCAATCATTATCATCTTGCAATCTAAAAGCTGTCAAGAAAAGCTCATATTAACTGAACGGAAAAGGTGAAAACCTTTTAGTGTGCCAGGGGTGTAATCATAATGAAAAATGACACCTGAATGTTATCATGACAGTGAGTGGGAGTCACATAATAGGACACTATTTCCTCAAAGGCACATGTTATGGGGTTCCTCCTGTATAATCTGACAGAGTAAATTGCATGAAAACTTGCCATGGATTTGTAATGCTGTTCCTTTCAAAATGGATATGTTGTTTTGTTGGTTTTTTTTACTTGGATACAAGTTCTCCATTATTATGTGGCAGAAACAGCTCTCATGTTTAATCTCTGTACAGGGAAAAATAAGTATTTTCATTTCATGTTAAATGTATATCTGCAGCTATATTTTTGACCGGGAACAGCAGTGGTTAGGCATTTATTCTTTGTGTTTAGTCACTTGGAGAAGTGTTCCAGTTTTCAAATAAAAGGAGCACTTCAATAACAGTGAGTTCAGTGGAATTTTCAATTCCCAGCATTTTTTGACAATATCTAGTACTTACAATAAATCCCCCTAGAAATTTTGTGGTTTTCATCAAACAACGACTTTCTGAAATGCAGACTTAGAAGGCTAGGGCTTGTGAAAAGTTAAGCCAGTGCAAGACTTCACACTTCCTAAAATTTTGAATAACTTAATGTGTAATAGAGTAATAATATCAGTCATTACTCAGCTGAATAATGACTAAAAGTGCCAAGCAATAAGCTTAATTTACTTCTCAAGAAAAATGAACAAGATGTCAAAACTGTTTACACTGATCTCACATCAGTAAGTATATTTTTCTGAAGAAAATATTTGTGTATTAGTTTGCAAAAGGCTTTTTGTGTAGTCCCCTGCAGAAGGGCAAAAAATGTCTTCCTCAAGGGCTTTCAGTTGTGGAGCCAAGAGGTTGTATTCAAACAAGGAATAGCATCATTTAAAACCACTGAGATAGTCTCCTGTGCACTACCATGCAGTATCTTTAGCCTGCTGCAAAAAAGAATTACTTTGTTTACTTTTGAGGAAAAGGCTGCCTCTGATAATCAGAGAGTCCATTCAGTGGTCACATTTTCTAAATACCAGCATAGCTTATCTGAGACCAGTAGAACTGATCACTAGTACAAGAGGCAAAGTCAGTGTTGCACATCTCACTGAGGTTGACTTTATTTTATAAAGTAAATTGTCATTATTGAACATAGTTTCTGACTCAGTCTCAAAGGTAATGCCAGGTTTTGTTCCCCTAGTCATATGGGATCAAAGACTATTTTTATAGTCGACTATTTTTAAATGCTGTGTCTTGGTAAGGAAGTGCTGCAACTTTGGTGCAGCCACAGACAGAGGATTTCAGACCTGCTGTTGTTAATATGGACAATATAAATTATTATATATTAATATTAACCTCTGGTTTACCTGCAACCAGCTCAGAGATAAGCTTGGAAAGACTCCATACTTAGTATTGTTAATTGTTTGCATCACAGCAATTTATAATTGTACAGACTGGGATCCCAGTGTTCTGGACAGTGTGCAAATACAGAATAACAAGATGATGCCTGGAAAATTCACAGTCTAGCTGATTGCAAAGCCACTCGGACAATGGGTGGACAGATGCCATCAGCTGGAGAGGCAGTGAAAGTTCCTGCCAATTCCTCAAAGTTCTTCAGACTGTCAGCATGTGTTACCTTCATTTGACACTGGCTGAGTTTAAGCCAGCTGGCTTTCCTCCAGGTCCTTCACATCAGGTATTTAGGCTGCAGAGAATGCATTTTTCTGGGCTCAGTGAAGAGATGTAGAATAAATAGTCTTGTTCACAGGAATGATGGTATATATGAGAGTATCTCAGTGTTTTTCAAATAGATGGTGTTATTGGTTGGTTGAGTACAGCTCATAGGCCTCCACACCTGAGAACCCTCAAGAAAAATGAAATTACCCCATACAAACATCTGGAAATTCTTTCAAAGAATTCAGAATGCTTCACAAGTTTCAGAAATGTGCTTCTCTCTAAGTCAGCAGGAGTGCTACTGTTCACAGATTACTGATGCTACCATATGGCAAAAATCTATTAATAAATTTGGGAAATAAATTTTTCACAAATTTTGCCCTTTACATTTGTGAAATTCTTGAATTTTCTTTATCTCTGTAAGTCATCCAAAAGCAAATTATTGTAAATATTCCTAAGGTACAGTTCATGACCTGCTGAACCCTGATCCTGCAAACACACATTCTTCTTGTGATTAGTTCAATTAAAATCAGAGAAACTTTTACATGTGGTTGTAAAGTTAAGCCTAGGCATAAGTGTCTGTAGGATGAAGGTTTAGGTTGTTCCATAACCCTTGATATTCTATGTGCTATGTAGTCTCTGATTGTTAAATGAAACACAGACAGAACTAGTGCAAAGTTAAGGGTTTTCAGTCACAGGGTATTACTTCTGTTCCCTAACTGGACAGTTATATAATGTGTCCTTACGAGTCTGAGGTTTGGGTTCTTTGAGTACATAATCCAGATTTGCTGGTAGTGATCCAACTTGAAATTAGCTTTGGAACACAGTTCAATGCAAAGCAAAGGTCATTGAATCAAATAATTTAAGAAGCAGAGTGAATATCCATCAGCTTTTTTTTTTTAATGCCTTCTTAATCACCACAGACCCTTCTGTGCTGTGAACTTTATAATGGGGAAAATACTGATAAGCAAATTCCTAGGTTTTATATCCAGCCACAATCATAATGGAGCTTAGCAGCAGATTTATTTGCAGAAAACAAATCCAGAATTTGAAAGATTCACCTGACTCACTGAAGAGAAAAGCAGAATATAGGAATAGCTCTTGACTAGCATATTCAGCTACACAGCTAGCAGTATTAGTTGTAGTTAGCGATAGTATTTTTTCTTCTATACATCTGGTGGTGAAAAGAGTAGATAGCTGTGGATAAATATGGATTTAACTCATAAATTGCATTTGCCTCTACAATCTCACTTGCTACTGTTGCTGTGTCTCTCTCATTTTCATCAAGCAGGAAGGCATCATAAAGAACTCAATTAGTTGTGCACCTATGTGTGCATCTAAATATAATCCTCAGTGACTAAACAGAGTTACTCTTTCGTGTATGCTGGAAATATCCATGTCATAATTTCACTTCAGAGACGTAATATTTAAATGGTCACAAAACAGTATCTCTGAACCACTAAAAATAAAATGTTGCTTTTTTTTGTACTATATTTAGCACATATTTCTACCATTGAAAATTTTTCTGTATATTTGATGCTTGTCCTTTAGGCTTTGAATGCCAAAAGTTAGTTTGAGTTATTCAGAGAAGGATTTTATTAGTTAGTTTTTTATTAGTTAGAATTTTTGTCTCTCTCTGAGATCTTGTATAGCTGAATTCACTATCAAAGAAAGAGCTGGAAGGACACAAAGATATTCCTAATAAAATGTTCTTAAACTCTCTGAAATATTTATACAAGAGTCTTGTATTCTTTTTCCCCAACATAACATGTACTTTTACAGGATTTAGGAAGATGCATTGGAGTACAGTAATTTCTACTGGTATTTTGGGAGGTTTTGTGTGCTAATTTCATCACACAGGAATAACGTGTTTCTGATTTATATAGATTAAAAGTGTTTATATGATAGCTAACATAATCCTAAATTTAAATCTGTATTTATACTAAAATTCACATGTACAGACAGAAGTCCTTTTATGCCTCTCAACTCATACGTCTAGGAAAGGAGTTATACTTACAAATGTATTCCATATATATTCTTAATAGTTTTCTCATGTTTTGAGATGAACCAAAGCCATTCTGCAGGCTGTATCCTATCTCTACTGTTTGTAATGAGTTCCTGTGTTGCACCTAAGAGAGAGAAATCACAGTTTTACTTAGCATCGCTCAACTTGACTGTATCATGCAAATATAAGAACAGTGATTTTGCTGTGAGAGATTTAAAATTAATTGTGTCATTATATTAAGAATGTATGTGCCTCCATGTTTTTGCCTAGAGCTGGTTCTGTCACACATTCCACTGAGGGAGAAGAGTTACTCAACGCTGTGCCAGTGAGCTCAACAGCCTCAGGCAATGTTGGGTTCCTTGATGTGACTGATGTGACTCCTTGAGCACATCCACACTCTCCACTTATCAATGATTTCCATGTGTCTTAAAGCTACTGAGTG
>VWZN01009782.1:2101-16484 GCA_013396955.1 Regulus satrapa | reverse complement strand
GCCATATTGTAGGGATACATCAATAAAGGAAAGCTACGTGGCAAGTTGCAGAAGTTATGCAGGGACAAGGGGGAATCAAGTCAGGTTGCAAAGCTGAAAGCCATCCAGCTGGCTTTAGATATCACTGAATGAGAGAAATGACCAGCACTCTACCTTTACACTGACTTATGAATGGTGGCAAATGCTCTGTGGGGGTGGCTGGACTGACAGAAAAAGACCAATTGACAGCACACAGGGAAACCCATCTGGGCTGCTGAATTGTGGCAAGATATAACTGCCCAGGTAGAAAAGCTGTCTGTAAAAGTACACCATGTAGATGCACCTGTACCCAAGAGTGGGGATACTGAAAAACATCATAGCAATGGACAATTGGATCAAGCTGCCAAGAATAAAGTGTCTCAGGTGGACCTGGACTGGTAACATAAGGGGGAATTATTTCTGGCTCAGTGGGCCCATGATGCCTCAGGTCATCAGGGAAGAGATGCAACTAACATATGGGCTCATAATTGAGGTGTGGACTTTACCATTGACACAATGGCCCAGATTATCCACAGCTGTAAAACATACTGAGATAAAGCAGGTCAAGTGGGTAAAGCCTCTGTGATATGTGGGACAACAATCAAAATATAAATATGGGGAGGTTGGGCAGATCAATTACATCACATTTCCACAAACCCAACAAGGCAAGCGCTGCATGCTGACAATGGTGGAAACAACCATTGGATGGCTGGAGACATTCCTTATGCCTCATGTCATTGTCCAGATCATCATCCTGAGCCTTGAAAAAAATGTTCTGAGGTGACATGGCACCCATGAAAGAATTGAGTCAGACAACAGGACTCATTTAAAAAATGGCCTCATAGACACCTCAGCTAGAGACCATGGGATTGACTGGGTGTATCATATTCCCTATCATACACCAGCCTCTGTGAAAATGGAATTGTACAGTGGACTGGTAAAAACCACATTGAAAGCAATGGTCTATGGGACCTTCAAACATTGGGATCTACATTTAGCAAAGGCCACCTGGTTAGTTAACATTAGAGGCTCTACCAATCGAGCTGGCCCTGCCCAAGCAAAACCTATAAGCTCCATAGAAGGGGATAAAGCCTCTTTGGTGCATATGAAGAACATTAGAGAAGATGTCATAGTTGAGATGGATATGGCACACAAAGAAATCCATGAAAGCTGCAAGGGCTTCGATCACAAGGTCTCGTGCTTCTAGTTCTCCTTCACATACACTCAAAAGCATTCACAGTTCTGTCTTGCTCAGGTTATATACATCAAACTCTCTTGTCACTGCCATCGCTGCCAAGTCCTCCCAGCTGCCCGAGCCAGACTCTGCTTGCTCCCTCCATTGCCATCTGCTGCTGCAGCTGCCACCCTTGGCACCGCTGTTGTCACCCAGGCTGTCTCCTTCTACCTTCTGCATGACCAGCAAACTTCATCCTGTCCCTTACATGACTGCATGTCCCTTCCTCCTCACAGCACAGCCAGCAGACTCCAACTGCAGCAGACTTCAACTCTAGCCCCAGCAGACTACATTTGGCCAGCTAACCTACTCTTTTATAACACTCCTTCTCATTGGACAGGCAAGGCTGTCTCCACTCTCTGACAATTAGCACAGCTGTAATTCATCAGGCACAGGGTTGCTTTCAGTCCTTTCTCCTACAAGAAGACAGTTTGAATCAGTCCTGCCTCAAGCAAAGGCAAACCCATCCATGAGATTGTCTTTGCTCAAGGACCTAGGTGTACCTGGTAGGTAATGCAGAAGGACAGGAAAGCATGATGTGTACCTATAGGGGATTTGGTTTTTGGGCATGAAACCTAAGTGGTATGTAACAAAAAGTTAACCACAAGTAATAGTGTAAAAAGATGTGCAGGTAAAGCAAGCAAAATAGCAGAGCAAGGGAGATAACAAGCAAGATAGCAAGTTTTAACTAAACTTGCAAACTGCAAAATTAGCTAAAAACAAGTTAGACTGAAAAACAAGAAGCGCCAGGCATGCACTGAAGATAGAGGTAAAAAGTTCAAACATGAGGAAGACTACAGAAGTCTTCATCAGAAGACCACCAGAAGACTGATGACCACCACAGAAGGAACTGACGCATGCATGAAAGCAATAAACTGTTCTAAATCCATGACAGCATTATGCAAATATGACTATGCTAATGATATGTTATAATCGTGACATTGTGCGGAAGGACTTTTAAAATGTAACTGAAGGCTAAAGAAGATTGAGTGAGTTTTGTGGCAGAGAGATCCCTCTCATTCCCAGCACTGAATAAACAAATACCTTATCTGTAGCCACCTGACTTTGGAGTTTTATTTTCTTGCCTAGTTTGGGCATCAGTGAGAACAGCCTGTAATGTTGAACTGGTTGCTGAATGACACTGCCACTGTGTGCCATAAGTCCCATGGACAAGGAGGATGGACTGCTCTAGATACTCCAGTCGTGTGCTCCTGATGCAGCTTGCAACCAGCCAACAGCACACCAGCCTTCATGTTCTGGAAGACACCTAGGATTGATAGAACCCACAGTCATGGGCTAAATGAACTTACTGGATGTCTTGGAGGGATGGCCATTGACTATGACAATGATACCTGTGTTTGTGTATATTTTTATATATATGCATATAGCTGTAAGGTGTAGGATCTGGGCATGAATTAGATTGTATAGAATAAGGGGTGGATAATGTCCTAGTTTTAGCCAGGACAACTAATTTTTTGGCAGTAGCAAGGCACGGTGGTGCATGCTTGTTGTCCCAGCTGCCCTGGAGGCTGAGCCTCCCAGATTGCTTAGCCTAGGAGTTGTAGGCTGCAGTACATGGTGCTGAGTGGGTGTGGCTAAGACCTGGATGTTATTTGATACTATGTTGCCTCATTGCCTGGAGAAGAGGAAAGGAGACTGACTCACTTCTGGGAGGAAGGGCATCCCTTTCTGGAGGAGCAAGTATGGCAAACAGAGTGGTGCTGATAACGCTGGTCCTGACCTGAGGGAGAGGTTAGAGTGGCATAGTTGCAGTCAGATCAAGCTCCACACTTTCCTTTCTGTACACTTTCCTTATTAATATTTTTGCTGTTACTGTTTGTTTTCTTATCTCATTGCTGTTTCCAGTAAATTGTTATCTCAACCCATGATCTTTGCCTTTTGTTCCTCGAATTCTCCCAAGCCACTCGAAGGCAGAAGAGCGGGAGGGGAAGCAAATGAGCGGCATGTGGTTTTGGAGTCTCGGGGGTGTCAGAGCCTGGAAGGATTGATGTCTCCAGACATTTTGAAATGCATGTTTTGGGGGAGGGGGCAGGTCAGGCCTTGCCATGGGGAGACAGTTAACTGCCCCATACCCTTCCCACCTAGAGCCAGTATCCCAGCCCTGCAGTGTTTGCCAATCATTGGCACACCGGAGGCAATGCCCCACTCTGCCCTAACCCAGCTCCTGAGTGGCCAAATGACCAGAAGTCTTACCTGGGGGGAAGGCCTAGGGAGGCCAAGGGATATTTGAGGCCAGGAAGGAGGCCAGCATATGTCTTGACCCTACCCCATCTTGGAATTTCTATTGGGACACTGCTGTAACCTAGGAGTTGATAGCTATATGTGTGCTTTTCTATATATTTTCTGCCGTTCTCTTTCTCCTTCTAATTCCCTCTTCTTGGAGCATTTTGAGTAACTTAACATCAAATATGTTTAAAGTTTGCTAAGTTGGATGGGCCAAATTATTGCTGGGAGGAGAGTTTTATGTTGATTGGATGCTGTACTAAATCTTTTTGCCAAAGTTCCCTGATTTCCTATAGTTTGCCAGCAAACTTTTGTGTTGTTTTGACATCTTGAGAATATCTGGTCAGTATTTCTCCTATGCATTTAATCCAGAGTGCATGAACCACTGTAAAGTCCTTTCAGTGAGCTGACTGGGGCCTTACAGAGAGAGTGCCACCACTGCTCAGCAGTAGCTAAAATATCTGTGTTATCAACACCTATCTGGCTACAACTACAAAGCATAGCAATATAAAGGCTATTATAGAGAAAGTTAACTCTATCCCAGCTGGACTCAATACAGTAAATCGTGACTTCCCCTGGGTCAATCCATGCTGACTACTCCTGGTGACCCTGGAACCTTGGGTTGGAACTAGATGATCTTTAAGGTCCCTTCCAACTCCAACCATTCTACGATTATATTATTCCATAATCAAAGATTATCAAGAGGGGTCTTGCAATGACATCTGCTAGCTTCCTCAGCACTTGTGGGTGCATCCCAACAGGACCTATGGACTTGTCTACATCCAGCTAGCAGTAGTATTCCATGACCTGATCCTGTTCCACCAAGGGTACATCTGCATTGCTCCAGCCTTTTCCCCCAGTCTCAGGGGCCTAGTATTCCTGAAGGCTGGTCTTACTAATAAAGACTGAAGCCAAGGTGGGAATTCAGTATTTCAACCTTTCTATATCCTGTATAACCAGGAAATGTAACATTAGATGAAGTAACCCCTCCTTTGTCCCTCCCGAATAATCCTGGCTAGCTATGTAGAGGGGAGAGCAGGGGAGCTCCTCACAACCAAGATAAAAGACCAAAGGGCTGCCTTTCCTTCCGGAATCACGTTGGATGTTTATTCAGGCTGGAATCCAGGAGGAAAAAGAGGAGGAGAAAACATTTCCTGGGTACTTTCACTCCTCAGGAGAGAGGTGGGGAGACATATAACACCAACCAATGGGATAACATTCCAGGGACAGGGAGGGGAAAGGATAAACACATCACACTTGGAGGGAGGGTTACATAGAAACTAGGGAAGCTCAGGTATGTGCACTACTACAATTAGACAACCCTTTCTTGTTTTCTTTGACATCCCTGGCCAGATCAGATTCCATTTTGACTTTAATTTTCTTAATTGCTGGAATATAGGACGTCTCTGTATTCCTCTTAGGTTACCTCTCCCTCTTTCCACCCTTAGGTTGTGAGCCATCTTTTTACCCTGGTTCCTCCTATCTGGATCCTGAACTCCACCATCTCATGGACACTGCAGACAAGGCTGCCTTCAGCCTCCAAATTCTCAATAAGTCCCTGCCTTTTTGCCAGTATAAGATCCTGCAGAGCATGTCTCTGCCTTAACCCTTCTATCATTTGTGTCAGGGTATTGTCACTGATGCTCTTCAGGAACCTCCTTGATTGCTTCTGCCCTGCTGTGTTCTCCTTTCACCTTTAGGGAACCTGACTGGGGGACCACTGTATATGGAGAAGTTAAGGATTCCCATAACAGTTAATCTGAATAGACCCAGGCCTGTGCTGTATGTATAGTGTGACCATCAAGCTTACATTTTTCTACAGATTCCTTGGCCAAATGACAAACATAGACAGCTTGTTTTAACAGAGAAGCCTTAAGTGAGCTCCCACTTGGTACCGGTAATTGCACTACATGCATGGTTTTGTGTTTATCTAAAAGTGCAGTAAGAAGTTATAATGAAAACATTCTTTTATGAATAGAGTTGTTTTCTTGTTAGAAAATTATATAATAACTGGAATGACCAAAAAGAAAGAACCTCTTTCCGTGGACAGAATTTGCCCATATCATGGGAAAAATCTTTTCAGAGTCTGTCCAACTCTACAGGAACATGGAGTTCCATGTGTTATTAATATTCATCTTCTTATTCTGTCTTATTTAAACAACTATTTTATTAAGCCATTTATTGTTGGGACTTTCTTATTGAAACACAAAAAACTCCTCACCATTTGTCTTTCTCTCACCCTCCCCCAGTGTAGAACACCAGCAGATATTGGGGTGGCTAAAGTTCCTCATGAAGAACAGGGCCTGCAAATATGAGGCTACTTCTAGTTGTTTGTAGAAGGCCTCATCTACTTATTCTTACTGATCAGTCAGCCTAAAAGAGACACCCACTACAATATTGACTGTACTGGTTTGCTTTTTAATCCTTAGTCATAAATACTCAGTTGGCTCATCATCTATCACTAGATAGAACTCCATGCATTCCAGCAGCTCTTTCACATAAAGGATAACTCTCTTTCTTGTTCCTCACCTCTGCCTCCATCTCTCCCTGTCTCTCTTTCTCATGTCTGCTCTTGTCAGGCTATCTGTCCCCCATCTCTCTCACATGCTCTCTAAGTCTCTGTCTCTCTCCATCATTGCCCTCCCTGTGTTTCACTTTCTTTTTCCAAGTCTGTTCTCCCCTCTATTCTCACCCTTTCTGCCCTTGTGTCTCTCCTGGTATCTATTCGTCTTTGTGTCCTTGTTGACATCTGGAGGGGAGAGGATACAGTGTGCATAAAGCGACAAGCATAGCTCCCTCTCTTCTGCTTTCTCTGTGACTTACATTGTTTCTTCCGTTCCTTCTCTACCATGGACAGCAGTGGGCTGGGCCCCCGCAGCTAGAAACGTTGCCTCTGCCACGTGTCTTGGCTGCTTTGCACGTTTTGCAGCATCATCAGGAACCGCCACGAGTCAGGCGCTGCTGCTGCCTGCCAGCAGGGCCAGGGCAGGTACTAGGGCGGGCTGTGCCGTGCCATGCCATGCCAGCGTTCCCTCTCGCCTCTCATCACCCTTTTCTGTCTCTGTCCCACAGCAGCACCTCCCAGGTGGCTGCGGTGCATCCATGTGAACCCTGGATGTGGGGTACTCATCCGCAGTTCCAAAGGCTGTGCACCCTCCAATCATGCTCCTTGGCAGTGATGGTAGGTGGAGGACATAGCGGCAGTGTGGACACTGACAGTGGTCAGAGAGAAGGAGTAGAAGCTTTCCAAGGCTGGCCCTGGGGAAAGCATGAGAAAGTCTGGAGGAAGAATTAAAACAAATTTAGCACCTGGTGTTTGTGCAAATGCCACAGCATGAGATACCTGCTGTTTATGCTAAGATCTTTACCAAAGGGTGTTGGTCCTTTCTGCACTAATAAGCCTAAAGTATTCTTTGTTAGCCAATCAATTTCTAGAGCATGAAACAGACTATATAAATGTGTGTGTGCGCCTTAATAAATTGTCACTTTTTGCCTTCTGACAGAGTATTTAATGTTATTGTTCTTTGCTGTTGCTTGCTCAACGGTGACAGAGGTAGTGCTGGAGTGAGTTGCGGCGGCATGGCATCCTGGCAGCGAAGAGGGCCAGGGCCCGACTTTGCCTGTCTGTGGGGCTTGTGCTGCCTGGTGCTGGGGTACTGGTGGGGCATGTTGGGCTGCACCGTTTCCTGCTGCTGCAGCTCCTTTAGGATCTGGTGCACGGAGCTGGCACCAGGCATTACCTCCTTCCCTGTCCTGCAGTGGAATGCCGAGGGCTTAAATGTCACCAAAATGTGAGTACGGCTCAGACCCAGCCCCAGGAGAGTGGGTGGTGGGGATGGAGCTGCTGGAGTGACATGGGGATGGCCAGCAGAGGGGAAGTTCCCTGTACTGAAATTCACTTGCCCTGCGAACTATGTTCTAGCTGGAATGTTAAAAGTCTGGTTTGATTTAATTAAGACTTGACTTCCCAGACACATAATTTTTAACCCATTTACATGATAATGCTAGTTGCCCACAGTATGATTTCCTGGGAAAGTCGGTGTGTGGAGGTCGCCGGTCCGTGGAAATACCTGGGATTGAAAAAGCAGGCAGTCAAGCTGCCATCCCCGGATCTTGTATCTGGGGGGGCGGAGTGTGTTGGTGGGTAAAGTGTGCATCATCCAAAACTGGCTTCTGCGTCGGTGGCAGTTTCAGAAAGGTTTTTCATTTCTCTTTTAAAAAAAATTTCCCCTCCGTTTATTCCTGTGAATGGATAGTATAGTGAATGCCCTGTCCATAGGCATGTGAACCTTCTTTGCCCTTCCCTATAAGGTCGCTGAAAGGAGAAAAGACTGTCTGCAGGAGAATGAACATTGTGCTATCTCTAAGCAAGTGTTGGAGCATTAGGAAATCCTCATTAATAGTAAAGAAAGTGGAAGGGGTTTTTTGATTGTTTGTTTCTTTCCCTTTTACCCATGTCATTTCTTTGTTTGATTGCAAATTATTTCAATAAAGGAATCCAGTAGCTTTTTGTGTTCAGTTCGGCATCCTCTTTACAGATCTGTGAAATCTACATACATTGCCTGAGAAAAGCTGCAGAGACTCGCTAAGCAAAAGTTTTGGATACCATATTTGTAGATGATAGATATGGTGAAAAAAACCCTCTGTTTTTTTCCATTTTTATCTTCCCCAGCACCTGCTGTTTTTGCATTATTTCCTGACATTTTCAATTAAAAAAAAAAGATAACAGAATATTTTCCTCCAAAATATATTCAGATTTCTAACTTTCCCTTCTTTTTCTTTCTCCTCTATTTCAGTTTCCTTTAGAAACAATGTGAAAATGCTATTAAATTTGGTGGGACTTCAGATTAATTCAAGTTCTTGGGCTACCTTTCTGCAGTTTTCAATAGTCAGTTTACTGCATTTCTTTATGTATGCATGGGGAAAAGCTGGAGACATTAATTTTTTTTACTCATATATGGCCTACCTTGGGTAAATTTTTAGGACCTAAGAGAGTGAAGTAATATTTCTAAGTTGTTGCAAAAGTTATTGTTTCAGATTTTGTTTAATATTCTGTGAATTGCTTAATGAAATAAAAAGTCTTGTTGTGCATGATTGCTCATTTTTATAAGCTTTGCTAGCCTTGTTATTCAGTATGTTCAACTTTTTGGTAACTCAGCAATTTCCCCCTAGAACTTAAATTCTGCTTAAAAGATAAGAGAAAAAATGCATATGTAAATACATATGCTAGATGTGGCCAACTTGAAACATGTCCAGTAATTTTCCATTGATATTTTTTGGTTTCATTATTTTCTGTGGTTTTTTTCAGCATCACTATTAAGCTTTCCATTTCTTTGCAATTTTTACCGTATCATTCTGTAACACTGCATGTTGTGTTTGATGATCTAAAAATAATTTGGGCTACTGAATTTCTCAAGAGATGTATTGCCTGTTTTAAAGATGCTATTGTTTTAACATAAATCACATGTGAAAAACGAGGTTCACTTCTCTGTTATAGTTTTAAAGTTTATTAATAAATAGATAATAAGGAGAACATAATAAAGTAAAAAGCAGCCGGCCGGGTGTCTCTTNAGAGTCCTGTGAGAAAGATATTTACAACACTTCTAATTTACTAGCACAACTAAACTACTAAACTATTTTCATTTTAACATTTGCAAAAAGCCAACTATCTAATAATTATTTATAACACACAGACACCCTTTAATTAGTTTGTAGACATAAATTAAAAGTTGAACTTCCTATCCTCAAGCAGATCAACACTCCCACCCAACTTGGTGTCATCTGCCAGCTTACTGAGGGTGCACTCAATCCTCTCAAGTAGATCACTGATAAAGCTATTAAACTGGACTGGCCCAAATACTGAGCTCTGGGGTGTTATGAATGGATATGGGGGTTTAGACAAGTCTCTGCCTTTTGCCTAGGCCTCCAGCAGCAGGCAGTAGCTTTACTGAGGTGACCAGCACCCCAAAACCCACTCTCATTCACAAGTTCTTTAATAATGGCTGATTCAGTCCATTTTAGAATGAATTATTTATTTAATATACATAAAACTAGCAGATATAAGACTTAAACTACACAGGAATAAGGACAAAAAGAGACTACTACTAGGTATATTCAGCATGAGGTTAAAGGTACCTAATAATTTTACAGCTAGAGAAGAAATAATATAACTTAGCATTCAATGTATCTTACCATCCAATTGTTGGTGGGGCACATATTGAGATTCTTTCCCTCAATTCCCAGGGAAGTAACCACAAAATTTGCATCCAGACTCTGTGGAGTAGTCCCGAATGTTTCTCAGGGTGTGTCTCAGAGGTTTCTGCCTTTGTGATAACTCGTGTGTCTTTTATAGTTTATAAAACAGTGTATCTCAGTCAAGAATATTTCTTTTATCTCTTCCAACATCTGCTGTACAGACTAAGATGTTGATTCTTAGCTGAGGTCGGAGTCCTTTTGGCACCAGAGATTACCCCTTGCTGGGCCTTTCAGCCCCTGGGTTATTTCTTTATGCACCAACTATCTGGGGGTGGGGGTAGATGTCCTGCCACATAGGGAACACTACAGGTGACCATCTGCCAGCTGGAACGGAACTTCATCTACTACCACCCTCTGGGTTCGGTCATCCAGGCAGTTTTTTACCCAGCCAACCATATACCTGTCCAAGCCGTGAGCAGCCAATAAGAGTATATTTTTTTCTTGTTGCTTAAGGTGCTGGCATATGCTGGTCTTAGTCTGGGAAGCATGTGCCCGTGCTAAAATTGTTTATCATAGGACAGCTTAATCATAATAATTGTTTTGTAGCATTGATTTATTAGAGGTAAACTGAATTCCAAAGTGAGGCCTGAATTAAAATAATGAAATCAGCAACTGAAGCTCAAATGAATAACTAAGGAGCAAGAATGGTGAGAGTAACATTAATATATAAATATTATAAAATTCATACACTATAGGTATAATGGCACACAAGTAATTCTTGAACAGATCACTTGAGTAAAAATATTAATGTGATAATGAGTCACTTTAAAAGTTTGCATGATTTTTTGTAAAAAGCCTGATCTAATATTTTATCTTTAAGTAAAATGTACTGTTAATACATATACATGACTCTTTATAGTCCTTGCTATCAAAGTATCTTCTTGCAGTGCAA
This sequence comes from Regulus satrapa, assembly GCA_013396955.1. Lineage (NCBI taxonomy): Eukaryota > Metazoa > Chordata > Aves > Passeriformes > Regulidae > Regulus > Regulus satrapa. The sequence continues at coordinate 5,841 of VWZN01009782.1, read as the reverse complement.
GTATATTCCTGGCCTAGTTTAGGAGCTCTAATATCTCAATAATATGTTGTCTTATGATTATTCAGGTGAATGAGGTTTGAAATTATTTGGTGTATTTCAGGAAGAACTGCTTCTCAACAAAATACTAGGTGACTAGGTCTTCCCCTGTAAGAGAGATGCGGTTGTATAGTGTATACATTTCAAAACCACAAAGTAAATTTCCTATGCAGCTTTATAAAACAGTCCAGAATTGCTAATAAATAGGAGGGGATAAACAATTTATAGAGGTAATTATTTAGCAAGTCATGAGCCTGTGGTAAAAATACTTTTGGCTGTGAAGGACAGTATGACTTGGCTTGATTTAAAGTTTTTTTCTGGTGTTTTTAAATGATACAGTAAAATGCAAGGCATTTGGCTGCAAACTATTGAAGGAATTTTGGACAGTTGAGATATAACAGCTCCTTTTAGTAATCTGTCATTGTTTTTTCATCTTCCTTTAAAATTCTTGCTTATGGTGAGTTAAAATTAAGCATTATGAAAATCAGTTTTGTAATTTCCAGGCTCCAAAAATACTCCCAAATATTACAAACCATAGGGTTTTATATATTCTGGGGTTTTTTTGCTCTCAGATAACCTTTTGTATCCCTTGTTTTAAACCTTTTTCTTCCAGTCAGTGAGGGGCTCCTTAGAAACTTATCAGGGGTTGTCTCTGGCATGTTGAGACAGTACAAGCTGGATTTTGCTGGAGGACGGCAGCATTCTTCAGGTGTTCAGTGTTGTGCAGGATTGGGCTAGAAAGATACTGCCTTTAGTTCTATGTCCTCAGTCACTCGAGTTTTAAGAGAGTTTGGGATTATATATGAAAATGAAAGTAATTTGTATAAATTGGAGGCCTTGGTCTAGACAATATTTTTATGAAGCTTCCCCTTCTTTCCATTCTAATGAAAAAAGAGAAGGCCCAGGAGTCCAGCTTCTAATATCTTTAGAAAACATTTACCAGATTTTTTAGATTCTATTTTTCCTTTATGATTTTTATGTTGAAAATATAAGATTTCAAATCACTCTAAACCAAAAGCTTTTTCATAAGCAAATAAAGGTTTTATTTCTCCATTTTGAATTACTTTTAAGGTAAGAAGGGAAAAATAATGTACTTTTTGGACTGCAGTTCTCTTTCTCTTCAGTGTTTGTCAACTGTCACTGCAGCAGCATCTAATATGTCAATACAGGTGGCTAGTAGAATTTCTTTGCCCAAGTTGGATGAATAGAGTAAGTAGTGAATATTAAAAATATGATAAACAAAGCAGAGAACTTCAAAAACCCTCTCAATACCTTATTGATGTTAAATGTATCTTTAGCTTGTTATATTTGGAAAATCTCTCATTAAAAACTATCCTTTTAAAAATGAGCCACTCCTAAGTTATAATTTATGTGAATTTAAAATGGAGAAATAAATTCTTAGCAATTTGAAAGCCATATGCCTATGCTGCATGGGATGAAAATATAATCTATTACTGGAAATTGTTTGCATTTGCAAAGATCTACTTATATAAATGTATGTAAACACAGAACTGCTGTTGAAATGTAATATATTGGGCATGCACCTTAATTTTTTTTGATTGTGAACCTAAGTTTTCAGAAACTGCATAAAGCCAAGCAAACCAAACAACATCCTCTGAAATATTCATATAGGGATCTTGTTTCTTATATAGCTACTATTAAACCTGTGGTGGTTTTACCTTGGCTGGATGCCAGTTGCCCACTGAAGCCACTTTATCACTCTCTTTCTCCACTGGAAAGGGGAGAGAAAATATAATGAAAGGCTCATGAGTTGAGATACCAGCAAGGAGAGATCATTCACCAATTACCATCACGGGCAAAACAGGCTTGAATTGGGGATATTTATTGAATTTATTACCAATTATATGAGAGCAGGATAATGAGAACTAAACCCAAATCTTAAAAACTCCTTTTGCCCACCCCTCCTTCCTGGGCTTAACTTCATTCCTGGTTCTCAACCTCCTCCCACAACAGCACAGGCAGATGGGAATTAGGGGTAAGGTCAGTTCATCACATGTTTCTGCCACTGCTTTTTCCGCATGGGGAGGACTCCTTCCCCTGCTTCAGCGTGGGGTCTCTCCCACAGAAGACAGTCCTCCACAAACTTCTCCAGTGTGAAACCTTCCCACAGGTTACATTTTGTTATAAAGTGCTCCCATGTGGGTCCCTTCCATGGGGCACAGTCCTTCAGCAACATGCTGCTCCAGCATGGATCCCCTGTGGGGTCACAAGTCCTACTAGGAAACCTGCTCCAGCATGGGCTCCTCTCTCTATGGGACCATCGGTCCCGGATCCAGGATTCTGATCCACTCTGGGCTTAACACGGGGTCACAGACTCCTTCAGACAGCCACTTGCTCCAGTGTGGGGCCCTCTGCAGGCTGCAGGAGGATCTCTGCACCCCTGTGGTCCTCCATGGGCTGCAGGGGCACAGCTGCCTCACCATGATCTTCACCACAGGCTGCAGAGAAATCTCACCTCCAGTGCCTGGAGCACCTCCTACCCCTCCTTCTCCACTGACCTTGGTTGTCTGCATCGTAAGTATTTCTCTTACATATTCTCACTCCTCTGGCTGTAATTTTCTTCTTCCCAATGCCTTTTTCTCCTTCTTAAATATCACATAAGTGTTACTACTGTGTTGATTGACTCAGACTTGGCCAAAAGTGGATCCATCCTGGAGCCACCTGGCATTGGCTCTGTCCGACATAGGGAAACCTTTCAGCAACTTCTTAGAAAAGCCACTCCTGCAGCCCCTGCTACTACCCAAACCCTTGCCATGCAAACCAAATACACCATAACATTACAGAATCATAATGCACTTGTGGGAAAGGAGTCATGTCACGAAAATTCTTTTTTGAATATGTATATTTTAAATTTTTTTCCTGGAAGAAAGTTACCTGTATTGACTGATGATTATCAACAGCTGATATAGCTGAAATTATTAAATATATTTAATACCAGGTCAGCTACTTTTGTTTCTGACATTCTTGAAGATCAGATTTCAGATCAATATTCCTTAGTTCTAAGCAGGGTCTGAAAAAAGAATTTTTTTCTATAGAGCTGAGAAAGTAGAACAAGGCAGACACAAGATCTAAGACATTTGAAAAGCAGGTAAAAAGGTTGTAATGTCTAAATGGTGTAACTTGAAACAGCTTTTTGCTAAGCCTACTGGTCCTGATCCAGGAATATACATAGATGCCTTTTATTATAAAGGGAAGCCATGGCTCAGATTCTGACCTTGTTAAAATTGGTATCAAAACATCAATGGAATTGAAACATTTCAGCAATGTAGAATAGTTTAGAGGGCATATGCTAAGGACGTAAAGAACTTTTGTTCAAGCTTTTTTTTTTTTTTGCTTTTAATAAATTTCAAAAAGAGAATTTTACAATAAATTTGGAAGAGAAGGGATATTCTTAGAGCTTATTAGTCCCTCATGACTTATTTTTAGATGAGGGTTTATTGGATCCCAAGTGTTTTTCTACTGTGTGAAGACTGAATATGTTGAGGCAAGAAGAAGTAGAGATTGAGTATTTTAGAGGGGTGTTTTACAAATTTTCAAATACCATATTTAAATGAACCTGCACAGTAGTTTCATGAGCAAAACAATGGCAGTTACACTTGCTACAGAAGCTTGTACTAGATTTGCTAGTTCACTATATACATTTGTCCGATGTATAAAGGACAAGCAATTAATTTGATTTTCAT
>VWZN01009780.1:261958-320577 GCA_013396955.1 Regulus satrapa | reverse complement strand
GCTTTTATGGAGTGCATGAACTGTTTAAAATATCAAAGCATTTTTTTCTTTCAACTTATTTAAACCCATTCCAAGGATAATAAATTGACACATCAATTTCATTGTTATGGAGCCTACTTAGCAAAAAAATACAGAGGATCACAGAAATGTTGGTAGGATGGGACCTCTGGAGGTCACCTCATCGTACCTACTGCTGAGCATCTAAGCTGTGTCTTTCTTTGGCCCCAAAATGCCTGCTCTGACTCTGGTGCATGTCTACAAAATAGCAAGCCAGGGCAAACTCAGTCTCCATGCTCAGGAGAAGGATCAGTAAGGAGGACAGAGCTTAACTCCAGGCATTGGGACGTGCCTGTGACCTGCTCCTAGTGTATCAACCTCTTCTGTACCAGGCTCAGATCTCGCTCACTGTCCTGAGATGGCTTGTGAGAACTGATAGGAGCAATCCTTTTGCACATCAGCAGAAATTTCACAAAACCAGGCAACATGCAGTGCATCTTGCCTGCTGCTAATTTCATTTTTTAGATACCAAGTCCCCAAAAAAAATCTTTTTTTAATGCTTGAGACATTCTTGTTGATTTGATCCACACATGCCAGAGCAGCTGTGTGTGGGCATATCATGCCTCTCAGATCATTGCAAACTAATTAAGGGTTCTCTTCACCACATGGATAATTATTATTATTCAAAATTCATTGATTAATTAAAGAATTTGGCTCAGACACAATAACTCCCTTACTCCTGGGTAAGGAGGCTCAGCCTTGGCTTCTGTTCCATTCCACTAGAGTTCAGTGTCAAGGACAATCTTAATAATAAGATAACACAACATTAAGGTTGCCGCCTTACAAATTCTTGTTCTTAGAGGATGCTGTGCTAGAGAAGATACACCAAAAGTGAGGTTTCTAGAAGGAACAGCTGCAACTATGTCTAATTTTTCAAAAGCTTTCCACATTCAAGAAAAGCAGTTTTGAACCTCCCTGGGAGTCAAGCTTCCAAAATCCAAGACCCAGAATAGTAAGAAAGATTAATACCATGTAATACTGAAAATTCCAAGGAAGTGTCATGTCATCTTGTCCAACTCCCTGCATAATGCAAATGAGTTAATTCCATCCAATCCTCAGAGTGGCATGAATGCACATTGCCCAAAAGACAGCTTGTCCGGGTTTGACAACTTCAAAAGAGACCAAATCCATACAAGACTGAAAAATTCCCAGAGAAAGATGGAAGATGTGGACTGAATTCTGCTTCACCCTATGCTTCAGTTATTTGCTTGACACACTTGACTGCTGCTCAGTTTAGCCGAGAGTTTTGGCTACTCTCTTTATGGAGGAGGAAGTCAAGGTCCACAGATGGTTTATTTGCAAATACCCATAAAATCAACTCCCTCTAAGTAAGGGATGACCCAGGCAACCCTTTGTGCGTATCTCCTTTTGTCCCTCTAAGAGAAGCTAATTTGGTTTATTATTTTTACTAACTTATGAGCACTAGAAATCAGACTAAAATGAAGATCTCGACAAGACCTGTAAGTTTCTACACCATCGCCCACCTCCCACTTGCACTTGAGCACTGCCTCACTTGCATCTTGGATCTTATTCCCACACCAGTCACCTTTACACCTATTTTAACACAGAAGTGACTAAAATTTTTCATCTAGACAGCAGGTATCTAACTAGGAGTGCCAACAGCTGTCCACATCTTCAGTTCTGAAAAGAAGAGTTATTTATACCAAAGAGCTCAGGAACACAGCAGTCAGTTCCTTTACATTTTGCACATCCTAGCAAAATGCTTCATTCGTGAAGGCACACATTTTTCCTCAATTAAACATGAAAGCTGTTCAAGCCCAAAGATGACCCTTAATTATGGCTTTGAATGCACTTGTTAGAATTACCTCCTTGCTCATCTTGGGAAAGCATAATAAGAAGTAACATGATAATATGCAGTGCTGTAGTTTTGGAGTAATTGCCTAGTATGCATGAACTCTGTGAGGCCTTTTCCAATTACATTTGTAGCTTGCTAATGTTTGGGGATTTTCCAGGATAAATTACGTTAATTGTGTTCCTTGGATCTGTTTTCCACAAAAAGCCCAATAAACAGCAAGAAGAGGGAGGGAGAGAATTAAGTGGCAGAGTTAATTAGATTAGGCTTGTGCTGTAGTGAAGCAGGAAGATTCCACTAAATCCTATAATAGGCCCTAATGAGGATTTTATCATGCTTGTTAAACGGGTCATTTAGTTGTGTGACGGGGCCACTGAGTGTAATGTAAAAACTGGTTAATAAAAAAAAAAGTCTTTTAATTGCACACACAGGCAAAGTAGTGTCAAAAGAATCCAGCCAAATGGAATAGCCTCCAACCAAACACAGGAAAAGCTCTGCAGTTCCTGAAGTGGTGAACATGTAGTGTGATTAGGCCACTTATTTTCCTTGACTGGCATAAAAATGAATGCTTCATGAGTGATTTACACTGGGGAACAGTAATAATCCAGATTTATCAAAATAGAAATTATATTTTTCTTCTTTATTTGTTGTCTTGGTTTGTTTTGTTTGTTGTTTTGTTTGGTTTTTGGTTTTTTTACAGAGTGTACAAAAATTAATGTAGATCTGATTGCTGTTGAACCATCTGTACCTGTCCCTTTTGTTAGTGTTTGTAGAAATATCCATAACAGAGTCACTGACTATTCTGACTAAGCTCCTGCCAGGAATGAGATGAGACAATCTTTGCATTTTGCTTTCAGGCAGCAGACATCACACAGAAAAATGAGAGTCCTGGAAAATGCACTCCATAGAGAATTCTTCCTGATCACTTTTATTTTTCATTCAAAGACAAAGGTCCTGGATATTCCCCTTAGTACTGGGCACAGAACCCATATATGCCCTGAATTTGCCAAGGGGTACAAACATGCAATACTCTGTTGGTTTGCTGGTCTCTCATCCCTGAGACCAACTCAAAAAGACTAACCTTAACCATGCAGACACACTTTGAGGCTACGTTTAATAAACAAGAAGGAAATCTAGACCTTCAACAAAAGGATGAAAGATACCATTTGATCCACCTGCTTGTCAATTCAAAATGAGAGGATAGGAGCTTTCGGAGCTTAAAGGCCTCCTGTCCCTTGGAAGCCTGTAAATGATTGTTCACTACAAGCTACTTTCTTGGGTGACATATGGCCTGCGTATCTTCAGAGGCGGAGTATGTCTCATCTCTAGCTGTTATTTCAGCCCGAAACTCACATAAACAATAAGGGAAGATGTGTCCTTTGTCTTACTCTAGCCTTTGATTACACTTCCAATGCTTCCAGAGATGTTCTCATGTGTTCCTGATTTCCTTCAGCATTCAGCTCAAACATCACAACAACCCCTCCGCTCACTGCCAGCCTGTCAGGGCTGCATCTCTGACACTTCCTTTCTTCTACTTGAAAACATCCATTTGTTTTCTCAAGGCCCTCTCTGCAGAAAGGGTTTGATTTATATCAATCTCCATGGCATGTGGCAGGGACCAGGTGGTGACTGAGCAGAAGACCATTGTGACTCCCACCAGTCCAGCAAATGACAGTGGTTACCCCGAGCACCCATGGTGACACACCAGCTGCTGTGCCTCCAGCACAGCTTGGTGGCACCCCCAGAGGCACCAATTCGGGACAGCAGGTCATCCATAAACGCCTCTTCCAGCACCCAGTGCTCTGGTGCCTCAACAAATAAACATCTGCTGGGAAAAATGAAAACAAGAAGTTCAACTCTTCCCTGCTCATTCATTCTACACTAGTGATTTTTCAACTTCTTTCGGTCTGCAGGGGTCTAAGCATATTCTAATGGCAGCATGTGAACCCCCCTGCAGTGATTTAAGCCAACTGCTAATCAACTTTATTTTCTTAGTTCCCATTTCAGGAATGTTTTATGTGCTCTAGGAGACTGAGAACTAGCTACAGCTAGAATATTGTCCTGATCACTTTCTAATAATATAACAAGTAAAATAAAAGTAAAAATACCTGTTCAATAAGACACGACAATACTAGCCCACATACTATTGGCATTGTAACTGTACATGTGTCTAAGCTTGTTTGAAATCTAAGTTTTTACTGTGGTAAATAAAATCTTTATAGAGCAGCTACTAGAACTTGCTAAATTTACAGCAGCTGCTTTATCTTTCTTCCTTGAGTCCTTCTTACAACAGTCCTGTGCCATAGAAACTCCCCAAAACTATGTAAATGTTAAGTAGCTCTCACTGCTTTGCAAGATTTATATCTTTTTGTATTAAGTTCACATGTATCATTCTATTATCCTTTTTCTATGCTTAGTCTGTAATCACTGAATTCCCTTTTCTGTGTTTCTCCAGCACTTGACACAACGGAGCCTGATCTATATCTGGATTTCCTTCACATTACAAACATGAAAATGTTAAAATGACATTATCTTTTAGAAATAGTTGCATTGTGAGCCACTCTGGGGCAAGGAAGTCCTGGTTTAGGACAAATTTGGGAGAAAACTTCTGAATGGGGTCTCTCTAGACAGCAGACCCAAGCAGTCCTGTCCGCCAACAGGTTTGGGGAAAAGACTTCCTCAGAGAGAAGTGGAATAAACCTGTTTATCTAACAGGCAAAGCACTTCCCAGCACAGAAAAAAATGAACAATACTAAAGAACAGAACCTCTCGCTGCTCCAAGAGATGACCAATCCAGAAAGTGCCCTCTGTAATCTGTAGCTTGACACTCAGTCTTTACCAGTCCCTCTGGGGCTGGAAAAGCACTGCACCCTCAGAGCTGGCTGGCTGTGCACCAACCCCTGCCCCCTGGGATGACACAGCCATAGCAGTCACGGTCAGTAGAAGGCCTCTCCCCCACAGCTCCCTGTGCCTTTACGTTAGTTACCTGATGATGTAACTTCTCTTCCCCACCCTAGTTCCAGAACTTTCCTCACCTCCCATTTCCCCATTGGCCCTCGTCCACACACACACACACACAGACACACACACACACACCATGTTCATTCTTGTCCTTGGATCCCTTCAGAGTGCACTCTCAATTACACCCCCCTGGAACTCCACACAAGAATCCCTCCTGTTATTCCACCGCCACTGAACAACATCTGCAGCGTGTAGGTGTGAGTCTGTGCTGAGCTATCCCTCTCCAGAGAGATGCTCTTGGTGGCACTGAGCGCTCCCCAGCCACGCTGCTGCAGAAAATGCTGCAGCCAAGACCAGGCCCCAGTGGGCCACAGGTGTAAGCTCCTGGGGCTCAGTCCACAGCAGGTTTGAACAGTTCCAGGGAAAGGGAAAAAAGACACAGTCCAGGGAACTTCTCTGCCTCAGCCAGCCAAAAACCAACAGAAAGTAAAGAAGAGCTCTTGGCCACCATCCGCACCACAGACAATACAGGCTGTGTGTGACGGAAAGCTGAAAACTCTTATCTTAATGTTCGGAAAACAAACATCTCAGACATTCCACCACTTTTCCTTTTCCCCACTTCACTTTCAGATCTGGTTTTAAAGGTGCAAAACTTATTTCTGGACTGAACAGATAAATGGGGATACAGTTCAGCATCAACCTGGGACAGAAGCTCTTATAGATAAGGCAACTCCTGCAGTTTGACTTCCTTGCTTTTTTTTCTTGATTTTTCTGAGCTATGTTCAGGCAGATTACTATGGGCCAATTTTCCTACCCATCATGTCAATCAATGTGTAAAAGTGATCCCTGTTCCTCACAGCCAGGATCCAATGTGCAACTTGTCAGTGACCCTGCAAAAAGCTCCAGCTCCTTCCTGCTCACAGACTGTTTCCTCAAAATCACATTATCAGGAAGCACAAGAGCTGGGTGAGATAGCAGGTTAAAATCACGCTGGTGGTCAAAGTCATAGCAATGCCAACCAGACAAGTAGGCCAGTGTGCCCTGAAAAGAGACTTGAGAAGCTTTTACCTTCACCAGGGTCTACTGAAATGGTTAAAGGCAAGCACAGGTTCTGCTGCCATATCAATAACCATGCTAAGTCTGTCATGCTACAAGATACAACTGCTTGTAATGGCTGGATAGCATTTTGTCCTTAGTGTTTCATTGCATTTCACATTGCACAACTCAGTCTGCTACTCCCAGCTTGCAGAATTAAGTTCACTTTACTGAATCATTTTGCCAAGGGAAGACTTCTGGGTTTTTAGCATCTACTCATCAAAATTCTGTCTGTGGGTGCACACACATATCTGTGAGGACACCCCTCAGATACCCAGCTGTAACGAATAACCCAGAAAAGACCAGTAAACACAAACTAACAAATGTGACCTGCGAAGAATATTCAGTGGATGCCAAATGGCTTAGAGGACAGGGAAGATTTGGTAATGGTATTCAAATAAGTTAACAGTTGTCAGCCAAGGAGAGAAAGCCTCTTGCATTGACTTTAGAACTAGCTCTGCTTTGAAAAGGAGATTGTTCACCCAACAGCTGCCCAACTGTGTGCTATAACATCCCCTTGAACACATTAGAGTAAAAACAGTGGGTGTAAACTGCAGCAATGGAGGTTTAAATTAGATATCAGGAGAATTGGGAACTAGGTAGCTCAGGCATGTGTGATGACCCTTGCAGAACGGTTTTATGAACCATGTAGAAAAACATCATCCTGGAACAGCCTCTGGGGTGGAGGGATAGGATTAGATGATCTATTGAGTCTCTGCTATACATCTGATATCTGTGATTTGGCACATTTCCTAACAAAAGCTGGACAAGTAGGACGTACATGAAAGGAGTATATTGCCTCACAGCAGAGCAGACTTCCCTTCCAATCAATGAGGCTCCCAGAGTGCAAAGTACTGAAATAAACTCCAGATATTTTAATTGGTGACTTCCTTTGTTTAAACAATAAAGAAGTAATATGGGTCACTTCTGTTGTGGAGCAGCACAGATTGCCTGTCAGGCACAGACAAGAATTGTATAACAACAGGATGGAAAAATGCTAACTTTATGTTCTCTTCCACTGTACTTGTGACCTGGACTTCTTCCTTTTCTTTCTTTCTTTCTCTCTCTCTCTCTCTCTCTCTCTCTCTCTCTCTCTTGCTTTTTTCCTCCTAATGCCAAGCCCTGAAAACATCCCAACTTGCCAAGTTCTCTTCCTACAGATGTCTGAAATGGTTATTTGCAATCCCATCATGCAGACCTGCCCAGTATCTCTCCTGTACCATTCCTGTCTTTCTTTTTCAGTTAATGAAGTGTCTCACACTGTGGAGGGAGTAATCTGGAGACCCAGCTTTCACCAAGATACTCACACTGCTATGCTCACAGCAAGAAATTACAGCCAAAGCTCTCTAAAAATCAAAGGAAGAAAGAGCTACCACTGTTTTGTAACCTGGGCAGGCAGTGGGCTGCAAATACAAAGTGACTGGGGATAGCTCTGTTGCATGGATTGCTTTGGGCATGGTTATGCCTCCCCTGAGACAATTTGTTTGCTAAGTCCCTGGTGCAGCACAGCAAGTCCATGCTCCAATATGCATCTCTGCTTTTTTTCAAAAGGTCAAGAATACTCTGTAGATACAGCATGGCTTTTTCTTGAGAGGCAGAAGAAATATGCTTCCTGGGAACCAGCAAAATCCTTTGGCATGGGAGTGCTGTTGTATGGGGAGCTGACCTCCTTTCAGCTCTGTTGCTGGAGGCTGGGGACAGAAGCTATGCTTGTGGCACCCAGAAAATTGAGTTTCCTTACATGGCACGATAGACTGATGCCACTCTTTGCTTCCCCAGAGTTCAAGTCTCCATGGTTTGGGGGTACATTTTTTTTTTCTCCAGGGTGTTTGGTTGGTTTGAAAGTTTATCCTTTCCAAAAACAAGTTGTACTGAATTAATCATAAAACTGTGACCTGAATTAAACTGACTTAAGGTACTCTCTAAAATTCCCCCCAAATTAGTCATCAAGAAGAATGTAAGAAAAACAACTGCTCACAGCCTGTCTTGAAAATCCAGCGGTGTTGGAGGATGGATGTCTCACAACAGCATTCGTTTTAGCTACAAAGAACCAGAATTGCTTCCAGACTCTTTTGCCCACTCAGTGTCACACAGAGAGCTACTAGGAGAGGAAGAGGAGGGATCATTTCTAGGAATGAATAAATTTTGGATATGCCATGACAGCTCCCTCTTTTTATGCTCTGTACTGGCTCTCAGGATCTTTGACTTGCTCTGCTGGATCCTGTCTGCCCCTGCACCTTCTACACAAGTTCAGAGTTTGTATAATATTTGGCCCAGGACATGGCATCACCTCAATCAGAGTATTTATTTAAATACATAACTGATGAAACTAAAAGAAACCAAATACTGAGGCCCCAGGTGCTCTGGAGATTACTACATGGCTATATTTGTGTTAGCACCTGATCTCTCTAGAAATGATGGAAAAGTGGCTCTCATCCCTATCACAGCTGCCTCTACTTTCTGTAAGATGGATTAAAAAGGCCAAACCTCAAACAGGATTTCTAGATCCAGGCTTGCAAACAAACATGGGATTTGGGGAAAGAAAAAGAAAAAGAAAAAGAAAAAGAAAAAGAATTAGAAAATAATTAGAAAAGGAGGAATATTTAATTGCAGTTTGCTTTCTGTTGTGAAGGGTTCATTTCTAAGTCTTATCTCCAGCTATAAAAGCTGAAAGTTATTCACAGTCATACCAAGGTTCACAGCTTGGCTACTTCCTAAGCACCTGTGAAAGGAGGCAAAGTAAAAGGTCATGGGTGCTGTATAGTAACCACACACGCAGAATTTCAAAGTTCTTCTTCAATCTCTGTGGGAAATGCTTAGAGGTCAACAGATTGCAACTGTTTGGAAACGCTTTTGCTTTATAAAGCTGTGAGCACCTAATCCATCCTTGTGTTCTTACATCCATGTTACATACATGCATGTTTCTGGCAAACTCTTCTCAGGTTGAAAGTTTTAAAATCTAGATGGTTGAATGTAACAATGGTTGTGCTGGAAGTGGTCCCAGCCATAGAAAGAAAGGGGCAGAATCCTTAGATGCAGATAGGTTGGTGGGGAAAGAGTGAATCTTTGTTGTGCTTGTGATCACCAGGAGCTAAATGCATTGTAAGAAAAGTGTTCCCAGCCCAAGAAAGCTTTCAATTCTCACTTATTTCTGTTGGTGTGAATGAGATGTTATATTTCACCTGCCTTAGGCAGACCCTCAGTGCTAAATGTGGGCAGCTATTTCCCCACAAACATTTCTGCTGTCATATCTCAGCCAGGGCTCGTCTGCTGTCCCAGATTCAGGGCTGTCCACATTGCTCAGCTGCGTCTGCTGCTTCTCACAGTTCTATTCTCCAGAGGTGAACAACTGTGAATATATCCCATTGCTGCTAAAAATACTAATAAGAACACACACACATACATACAGAGAACTCAAGGAATTCATCAAATTAATGGACAGCCCCTAAAGCACTGTAAATTCAAGCATATGAATTTCAACATCTTCAGGGTTTTTAATGACACTTTTCCCTTCTGGTATCTAAGTGTTATAAAACTCTGAGCAAGTCAGTGAACCAGGGAATGAAACTGATTTGAAATAAAAGCAAAATGACTCAGGGGTTTAATTGTCCAGGCTGGGCAAAGTGAAAAAAAAAAAAAATAGTAAATAAGCACTTTGTTATACATGATGGAAAACAAATTGGAGCTAGTCCAATGCTGCAAACTTTCTTCAGGCAAAATTTTCATCAGTTTCACTGGCAAGGGCAGGTATGATTTCCCAGAGTGGGACTCAGTGCTGGAAATCATCAAGAGCTTCCAGAGCCACAGGGCATTTCTGAACATCAAACTGGAAACAGCCAGAAGGTGGATGATTTTCAGAGAATTTCACCTGTATAAATCTGTTTTTAAAAAAAATATCACCACCAGGGCAATAAAAAGTCTGATGTTGAAGTTGTGCTCCCTCAAATAACACATAGGGTGCTGTGTGATGTGAAGAATATTGAATTTACCACCCTACAGTGGGTTGAATTATTTTCATAAAGTGCTTCCTTCATGAAAGAAAAGAGTCTGCTTCTTTCTTTTAATCACAGGTGATATTTTTCACAGGAAAACTTTGTTTCAACTTGATGATTTTTTTTTTTTTAGTCAAGAAGAGTCAAATAAGAGGATTTTATCTTTGCACTGACATTTCAAAAATGCCAAGAACATCAACATTTGTTTAGATCATAGATGTCACTATTCATCAATCTGATCGTTCAGAACTGGGATTTTCCAGAGCAAAAGCATTAACAAAAATTTGATTTAACCACCTTTTCAAACACTTCTCCCAGTCTCCAGATGAAAAGACTGCACCCACCGGTGGCCCTGTGTCTCAGAAGTCCCCACAGTTCCTGGTAGCAGGGCACACTCCTGCTGCAGCCCCACTCCTTGCACACTGCAGTGGCACCCAACCCACCATGTCCAGGAACAACGTGACACCCTCCCAAGGGTTCACCTCTCACCTGAGCTGGAGAGCTCTAGATCTGCTGAGAGACTCCCTTTGAGCATTCAGAGGAGATGTGCAGCATCTCCTGTATTTATGACTGTAGTTGGAGCAGACAGCACAGCCCTAGCCATGAGGCTGCCCAGCTATCTGCAGCCTTGACTGCTCCCTGATGCCACCACGCTGACACCTCTGTTTGCTTCTCCATTCAGGCCAGCACTGCTGCCTGCTATCCGTCCTCACAAAGGGACAGAGGCAGGAAAAGGGTCCCTCTCTATCTGGCAGTGCTCATCCACCTCTCCAAGGTGTGGGTGTGAGAGCAAAGCAGAGACACTACACAGTAATCCATAGCAGTCAAGGAGGGGAACATAAAGTTCTCCAAAACCACGGGGAAGCTGAAGGAAGAGCAAGGAAGCAATTCCCAATGTTAAGCTGGGCAGGTGGAGGAGCTGGAAATTAATCTGGTGTTCCCACCCAACAGTTTGTCTCCCTTCTCCAGGTGGTGGCACTAAGAACGAGGTACATTTTTCCCCCAGGCCCGTTCACGTCATGAAGCTGAAAGCTCCTCCGGAATTGGCAGCACTGCTAAAATCTAATCAGGTGCTTCTGTGCAACAGACCCAGGAGCAATTGCAATCAAGCCAATTGCTGCATCTGATTACACATGAAAACCCTCGTGCCACTAAGTGTTTTGCAGTGCTTAATAAAATGTGCTGGTCTTGCCTCAAGTTACATTAGGCAGAGCTGGCTTGGTTTTTTGTTGTTTTTTGGTTTGTCTTTTTTTTTAATATTAAGAATTATGAGAAAGGAAAGAAAGAGGGAAAATAGGATGGAATTTGAAAAAGCAACCAGTGAAAGCAAGGTAAAAGAGGCTGAAAATATACTCATTCCCTCATATGCCTTCATCACAGTGAAATGAGATCTTCAGGATGAACTGCATAGAGATCCCTGCAATCCCAAGAGAGAATTTGGCCAGGTGGTGCCTACAACTCCTTTGCTGGCCTCATCACAGACAGTCACACTGGTTAATTAAAGATAGTGGTCTAATCCCCCAGTAGATTTTGGGTTTAACACACAATGGGTTTGGGGGGGCGCACACACAAACACCCCCAAACAAGGGCACTGCACAAGCCAAAACAAACAAAACCCAAACAAAACCCTCTGGCTAAGTTTCTGTTTTTCCCAATTTTCTAGCAATCTTCACAAAGACAGGATGAAAAATCTTAAGTCTGAATTTCCCTTGTTAACCCATCACTTAAAAGTCATAGATTTTGCAATTGATATATCAGCACAGCCCATACTATGTGTCCCAAAGTCTTGTTTTAAAGTGGGCCAGCTGAAGAACAGAAACTGCATGCCTGTGATAACACTGGAGAAATATCACAGGCCCTGCGAATCACACATCTCTTCCAACCATTCCAACCATGTCCCCATGTCCCCACACATGCAGTGCAGCACCACCATCATCCCAGTCAGTATTCTCAGACCTATTGTGACCATCAAAGTGCCATCCCTTAGCTCTCTGTGAACCCACTTCTATATCTATGCAGCTTAGACTTGCTGCCTCAGCCAAGCACCTCCAGCAGGATATGGTTTCTCCTGAGTTCAAAAGAATGTATCTGCCAGATACACAGAGCTTCAGCAATTTCCAGAAAGTCCCAGAGTGAGGGAAGCCCCAAAGAGCCTGTCTGAGCATTTATGAAAAACAGAGTGATGGAGAAGAGGGATTAATGAGCACAAGGACAATCATGTGCATTTTCTTTTACAATATAAGTTGTCTCTCTGTCAATTAAAGTCTAGTAATGGCAGAGGAATTGATATTTCTGCAGTAATGAGTAAAATCTTGAAGCTGGCACAAATCCTGGAGTAAAAGTCCACTCATCCCTGCTGCAGTAATTTTCAGCTATGAAATCCAAAATTTCATAAAGAAGAGATACACCCCCCTACCACTCTGAGAAAGGCAGAAAGGGAGTGAGGATTTGGAGTGGGAGAAGAAAGCACCAGGTCAGCAGCGATTCCCACACACACCCAACCTCTGCCAATTACAGCAGGGACTTGGCTCTGCTTCCTGGTTTTCAGCAAGGGGGCCATTGGAGCTGATGAATTAATAACCTCTGAAAGTCGAACCCATTTCTTGTGATTGCTGGTCAGGGTTTGGCAGAAATTTGCAGAATCTGTGTCCTGAAAGGGAGCTGCAGCTGCAAGCTGGGACTTACAGACACCAGTGCACATCTTCTTCCCTTGAGGAAAGACTGAGCTCAGCAGCCAAATTCCAGGGCAGAAAGTTGTATCCTAGCACAATTAAGAAAATTAAAGTCATAAAATGTTTCATCATAAAATAAAGAATATTGGAGCAGGAAATAAACAGGAAATAATTAAAAACATTTTTATTTTAACATAAAGCCAAGACAACCAATAGTTAGAAGCACTACCTTCCTCTTAAAATTACTCAGCCTCTAGGAGTGTGAGGAAATCAGAATGCTCTTGCTCTTCCATGCAGTTCCATAGGTCCACCATATCCAACCTCCCCCTTTGGGTTCCTTGGAAAAGTCCCTGTGCCCTCCTTCAAAGTTCACCAAGATAATGAAGGATGCTTCAGTGGTTTTGGAGTTGCTGTTCAGAGCCCCAAAGCAAAGGCACCAGGAGGGTTAATGAATCCTTAGTGCTGGAAAAAGCACTGCTTAAAACATTCAGCAGACGGATGAGGCTGTGCATGCCTGCTCAGAGACTCACATCAGGAATTAAGCCTGCAGTGCTCATTAATAATAATGGGAACTAAATGCTGTATTGCATGTGTCGTGATGGGAATGGACTCCTTCTGGTACAGCATGGGGCTGTCCTAAACAGATGATTTAATTAGTATGTTACATGTATTGATTCTGGGAATAAATATGAATTCAACAAATATTGCTAATGAGCCTCTCAACCCAGCAGTATGTCCTCCACACAAACCAGAAGCAGTTGCTAATTTAATAAATGCTGTATCCCAATACTGACATGAAATCTTAAAAGCACTCTTAATGGCCAGACCAAAAATAATTTCTACTTCCCTCAAATCTGTGTTTCAAGTCAGCATTTACAACTGGCCTTTCCATATTCTTATTTTACTGTGTAAGTTTCTCTTTTAAAAGATGTTTCTCTTTTTAGCAAGGAGAATATCCATCTGAAGACAGGGAGCAGGCTTCCTAAGAGGAGTCCAGGGAGTAGGTCTCTGCTAGTCATTAGACTAAAACCAAATATCCACATAATATTCTTTTTGCACTGGACTTTTCCTGCCTAGAGGTGCTGTGAGCTTGCACCAACCCCTTTGCTAGATATGAGGACAAGTTCAGACCCTACATTACAATAAAGTGTTCAGAGAAGTCCTTCTGCAACTCCTCAATTTAATGATCACAATTTCCTTTCTTTCTGTTCTTATTCTCATTCTGCTTCTCACTTAAAGTCTTTGGGGGGAAGGGGGGCTGAACTCTACTGGCTGCTCTCTTCTGCTGGTGCTGCACTAGATCCCTCTAGAGGATTTTAGCCATCTTTCTCCAAAATCTGTCAATGAACCTAAGTGCCTAATAGGACTCCCAGCTGGTCCACAGAATACAAGCAGTACCAGGTCCAACTGCAAGTCATCCCCTGCTGTCCATCTGTGATCCAGACCTGTCCCAGAAAATGCTACATCTCTTGATTCAGATTTCTTCCTCCTAATGACTCATTGCATCACCAGCTTTTTTGCATCCATCATGACTCAGCTGTTTGAGTACCTCCAAACTGGGAAGGAGGGAAGGATTCTGTCCAATGAATTTGACCTTCCCTTAATAGTTACTCATAAGTATATACATGAGTAAAAAATTTCACCAGAATTATTTGCATTTTTTTGCAAAAGAGAGATTTCCAAGCTTGTATATATGGTCATTAACTGATGCTTTCCCATCTGCTCTTTGCAGGAAATATACAGGTTTGTTGATAATATTAGCTGTGATAGTCAGGGGAAAAATCTCTGACTGTTGTGCATTAGCTCAGTTTTCTCTGTTCTGGCAAGTTTGACTTATCATTAAACATCCCAAAAATGCCAGCTCTAAAAATCATTTCTACTTTGATGTTATTTTCCACCTCTGAGAAATTGCTGCTCTCTTTTGGGATTTGATTTTTATTATAAACTTTTTTAAAGGCCAAAAAGATAGAAATGCATCAACAAAATCAAATTACTCCATCTCCTACTCAAGAAGAGAGCCAAAACCCTTCCACATTTTGGCCATTTTTTGGATGCATATTTTCCAATCCATCTCCCTCTCTCCCTTCTTTATTACACAAATGTATGAAAGGAAAATAGGGGATTTTCTAGCCAAAGTTATTATCCCTTCTGTTATATGAGAACTTCAGAACAGTCAGTCTGGGTTTAAAAAAGTGTCCAGCCCAACATAGAAGGTCAGGTGAGCTTATACAAAGATTTCCCCCAGGCACTCCTTTCCTCCATGAGTAATTAGCAGTCATTAGCATTTTCTTTGTGTTCATTAACACTTGCACATAATAACTAATTACATCTCATTCATGAAGCTCAAATTCAGTATAACTTTATGATAACTAGTTGGTGCTAACCTATACTGGTGTTGAAAGAGCCAAGTGGCCTCTTCCTTGTTCCCATGTAGCTAAATGCCAATCCATATGCACTTATACAGAGATCCTGAGCAGATAGCATTTCTCACCTCCCCTGAGAAGTGTTCTCACTTCGAATGTTCTCAGCCTTGTGTAACACTGAGTTGTTCTTGTCCAGTCATGTTTCCAGAGTGAGCTGCTCACTATCAGCTGTGTGCATCTGTAGGCCAGAATCACTCATGAATAAATAAGAAGGCATGATCAATTATCAGGAGCATCAACATGCTGGAGAAGAAAGCTCACTAGAGGAAGAAAAAAAAGCATTTAATACTCTTAGATCCCTTTTGGTCTTATTAGAATGGAAACTGTGGGACTAGAATGTGAGGAGAGATAAAGAAGGGTTGGTGATGGTGGATTTTATTTTTAAAATTATATATACACATTGTGAAGTTCATGTAGCCTTTAAGCCCAGCTCACAGAGTGCAGGGACAGTGTAGCAGTACCAGTTGCAGGAGGGCCTGTTAGCACAGGAACGTTCTCCCAGCTTGATTTGTTGAGGACCTGGAGTACCACCAAGCCTGGGTTTGGGTCCCAGGACTGCAGCGGGTTTGCCTCCTCATAGCCAGTCCCTCCCGACTAAGCATTGGCTGATCCCACTGCACTCAGCTGGGCTCCAGACAGGGAACCTGCTAAATAGGAAGCTGCCCAGGATGTAAACCCTGGCCTTGCATGTGTTGTTATTCCTACCCATAGGCTGGAACAAGCCTTTAAATTTTCCAATTGATGCTGGTATTCCAATGCAAGGACTTTAGGCTTGATTGTTCTCTGCAAGCCTTTTCTACAGACCTAAATAAAGAATTGAACTATACAACAATTATGGCATGGAGACTCTGCAGAGACCCATCCTGGATCATTGCTATGAGTGCTTAATGATCCTTGAATTCATGAAGAGAGGACCTCACTCCTCCCAAGAGCCCATTTTTGGGATCAGGTCCAAAGAAAAAGACAGCAATTTTCTTTCAAGGAAATTTCTGCAGGTTTGATTCTGCAGAGAAAACACGGAGATGAAAGGTAGTTAAATGAGTTGTTTGGCTGTCTTTGTCCTTGGCTGAATTTTCTGATGTCTAATAGATTGTGAGTTCTGAAGCATTCTCCCAAGTCTAGACAATAGTAACAGTACACCCTTATGTGGACTCTGCTCTCTAGTAAAAGCTCTGATCATGCACTAACACAGAAAAATTCTCCTTAATCTCTTTCAGGTCTCTTCTTTTTACCAAATACATAGAAGCTGGGTATATTTGAGATTTCTACACGCTGACAAATTTGGTGGCAATACGACCCTCTAAAAAAATTAATGCAGGTGGAAGATGAGCACACATGCCTGGTCACATAAGTCAAGGACAGTTCAACAGAGGATTAGTTGATCCAAGATTTTCCTTCAATGCTGATCAATGCCAGCTATTTGAGGAAACATATTAGAACATGGCAAGTATTCAATGATACTTCAAGTATTTTTCCAGCCTCCAGGAAATCCCAATAAAGGTTTTCCCAAACCAAAGGGGATACCCATCAAAGGAATTTTTTTTCCTGATGAATTTGTCCACTTATGTTTTACATGGATGGAAACTTCTAGCATCCACAGCAACTGCAACAAGGAACTCCACAGCCTAAGGATATGTTCTGTGAAGATTACTTCCTTTTGTTTTCTCTAAGACTGCACCATGACAATCTCATGCCCCCATATTGAAAAAGGCATGGTGCTGTATTTCATTCGATTTAGAAAAAAAAAAAAAATCAAGAAAATAACTCCAGTCTGTACAAGAAAGCATCTGGCCTGCAGGCTACTCTAGAGACCAGCATCAGAATCTCACTAGTCATGTTAGAAGAAAAAACACAACAAATCTGAAGGCTACTAATACTTGGTTTACCCATCCCTCATGTCAAGACTTTTGGAAAAAACCCTGAAACTCAGAAAAGAAAAAAGTACTGGAACAAAAGTTTTCAGTCTGAACTCTCTTTCTACAAGCTATCCATCATACTCTGAAACATCAAAGATAATTTATTCTGGCTTTGGAGACTTTTGTAAGCTCTTTTCCTATATAAGTAGCTGGGCCATTTTCTTTATGTACAATATATTTAATATCATCCAATGACTACTGCAATCAATGGAAGCCCTCCAGTTCAGTTCAAAATAGTTAATCAGGCTCCAAAAGCTGATCTTTGTTAATCTGCTTTGAAAAACCTAAAAATCAAGACTTATTTTCTCTTTTGAGGTCTCTCAACATCTTAAAAAACTACTCAATCAGACCCTCAGATTACATTATTTATTAATCTGCTCTGCAAACCTAAAATAGAGGGGGAAAAAAAGATTATCAATGTCTGAAAGAATGATGAATATGATTTTCACTGATTCTCTATGTAGGAAAACTAACAGCTGCTAATACTGAATATAGGTCAATAAATCATCCTAGTAAGAGTGACCTAATTAACACTCAAGCACTGATTTGAATGCATGAAGCTCATTATCTTCACTCAAGTTTCACTCTCATAGAGAAAAAAACCAAAAAAACGCTAAAAAAACTCATGGAAAACTTTGTGGGAGCAAAGTTTCTGGACAAGATTAAAGGCAAATGTTGCTTCTGGTTCCCTGTGTTCTTCCAGAACAAGAGGAGACAATAGGTAATGCTTTCAATTAGTTTGGTGCAGCACCACTGATGAAGACTCCATTTGTAAAAGTAGTCATTGTGTGTTTGAAAGGATCCCCAGAGCTCAAAGGACATAAAGCAGAGAGTCTGTTTCAGCACCCAAATAGCACCTCTGCAGTGACTTATCCACATGGAATGCACAAGACCAGGCCTGACAGGCAGTCCTACAGCCCTCAGGAACTTTGGAGGAATCAAATCCATTTCTCTGCCTCCTCAGGGAGGATGAAAGCCAAAGAAATTTGTATGCTCACCCCTCTACCTAAACCCAAAAATCCTCCCCTTAATTATTGTAATGGCCCAACACTAAACCTACTTAGTTTCCTTTTACAACCCCTTCCTCCCCAGCTCCAATCAGCTGGAATAAGAATTTTCTCATTCCTTTTGTACTAGGAGGTGAACAGTGAACAAGGGAATGTACCATGGCAAATGAATATTTGAGAGTAATATTTTTTCTGAGTGCCACATGTAAATTGAGAAAGATTTGAACCAGAAAATGACCAAAACCTGCTCTTTGACAGACAATGTGGATTCTCTCTCTGATAAAAATGCTCTTCTGTGACTTGTAGTCCTGCCTTTACAATATACAGCTATGTATAAACTCATGTACTCTTACTCGGTCTTTGGAAAAGGTGTATGAAATTGGGAAATGGAATCCATTTATCTCATTAACTGAAAAAAACTCCGAAGTGGAATCCTGTTCCATACAGCTCACTTGACTTAATTAACTAAAGTCTGAATCAGGGCTTGTTAGCAAATACTGTCATTCTAAATCTGGAGCCAGAACCAGCAATTGTTCCTTCTCTATTAGAGTAATTGAGGAGGGTGCCATTTGATTAGCCCATGCTTTATTGATTAATTTATAATTTCTTTGTTTGATACAGATTCTGAATTATTTTCTGTGTGTGCTCTTTGCAAATGACTAGGTTGTCATGAATACAAAAGCACTACACACACAGCCCACCACCACAGCTCACCCATCTGCAGTTTTCTTGATGCTGTAGTCACTGAAACTGCCTGTTTTTGCTGTCCACCAGCTCTCACTCACAAGAACTGCGGCCTGAACTGATGACTGTACCTGATCTACAACTTCCAAAAAAGTGTAGCGTTCTTACCAGATCCACAACAGGACAGAAGAGCAGGTAGTCACAGTGCCCTTTTGGCATGAAATTATGGTCTATTTAGACCCAAGTGTCCTTGTAGCATGACACCAGACTGCTGCAGACCTGTGACATTTTTAGAAATTGATGCTGATATGCACTAGTTAATATTTTAGGAAGAAAACAGAGATATGATGGTATTACAGGGCAAGACCATACCCACATGATCGCACCAGCTTGTCCTGTTTGATTTTGGAATGGTAGAAACTCACAGTGGCTTTGCAAAGGGAGCCTTGCCTCCTGACTGGATTACCTGAGATTGTGTTACAGCCCTTCCATGCATTACTGCTTTCCTCCCTTCATCATCTGTGGTCACGGACCCATTTGTAGGCTTCTTCCAGGGGCACAGCTCAATGTGTGAATAACTAACCAGCAGGGTGGCTTGGGACTGTAGTGAGCTTGAGACTCACAGCCCTATGGTGCAGATCAGCTGGTCAACAACTTGCTGAGCCGGGGTAGGTCTGGCACTGCTTTCACCTGCACCTGATCTTCTTGGCTTGAGACCAAACACACCTTGTTCATGGACTGCCACTTTCTTACAAAGCCAGTGGGAGAAAGCAAACGTCTTTCCAGTATCAGAAATCTCAGCATCATCTGTAAATGCTGGTAATTTGTAGTATGAAAAGGAAAACGACTGAAAAGGGAAATGCTCCAGACTGTCAGTTCACCACAGAGTTTGGGTTTGTTTGTTTGCTAGTAAAACTGTGATGAGTTGCAGCTTAGACTAATGAAGGGCACGTGGTCTTTAGAACCTGAAACCAGCACCCCTGAAAGCTTACAGTGTTCAGTGAATGGAATAGCTCCAAATTTGAAGCAGTGTAAAAACACTATTTGAACATCCATGTTCTGTGTTCTGCTTGGGGACTGAGATTTATAGGCAGAGCTGTTCACTTCTCCACTTTGTTTTTTAGATCTCTGGCAAATTGTTTCATGTCTTTGTGTCTTTTTCACATAAAACAGATTATCTTATTGCCTGACTCTAGCTGGAAGTTGTGAGGAAGAAGCAGCCAATGTGCTCAATGACTACGCTTGAATGAGGGAAAGAATGAGGAGAGAGTAAAACAGAGTAGCATCAATCATACTGCATGACATCAGTGAGAACTTAATTAACACTTTTTATTTTGATTAGGTTTGATTCTGTCAGTTCACTGTAGAAAGTCCCAGTCCCAAACTGATCAGAGCCATCTTAATGGTCTTTATTTTAAAAACAAATAATAATTCTAAAATAATAATCTGATAAAACAAAAAGCTTGTTAGTCTTTTCATATTCACAGATTTCTTAGAAGGGCAGACAAGCTGTTGCTAGTAAAGAAATCCAATACTAAAGAAAAACCCAAAGAACCACTTCTTACACATGCCATTTTAGAGCTTAGACCAAGTAGATCCCATGAAGCACTAGTTCATTATATTTTTAGATATATATGAAGGTTCTTCATGCACTCATCAAAGGTTTATCTACATTAACATTATATAATTTTAGTATCAAGGTCACAATGTTTTGTAAAATGTTTTCCCAAACTTTTTATAGCTACTTGATCTATTCATATCTTACAAAAAAACTTGACTGTCTAAACAACTAATCCCAACTCTCTCAACAAGATTTTCTCATCCTACTGCCATTCTCTAAGCATATTACATTTGAACAAATTAACAACATGCAAGCCCAAAGACTTGGGCAAAAGATATAATTTGCATTTTTGGGGAAAAGCACTTGGTTAAAAGCAGCTGACTCCTATTTCTGTATTGCCAAATGACAAAATCCTGAAACAGGTAGAACCTTTAGATGTTGAGAGTCCTCCACTTTACTGTTATCAAAAGATGTTACTCCAAAATCATAGCCTGCAGTATCAGATGGACACACAACAGAAATTAGAGGACCTGCTACATTTTAACATAGAATTCATGAGCCACCAAAAGGAATTTGATCTTATTGATAAAGGTTCCGCAGCTAAGGGACCTAGGTTTAGTTTGTGACTCTTCCTCCTGTGTCTTTAGGAAGTCAGTTAATCTTTTGGTCCATACATTCATCATCAGCAAAAGCACATATTGCACTCTCACCTCCTGGAAGACATTGTCTTGAAGATAAATACCTTAATGCTGTGTTCAGGCACTGTATGGACCCATTGTCTAGGTACTTAGTTTTCTGAACCAGCAAGTGCTGTTTAATTACCGTTCTGTCCACAGCATTGTAAGAAATCAAATCCCAACTGAGAATAGCTACTCTTTTGTTATCTCCTGCTGCACTACTGGAAAAACTAAAGGGGCTGTGCTAACAAAAAAATGAAACTGACTGTTGACAAAAAAGAAGCTTGAACTACTAAGACCAATTAGGAAACAAGAAAAAAACAAACAAAAACCAAACAACTCAGGGATGGGGGGGAACTGCAGAAATAACCACTGTGCTTTAGAAGCAGTGTTCAGTGTTCATTAGAGCCATATCATTAGGAATTAAAAATGGGAATTCTGATTTTGTATATATGTGCCTATAGATACTTACATATATACATTAATGTATTTATTCATTTGTACATCAGTATCTCTTCAACTGACAGTCAAGAGTTCTTTATCTGCGTCTAAAACACAGTTCACTGAAACAGAGTATACTATAAGATAATTTCTTACTAGTAATGGTTTGAAAATATAGAACAACAGACAGCTTGAAGTAGACCCAATTCATCTGTGATGAAAAGCAGAACAAGGACAATATTTCCATGGTATAGAGGGAGAAGGTATAAATGTGGTGTAGATCAAGTGTCTGAACTTTTTCCATGCACCCCCATAAAAGTTCCATATTAAATAGAAAGTGTTACACTGGATTTTACCAGCATGGCATAGCCCTCTACTCTATTGTTACTTCATTCTAACCTAATAGTAAGCAAACCACAGAGAAACAGAGAGGCACAACTCAGGGTTTCATCCTTGATTAAAAGACTTTGGAGTCTGATAGAAAGCACAAAAGCTACTTGGAAACTGGGTATGCAGACACCATCTTTTAACGTTTTTTGCTTGACAGGTTTCTGATGTACCCAGGATGATCCTTAGAAGCCAGGTGAGTAACCCTTCTAGCCCTTTTCAATAAAAGACTACACAGCAATGAATGTGAAGCACTGGAGAAACAAAGAAACTGGGATACCCTCCTTTTCACCTCATGAAATAAACTATAATGATAACAATCCTGAAACATCGATCTGTGCTGCCTTGCATTATAGAAACCTCATCAAAAACTAATCAAGACCCAAATATCGTGTTATCTACTTCAAGATATATTTCTAAAAGCATTTCATGCCTCTCTTGAGCTAATTCGATGATCTCATGAAAATAAAGCACTCATCATTACTCCCAGACACACAAAGGCACAGGTAGGACCCAAGAAGCCCTTTTTGCCTGACTACTAAAATAGCACTCTGCTTCCAGGTTTAGATCTGATTCACAACAGAAAAAGTCGGAAGGTCAACAAACACAATTAGATTCAAAGCACAGACAAGCAGATCTTCACTTCAGGCCACATCTCCAAACAGCAGTCAGTTGGCAGAGAGAAGCTCAGCAGGTTAGCCTTGTCCTCTCTGCCCACCTGCCAGAACAAATGGTGCTATTTCAGTCTGCCGTGGCTGCAGGCAAACGATTAACTCTCAGGCTGATGAATTGAGAGCAGGACTAAATGGAGCAACCCAATTTTTCCATAGGGTTCTCTAATCACAATTCACCACCTAGTAGGAAGAAGTATAATCTTAGATTTTTTTGCAACCCTTCTGCTGGGTAACATGATTATATTGTAAAGCCATAATACAGTATAATGCTGTATACCTTTATGGAGCCTGAGATGGCTGCAGCATTTTAGCAGCATTGTAATACAAAACCCAACTCACACAGAATATATTTAGCCCCTGTTATGGAGAAGCTGAGAAGATAATACTAAGCTGACCAATCAAGAGTTTTCAAAATCTCCCTGCAATGGAGCAATATAGGAAGATGAACTCAAGATGTGATAAAATCCAAAAGTGCAGGAGAGAAATCCTAAAATTAAAGAGAAATAAGGAGAGGTCACCATCTGTGAGGTAAAGAAAACTATATATGTGGACTTAAGATTGACCAGGACATGGGCAAAATGAAAAAGACTTTCCAACAAAGCGAACTAAAGCTAGAAAAGAGATGTTGTGGGGATAAGGCAGAGAAAGGGACAAGAATGGTTGAAGTATAGAGTCAGAAAGCCAATATGAAGCAAGAGAAGAACTGAGAAATTTGAAATAGAGTGAGAAAGCCAATATGGAGCAAGAGAAGAAGAATTGAGAAATTTGAAAAGAGACAGGGTAGGTAACTTTCAATAGAAAGACAGAGAAGAGCTGAAAGAAACAAAGAAATTTCTTCAAAGAAAAGAAATTTATTACATCACAGGAGATGTGATCCTTTGGGAAAGCCAAGGGAGCATGCTGAGGCACTCACAACTTAGTTCATTTTAGGTTCTGGATTTCCACAAGAGGTTCTGCCTTTGCTTCATTCAAAACTCTAGAGAAAAAAGTCAAAACAGGCATAAGATGTTAGACATTTTCCCAGCTTACTTTCTCTGGGACAGAACTGGGACAGGAACATTGCTCCTAGGAAGGAGCCTCTGACTGTCCAAGTCCTCTGACTCAGACGTACCTCCTCCTTTCAAGAAGATCAAACCCCACAGCACTGGCAGTTCCCTAAGATGGGATGCATAGAGCTGAGTATACCCACGTCTCCTCAGGTTTGTCTGGTTTGCCTTCTCTGGGATTATATCACTTTGCCTGACTCAGAGAGCTGGCAGGAACAAGCCTGGTGGATATGTTCATATTGCTCACCGTTCACCTCACCCCAAAACAAGCTCCTCGCACCCATCCATCCACCCCCCTCAGCCTGGAGAGAGGGCAGAGATTCTTCTGCCTTGCTGTCTGGCTGTTAAGAGCAAACAGCACTGGATGGGAAGCCTGCAGACTCCCTGGGGTTCAAAGGAAATAATTCTCTCTGGCCTGTCTGACTGCCTTTCTGCAGGTTTGTTTTCTGTCAGTTTTTTGGCTGCCCTGCTGCACAGTGCTCACAGAATGAATAAGCCTGTTCTTGCACACGGGTCTTTCATCTCTGTCTAGGCGAGCTGGAAATAAAAGACTGGGCCACAGCATTCAGCTAAGGTTTCTAAAGCAATTGGCTTCCCATTCCCCATGGATAGACTGAGATTACACCTAGAAATAGTAATTGCCACAAGTTTTTTATGATCAAGCCAAGAGACTACCTGATACGTATTGTCCAGCCTCTGCAGTATGTGCAGATTGTGTCTAGAGGCAAACTCCTGCCAAATTTAAACTAAGGTCCCCAGACCATGCAGCTAAAAGCCTTGTGGTTTTATCATTTATATTTCATAAAGAAGCTCCTGAGGGAACAGGGCTGGTTTAATTCCTCCCACCAGCAGCACTCCCTAAAGCATGAATGACCCCCTTGGGGGGGAGGGATGGTGACCTCTCACCATCTCACTGTTAAGGGAAGACTAACAGACAGGCCGATACAGATGCCTGCAGTCTGGGTGGCTAAATCACCTCCAGTAACTGCAAAATCAACAAAGAAAACAAACAAGCAAAACAAAACACCAGCAACTAAACCAAACAAATACCACAAACAAACAACCTCACCCTCCCCCCCGCCACAAAACTCTTTGGAATTAATACAAAACTCTTTCGAATTAACTCTTATGGTCATTATAGTGCTGATTCCACTAATCTTTACTGCAAGACTTTATCAAAAGTAATTTTATAAAGAGGGGATGGGAGTAAGAGGACTAATTTTGCTTTAATTTCCTTACCAAAGTGATCAGTTCTTTGAGGTGGTCTAGAGTAAATGTTGAGGGGAGGGAATGTATACACACAGAAAGGAATCTTCCACCTTGAGAACTAATCAAACCTCTGCAGAAGTTCAGAAACTTTCCAAAAGCCTTTTCGAGTTTTTTGATGGCTCCAGAGATCTTGTTTGCAGAAATACACTGCAAGTCTGATCTTTACACTGGATTGTTATACAAGCTTTTCACTGCCTCTACACAAAGAAAGATACAATCCCATAGCAGTCTGCAATGTACTCAATGTGAAATATCTGAGCATTAGCGGAACCTGCTCTGCAAAGGCAAATCTTTTGGGAGCTCATGGGACCACCTGAACCATCAGTAATCTGTAGGAGCCTGGCAAAACACAGATTCACAATTGCTAAGATGATTTATCACCGTTTTGATGCCTGGAAAGGCTGACCTAAACACAGCAAAAGGAATAAAATAGGAATTTATTGAAAGGCCTTAAAAGGATAGACCTTGGGCAGTGCAAGAGCCTGGCTGGGGCTACACCCAGGTCAAATCTAAGATGGATCCCGGTCACAAGACTCACAGTTTTATAAGTTTTAGTTCATCAACATACTGGGGTTAATTGTCCAACTTTTTGGGTAATCCTTGTCCTTGATTCTCTTGCTTCGGAAGGGATTGTTTTGTCTAACTGCCCTGTGAATAGAACCTACCAACATCTACTATAAAGTTTCAGAGTTACACAACAAGTAGCAGAGAATCTGAAAAATATAAAAGCTAAAACCCAAGGCATTAGTTTTCTATTGAAAGTTTTATAAGCTCAACACACCCATCAGTATGAAAATTGGATTCACTCATATCTGTTCAAAAGCAGGCTGGGGCCAAATTGAAAAGGCATTACACCTCTGCTTAGAAACCAAGACTTATTGGTAAAGTCAATTTTGCAATAGCAAATATTGCAAAAATAAGAAGAGAAAAATTCCCTCCTCAAAGTCCCCACGGGACCTCTGACAGTTACACAGTAACCCCTTCAAAAACAAAAAAGTTCATACCTTCTCCTAAGCCAATGCTCAAGAAATGTAGGCTTTAGTTCATATTTGCTTTTCTCTCATGCATCTTTTTTTACACTTAACATATAAAGATCAGAACTGGAAATGTAACAAACATTTCTTCTCAAACAGAGCAGAGATTTGATAATATTGTCAAAGTCAGTTCATAAATTCAAACAAGTCCCTTAAATTTTACTGAGATCATTTTGGTCTTGTGTGTGTATCTATATAATCACACTTGAAACGAAGGGCCTCACACTTGATTATAACATTTTTAGCATAATTTGTCATGTGACTTGGCAGCAAAAAATCCTTGTTGTGATAATTTAAACACTCTTTCCTTTGTTATTATTCCTGTAACAACTTTATTCCTTACTTCCTACTAAACAGCCAACATAGCACAGAGATGTTTTTCTTACGCCAGAACATGGGAGTTTCCAATGCCTCTGAAGTGGCCATGGCCATGGGAGATTGGGAATGGACTTGAGAGAAAGAGGGCAGAGACTCATTCTTCTCTTTTTAAAAGTGCAGTCTCGAGGCCTGGCACACAGCATGCTCAGATCCTCTGAGATAGGATGCAGTGCTACTGGGGGCTTTAGAGGATGGGGGGGCTTTGAAATATATGGGAGAGAAGTCCCCCTGCATTACCAGCATCAAATAGAGCACTGTTCTCAGCAGCCAGGTAATGAGATCAGACCACATTGAAAGTCAATGAAGGCTTTGAAGTTCTGACTTTACAAAGACAAACTGATTCTTAGATTTTTTGCCTTTCCCAAGCTAGCAGTTCTGGCAGACACCTGAAAAGAAATGGTAAGTAGACGCAGAGTAAATATAAACAATTACTGTGTTTTACCCCTGTGTTATCCCAGTGGTACTCGGCATTTTAAGAGTTTAAAGTTTAATTACATTTTTGCTTTTGGTACATTGGATAGCCATTCACCTATGAAGAAAAGCATCTG
Source organism: Regulus satrapa (assembly GCA_013396955.1). Taxonomy (NCBI): domain Eukaryota; kingdom Metazoa; phylum Chordata; class Aves; order Passeriformes; family Regulidae; genus Regulus; species Regulus satrapa. Next base: position 293,942 of record VWZN01009780.1, on the reverse strand, counting down.
AGAGGGTTTCAAGCTCATTTAAAACACTCAGAAGCAAAAACTGCTGAAGCGTGTGAGGCTGGCTCTGTGTTTTGATGTGCTATAGAATAATGTATGGAATTATTTATACATTCCCTAAGTGGTGCATTTCATTGTGCTTTCAGCTAACTTGCAAACTCCACTGGTCCCATCTCAGGAAAGCTCTCTCCACACTTGTTATTGGTTCAAGTAATATGCTGAATTTTTCCTTGCCCTATAGCACTAGTGTATGGAAGGAGATATTTTAAAGTCTGCTCAGATTGCAGTCTTACAAGAAAGGGGGAAAGAGATGATGGAGAACATTTCAGTCACTTCATTGCTCACAGAATTTCTTATTTATTCAGATTACCCACTCCCAGTTTCCTCCAACTATCTTGGTTTCTGATGCTTTTCCTGGCATTACCTCATGATACAGGAGCTGGGGACTCTTCATCTTGAATATCTTTGAATGCGTTCATCAGCAAGGACACCCTGTTACAACATCGAGCTCCAAAGTCAATGTTCACAAGGTGATAATGTGCTCCCCACAAAAAACCTGTCAGGGCAGGCTGTTTTGAGGGACAGAAGTGGCCATGTAGAAAGCAGCTTTTGATCTTCCTCAGGTAGGCAAGGAGCCGGGGGAATGGCCACCACCAGAATCACTGCAGAGGTTTCCCACTTGCCCGGCTACATCCTGAGTTCCACCACCCTCATGTGTTTGCATCCTCCCTCTCTCTCATGCTGTCCTGAGCATCCGCCTGCTGCCAGGGGCACGGAGCCCCTGCTGTGCTCAGCTCCACCAGCCTGTGCTCCAGAGTGGGGGAATTGATTTTGCTAACACGCATCTGAAAACACAGCTTCTTCTGCTGTGGTAAATCAACACAGCGCCACAGGATAGGAACAATAAAACACATAGCAAGCTGGGGGTCTATTTCCTCGGCCTGAAGGGTGCTCCATCATGCCAAGCTATGATTACTACAGTCCCACACCAGCAATCTCCTCCATTTCCCAGGTCCAGTCTCAGTAGTTTGGTACAGGAGTGAATAGTTGTTTGTTTTAATCTAATCACTATTTATGTTCAGTTATCCAGGAAAATGAGAAAATCTTTCACAATATACAAAGCCCTGTGTTTCTTTACCTCTGGCTCTGAGTGGGCTGATTGCAGAAAGACAGGGCCTGGCCACACAGGCTTTGATTTGGGGAAAAGATGGAAAATGTGTTAGTGGGAAACAAAAGAATAAAAAACAGCATAAAGAAGCACAGGAAATTGTATGATCAAAAATAAACTGCTAAATAGATGGTCTAAAAATTCTTATACATACATGCATAGATATATGACTATATTTACATATGTAATCACTGTGTAGTTATGTACAAAAATATACATGTATGTATAGAAAATGCCTCCCTCACCACATGTAACCTTCACTAGAAAAGCCACTATTTTCATTCTAATCTGTGAGGAAAGTACATAGCCTGGTGTGATTTTTCAAAGAAAGAAGGGGGACCGTTTGATGATGCTGACTCCTACACTGCTTCCTGCCGCTTTCAGTGAGGCTCTTTTCAATACTCGAAGCTGTCCAAAGGATTCACACACGCACACATACACATATGCTTCTGTCTTTGCTCAGATGCTTGAATGATTGTTCTGGCCAGCAGTTACCCTCTCAGTCACAGGAAAAGCTTGTCTTTCGCCATCAAACATTGTGAGAAGCCTTTGGACTTTGTCACCGTTGCTTAAGGTTTTATTATTTTTTCTTATTTAGCTGCAGAAAATTGTTAAAGAGAAGTCCAGATCCCCACAGTGCCTTTCAAAACCATTTCAAATGTACCTTACTGGGCAGAGACAGCTGTTTTTCTCAGGGGAAGAAGAAAGAAAAAACAATTAAAAAAAAAAAAAAAAAGGAGAGAGAAAATTCTTTTGCTCCTTTTTTTTCCACCCTACAGACTCTCTTTTAAAAAGCATGTGTTTCCACTTCTGACCAAGGTTTCCAGCAGGAAGACAACATCTGTCCTACCACCAGCAGCCTCCAAGACTCACTCTGCAGCCTTTCCCTTCCACATGGAAAGGCTGCAGAGCTTAAGACAATACCACTGTTTCCCTCTGCAGTAGCTGGAGACAAATCCCAGGGTAGTACCACACCATGTTGCTCCTTGTCACTAAAGAAGAGAGGTTACAATGACACTTTCATTTCAAGATCACAAAGCCCAGTGCACCATGTGCCAGGACCAGTTGCTGTCTGCTCTTTGGAAACCTCTCTGGGAAATCATGGTGCCCGGGCTCCTAATCCAAACATCCTAAACCACACCATGACTCCACATGATCCTTCAGAACTGCTCTGGAGAAACACCCAGGGTTAGGGCAGCAGTGACCACCTGCACTCCCTAAGCTGGACAGTCCTTACCAGGTCCTGCCTCAAGGACCCAAGAGGTATCAACACAAAGTTTCTCACAGGTTTACAGAAGGAGTCAGGTTGTCTGCAAGATGGAATTGTGTGCAGGCCAACTGAACAGCTCTGGATTCAGTATTCAGGCTGCTGAACCTGAAAACATGTACAGAACCAGGAATCACCTGACACAGGGCTACCAGGTCAATGAGCAGGCTATCTCCCTGCTATCCAGCTTTCTTTTCTGAGGACTCACTTATCACTAGCTGGGATGTCCCCAGCTCACACCAGGGAGAAGAAACTCAAAAATTATGGTTTAGTCAATTAACCTTTTCAACTCCAAGTCTAATGGGGCTACTGTTGACATCAGGAAAAGGGATAAAGGGGTGTTGAGGGATCAAAGCTTGCTAAACCAAGGGCCAGATGAGCAGAATTTTAAGGCATTGGAAAATTATATCAAGCATTATTTATAATCATAGCTGTTACAGAGGAGATTCAATATATTAAAAAAAAAAACAAACAAACTCCTTTGATGAAAATAAAGGCAGCTACAAAATAACCTTTCTGAGGCATTAGCATTCCCATGTAAGAGTCCAAAACCAAATCTATATCGCAATGAAATAGTTTTCTGCAAAGCCATGCTGCAGTCCATTGGCTAGGTCATGCATGTGAGCTGAACTCTGGGATTTCAAGGCATCAGTCACTTCTGTCAGAGCAGTGTTAGTAGTTGTGAAGCAGGAACCAGGATCTGATCTCTGCAAAGGGACATAGACAAGTTCAGTCAATATATTATTTGCTGTGTCTACACTGACAGCTGGATTGGTCCAAGCCCCCTGGCCACCCTCTGACTTACTAGAGCCTTTTAGTAACTGCATTTCTGCTTTAGCTCAGTGGTGAGCCAGAATTAGCAAGTCCTGCTGAGAACCCCAAAGAAGGGTTGTGGTAGGTCAGAGCAGCTGTAGCCATGAGGAGAAGGCAAGTTTCTGTCAGTGTCCAGTCAGGGATTGTGGCAGTTCTGTGGGAAAGTTTTCCTAAGATAAACTAGGTAAACATCTCATTAAGACCCTTTCCACCAGTGAATGCTCACTTTCTCATCTTCTCAGAGAAACTCCTATACTGGATTGCCATAGGACCAACATTGAGTTCAGCTAGCTCAGCTTCCTGGTGAGACCTGTCTTGGTTCATCTTGTCAAAGTCAGGATGGCTTTCCTGCAGGCTCTCACATCCTCCAGTTTGGAAAAAGACAGCACAGAGCCAGGGAAGCAAGAAAGCAGATGTGTCTTAGAAAGTCCTCCCCAAGCTTAAGTAAAATATAGGGAGCTGTGAACCCACCCAGGGGACACTCAGACTGAATCACACTCAAAGCACAGGCTCAAAATCATGCTGGAGCCTGATGAGAACATCATCATGATGACCAGTACATTATTACATAGCAGCTGGGCTACAATAGTTGTACTCCTCCTCAGCCTTGATAACATCCCAGATAGTATGGCATGGCTAATCCCCAGGAGAAAAAAAGGTTACATCCTGCTGCTCTGATCTCAGATTAAAACCCTGTGAACAGAGGGGCAGTCAGCAGTGCCCAACTGCCTCCCAGTGACACACTGAGCCACATTAATTTGGAAAATCATCTAAGACCCACATTTCATGGTATTTCTTTTAATATGTGTGCTGGAGGCTGTTTGTCATGTTAGGCTGTGTAGCTTAGGGCTGTTTTGTGGCCTCTTACACAGCACAGTTTGTTAGGGTTCCTGGGTGCTGGGGAAGATCACAAGCATTACCCTCCATGACAGGGACACACTTCCATTCCTCTCAGCCCATCTTGCCATCCTCTCCAATTGCACAGGAGGGATCCCTGTGCTGGTTTATACATTTTAAAGTCCATTATGGCTGACACTTATGCAAATGTAAGTGTCTCATCCTCATTAAAAGGGATGTTTAACTTCGAGCTCCTGTAAGAAGAATACGTGTGTGCTGTAGCCATCCAGGAGCTCTGTCTCTCTCACACCTTCTGCCTACTGAGACAAATGGTCATTTCAAGTAGCCACCCATCTTCTTCCCTGCGAGACCATGAGGCTGTTGGCACACGGAGATGAGGAAAGCCAGAGCCATACTGACACCGACTGACTTGTTCTATGCCTGCACCAAGGAAGGTTGGACAGACATTTTACTCTTCATTAACACAAAGCCCACCATCTGAAAAGGAAAAATCAAGCACAGGGAAAGGACAGAAGAAGCCTGAAAAATTAACAGAGGACCACCTTCTGTTTTTTCAGATGAGGAAAGGATATTCTATCAGGACTGTAAACAGAGCCCCCAGTTGTGAGGAATGCTGAGATGTGTAATTTTCCTTCATGCTCTGTCTCTCACAGATGCCACTAAATGATAGTCATGTAAAACTAAGCTGTCATCCCTCTCCTAGAGTGACTTTCACTTACTTTGCCTACATGTGGCACTTAGGGACATGGTTGGCAGTGTTAGACTAGTGACTGGACTTCCAGCCTAAACTGTTCTATAGCTGTATTTGGTCACATTGCACTGTTTGTTAAGTGATCTCAAAAGCCTTTCTGAAAGGCGGCTCCTGGCACTGACATCCTTGCAGAGAGGGAAAATTGAAGTGCATCGTGGTGAGGGACCTTGCCTGTGGTCCCAGGTATTATGGGTTTGAAGCCTCAGATTAAGTCATGCTGCATAATCCAGGCTCGTACTAGGCAGCTGCTGGCACTGTCAGCTCTTGTTCCTGCAAGGAAATAATTATTTGATCATGAGATTTCTTATACACATATATCTGGCATGTACACATGGAATTAGTTATAACTGCCTCAATTCTAAGCCACATGAACTCATTAAAATTCATTCCAATTAATGGCAATGAGCCGAAAACAAACCAAACACCTGCAAGCCAGAGAAAAATCAGCAGTTACAATACTTTACAGATGTAACCCTACCTTGGAAATTTTGCTGGAGATCTAATGTGCAGGCTGTGAATCAAAAATGAGAATTTCTCTGCATAGACAGATCTTTACAGCTAAGGAGTTGAAAAGGTTAGGGAAGCAAGTGCACAATTAACCTCATTGTGGCACTCTGCATGCAGCTGGTTCAGAACTGCCTGCTTGCACAAGTTTGGAAATCTTTCCTTCATATTAGAATTGTTCTCTTGTGAGTCCCATCTCTAGGAAGAACATGAGCACAGGTTTTGACCTGATCAGGGTTGAAGAGGCAGAGTCTGCAGTTCCACTAGCCCATGCTGCCTCATCAGGCAGCTGGGAGACAAGAGTATCCTAGAAAGCTGTCTGCCAAAAGCAGGAACATGCTGGTGGTGGAACAGCCGACAAGCTGCTGAGGTGCAGCTGCAGCTGCCAGCCTCTGCCCAAGACCTCTATCAATCAATTACAGCCCTCTGGGTAGGGAAGAGAGCTTGAAAGAACAAGAGCACACAGGTTATTTTCAACAGCCCAAAAGATCACGTCTCCCAGCTCTGCCTCTGTGCTGGAGGAGATAGAGCTGAGTCCCTCCACAAAACCATTTCCTTTCCAATGGTGCTCCACAGCTCTAGAAAGTTTTTGTCATGAGAACTTCACTTCATTCTCATGCACAGGAATATGAAAATTGTAATTGCAGTACTGTTTCTTTGTGTCACACATAATCTGGGCTGATAGAATTTGTGGGGCAGGACGTAAGAAAAAAAAGAAAATATATAAACTTCTGAAATTCATGTGCTTTTGTAATGCAGCAGCACTTCAGAGACAGAGTGCACACTGCCTTTATTCCCTCTCCTGTCTGCAGTGGTGGTATTTGCTTAAATGATTTTTTTCCTATTTCGTCTCTAGGTGTTCAGCAGGAGTTGTCAGCATCTCTTTTTCCCTACCAAGACTGAATGAACCACAAGTGCATTTTGTATTCAGCTTAGCAGACTGATTGACTTCAGACTAAGTTTCACTATTTCCCATCTGACTTTCATTACCTAGAATAAGATGGTAAGTCAACCTGAACTGAAAGTAATTAAGGGAGTTTTGGAAGGGGAGGGTAAAAAAAATAAAAGAAGAAAAAAAATCATTCTCCCTTCAAAAACATAATTGTACAAAAATAACAGAAAATGCAAATGACTTAAAAATGTGCCAATCTGGCTCATTTATTGTTACTTTGAAGATAGTAACTACAAAGGGCTAATATTTGTAATCTACTGACACAGTAGTACTGCTAAAGTGTGCTATTTAGCATCTTCCAAAAACACCTCCTGGGTTTGTCTAAAAGTATCTGAAGGAAGCTTAGAAGTCACTTCTCATTCAGACATTCCCCAAAGTATTAAATCAGGCAGGATATGAGATAAACTCATGTGAATTAACATTCCAGCTCTTGGATTTCACACAAAGTCAAGCACAGCCCCTTTGTCAGCATGTCTGGCTGCAAGTTCAAGGATATATGGTTTTAGGAGCTCTGTTCAAGGCCAAAATATTTTAAATGTACCTTGTCCAAACTTGGATCCGCACATGAAAGACAAGATTTCTTGTGTAGCCATGACCAGTATTGGGAGCTTTCAGTATTGGAAGATAAAAAAAGTAAAATCCCAGAGAGCTATAAGGAACATCACAGAATCATGTTGGAAATTATCTAAATGTATTACTGTCTGCTTTGGGAAAAAAACCAAACAGACTCGTAGGGACAACCTGACTGTTGAGAATTACACTTTGTACCTCTAACTACTTCATTCAATAAAATTTCTCTTTTCAACAAGTGCCATTAAAACTCTGGTATTTGATGGCAAACCAGGAATTATTTTGGATCAGGATCAGGGAAAGGGCAGACAGCAGGGCATGGTACACTCTGCCTCTAACCCAATATAAATTACACTCCTTCAAGAAGTCACTTAATGAGGATTTCAGCCTTGATCTTATGCTGCTTAAACCACAGGAAGAGATACCAAGCTCCATATATGGCCCATCAGTCACATTAACAGTGAGAGGAAGCAGAGAAGATGAGTGGTAATGACTGCAAATGCCCAGGAATGAGGCAAGGACCAGCAGTGCAGGAGGAGGCATAAATGGCACCTTACCCCTAACAGCTGATAAACACCTGCCATTGAATCACCTTTTGGTCACTCATCTAAATAATGTTTCCCACAGAGCAGAAGGTTTCAGTGGAACAATAACTAATGTCTGCAATGGAAGCCTTTCTTCATCTCAGCAGCACAATAAATTAATTAAAGATAAAAATTGGGCCAGGACTTTACTTCAGGGCAGGTCAAAAGCACAAAGCACAGTGGTTTTCCTTTCCCCAAAACTTATAGGGTGAACAACAGCTGTGGCTGCTGTGAGATGTCCATGAAAGCAATAGATATCTGGCCACTGTGTTTTACTCATGGTGCGTGGACATGGAACCATATTAGATGTGTGTCCATAGCCTTTGGGGACTTTTGGATGAATGACCATGAAAAAATATTTTCTCTCATTTCCAGAAAACTGTGCACTGCAGGGGATTTATCCTTTAAACAAGAGATTTATCCTCTGAATAAGCTTCTCTGTCACATTAAAAATAGTGAAACCTCTTAAAATAAAGACGATTGCAGCTTTGAGTAGTGTGTTTAAGCATCCAACATCATTAAAGGGGATAATTTATGCATCAAATAGGAAGCTGTCGCTTTGTTCTGTGATGGTGAACAGTGTGAAATTCATCACTGATGTTACCTCCCAGCAGAAACTGTAGGGAACATGGATGTGAGTGGAGTGCCCTGGGCAGCTGGAGTCTGCAACTAGCATCCTCTACCAGTTTTCTGTCAGGCTATGAGACTCCAGCAAGTCCATTGGAAATTTACAAGCAGAATTTCCATAGATGAGAAACAGGGGATACAGGTGTAGAGCTGTCTGCTCAACTGGCTTGTTTATAGGCTTTGTGTTTGATGCTGCTCCCCACATGCCTTCCTGTCAGGTGAGAAATAGTCTGAACCCTTCCATGCGGGATCTTTCATTGGCACTTAAAAAGGAAACTTATCCAATGTCTTGCTTCATCAGGAATGTGTTTTCTTCTGAGTTTCAGCAGAAGAGCAAGACCTGGTTTATCAAAGCTGCTGCAATATGGAAAGAACCTGTTATCCTCATAGCACATCTGCCCTCCAGTGATATTAAAACCATTTATTAAAATTGGCACTCTCACAATTACTTGGGGGGGAACGGGACATTACTCTTCATCTCTGAGAAAGCAAATAGTAACAGCCTATCCTAAATTCTACCCACACATACAAAATTTTCTCTACCATCCATCATTAAAAGTCCTCCTGTCTTCAGGCTCTTTCTAGGGCACAGCTTAAGTTCCAGCTCCCATGACAAACAGCCTTTGGACAGCATGCCACAGCACTGTGTGTCCTCTGTGCTTTGACAGTGGCCAGACAACCCTTTCCCACCACCAGCTAATTTTTAGTGGTGCCAAGCCCAGCTGAGCCAAATAGATATCAGCAGTTCATAGGCAGTAGTTCTGGAAGCAGTTGGGCATGGGTTGAAATTTTTAGCAAAGATTATTCTTTTCTTCTACCTCTACAGCTGTCCTGTGACCTAAAGGAAAAAAAAAAAAAAAAAGCTTAATTATTTTTTCATTAATTGTTTTTTTAATTCACTTGGTTCTCTGATCCTGTTCCAGCTCCTTTGCACAGTGCTGTCTGTGCAGCAAAGGTAAGACTGGGAACAACAAGAGGAAGGAAAGGTTTGAATGCCTGACTCAGTGTCATCATGAATGCTTGACTTGGGAAATCAAACCTGAATGTTCCCACCTGTTTCTGAGATTTCAGCAACCCTTTGCACTCTAATTGTTTCACTGATGCCTGTAATTAAATCAAAGTACGACAATTGTCCCCAAAATTTATTTCCCTGGAAGGCAGCATCTTGTGCTTTAGGCCCAAAGAAAAACTGTTGTGCCCGCAGTTCCTTCCATTTTTATTTTTTTTCTAGATATGGCTCATGATCTAATAAGAAAATATATTATTCCTGTCTGCCAATTTTATCCCAAATATTTATAGTGATTATGTTACTAAGAGCTGTAGAGTTACTTATATGTCAATATATGCTCACCAATTTATATGTTCATAATAATATTTTTTTATTTTCCTGCAAGGCAGATTTTCCCTTCTTCTTCTAAGATCTATTTAGCAGTAGATCTTCTTTTATGACAATGTTTCCAATCACCAGAAATAAGAAAGGAGGCTCACGTCGTAAAAGCTTTGGCTTTTGGCTGCCTTCATGATGTAAGGCCAGAAGATAGGGGAGAGGTTTATTTTGCTTTTTCTGGTGCAGTAGTTTTTGTGGGTCTGTGCCTGCTTCCCCCTGCATTCCTGTGGTGTTCACTGGCTGCTGCAACCACCCACATCTCTCACTGGGCACTGTCCTCTGGTGAAATGTGATTTCCTTAGGATTTCAATTTACACCACTTACCAGAGGCTGGGTTAAACTTAATCTAGAGAAGCCAGGTTTGGTACAGAAGCAGAAATCCCTCCTCCTCACATTCCCTCTAAATTGTGAAGTGTAAAAACATAACAGCTGCAGAACTACATTTATGCAGCTGGTCCCATACACCAGTTGGTGGCTGCCACCTTCAGAGAGCTGACCCCAAGTCCAGCAGTGGGGAGAAAGCCACTGCAGATCAGATCCTGCACTTCTGAGCAGGACAGACACAGCTGGCAACCCCAGTGGTCTCCTCACAGGGCATTATCCTCATAAAGAACAACTTCAAAGTTAAATTCCAGACTAAATATTTTTTTTTAAAAAAACAAAATCAGGCTGAAAGCACAGCTGGGGTTAAAGGCAAAGGCACGATAAGAATTCTATGAGAATCTCATAAGGACACACACAAAGCCCTTGGCATAACAATGGAGGATCAGATCTACCAGGAATCTGCTATTTGACATTATGCAAATCTTACAGATTAAAACCCTAACAGATCAGGTTTATCAAGGTATAGCAAAAGGCTTTTTTTTTTTCCTTTAGTGCTGTCTCTGCCACACAGTGATTATAGGCCCTATACAGGCTTGAGCAGAACCTCTATCTGGAGTTCTACAGATTAGAAAATGTGTAAGGGAGGGGGATATCACCCTTTAAGGTTGCCTGAATTTTGCTCATGCAGGGAGACAGCTCCTGGCTGCTGAGAGCTTTCTTTGTCATTCAGCTCCTTCTTGTTCCTGGGGAGCTGGTCACTCTTTTCCCACTCATCCTATTTCACAGTCTGATGGCCAGTTTGGTCATCTGGGGGATGTTTCAGCACCCTTTCAGGTTCTTCCAGCTGGAATAAAGAGAGAGACTTTTAGGGGAAAAAACAGTTCAACAAAAACACTATCCTCTATATTTTTGTAAGCACAAAAGCTCCCCAAACCTTTGATGTGGATTTGCTGTTGGAGGACACTTGCATGTCTGCAAAGCACTTCAGGAACACCAGGGCTGAGCAGAATGGACCCACGTGCTGGGCAATTACCCAACTGCTAATTCCCACAAACAGAGCAGCCTCTGATCTGGAACGTGCTGGAAAGACGGGAGCTGCCAACCGCTTTGGGCACGTGTGAGAGCTTTGTTCCTTTAACTTCAGAGGAGCCATTTCATCTGGGCACCCCAGCAGCGAGCGAGTGGGGGAGCCCTGTCAAATGCAAAACAGAAATGAGCAATGCCTATAAAAGAGAGATATCATGAGAACCTGCCACTTGGGAATAATGAAAGGCTCAGGCAGGTTGCGCTGATTGTGCAACCTACTCGGGGCCTGTCAGCTCTGATAACAATGGCAGCCATCAATTCCTGCAAAAATGGCAACAGCGTGAATTGGAAATTGTGAAGAACCATTTAGGGTCAAAATGAGATTTTCTTCAGAATGCATTTGTCGGCGTGTTCCCGTTCACTTCAAAAGCTCTGGACAGATCAGAAGGAATGTGAAGTAGCCAGGGCTGGGAGCTTTTTTATTAATATTATTATTCCTCCTCCTTAAAAAACAGTTTAAAATGCCAAGAGCTTTCACAAAACAACAGTGGTTTCAAAGCCGCCAAAGGGCAATTTGAAAGTGAAAGGTATTCTCTTCAAAGTACCTTGGAAAATGATACATGTTATGAAAGGGGTTTACTTTTTGGAGTGTTAAAGAGATACCAAAAATCCAATTTTATTGTCAGATTATGGAGGCAGGCAGTAGGGGACTGTGTAAAATTTCCAGAGTTCCTCTTTAGATTCCCCCAATGTCTATTTGCCTTTCGTGGACATCTACAATGAGGTATCAGACAGGACTGAAAGGGACAAAAGAGTTGTGATTGTTTGGAAAATCTGTTTCGTTGGAATATTAACAAAAAGAGTCAGAGCTTACACAATTGTTACCTATTAATAGTGAGGAAAGCACAACTAGAGACAATGCTGGTCAAACTCCCTGGGGAGACAGGAGCTACAAGAAATTTTTACATTGGTTAAAGCAAGCTTGAGCCTGGAGAAGAAAATAAGTCTGTGACCCTCTTTGTCAGCTTTAGATAACAGTATTTAGAATGAAGGTTTTTAATAGGGTTTTCTCCCCACACCCTTTGGTGCATGGAAAGGGGTTTTTTCCTTTTCATTTTTCTAAACAGCATGACATCTATTATTCCCCAAGGGAAAGAGCAAATCAAGTCAGCCTCCAAAATGTACATTTTCTAACTGTAAGAATGGATGGATAGAAAATAACAGCACAGGCCTTTGAAAAGGGAAAATTGAGTCTGAAATCTGAATAGGATGAACATAATCGCTGTGTTCAGCACAGAGGAGAAGGCAAACCTCAGGCTTGAATTTTGCCCCAAGATGAGCAGGGAAATGTAAACCTGAGGATGGGTTCAGTCCTACTATACAATAGATTCCTTTTGCTTATAAATCCCAGTTCTATTTTCCCTCTTTCTTGTTCTTGAATTGGTTTTTATCCTTTAGAGAAAGATGAATGCGTTTAAAAAAAAAAAAAAAAAACCTTTTTGAAGAGCCTAGCACACTTAGTTTCCAGAGAGTAGATATTCCTTTCTCTGAAATCACAGAAGATTTCTTTTCTCTTCTGGTCCAGGCTGACCAGTGACAGCTTTGTCCCTGTGGGCAGAGATGATGCTCATCGATCCAAACCCAAACATGACAGTAATGGATGATGCCCTCTGACAGTTTCTAGGAGACAAATTCTAACTCAACTAAGTCAGAGCAGTCAAATCCAGCTCCCACTGGAGTCAGGTGCTTCACGCTGTGAAGTTCCTCAACAATCACCTAGCAGTTGGACAAAGAGGTAAGACTGATGAGAACTAGGAAACCTTTTCCATCTTTGTGTTTACTGAAAACAGAAAGTGATAGGTTGCTTCCTCTTCCCGGAGAGTCCCTCTTCAGGTGGAACCAAATCTGGTGGGCCCTTCCCAGAGGACTGTGCCCCTGGCTCCCCCAGCTGTGACCTTTTGCCTGTGCTAAGTCACAAGCCCCACTGGGAGCTTTTTTAAGTTGGAGTCTGTGACTGCACAGAGTTTAAGATACATTAATATTTGCTTTGCATAAAAGGCAAGGAGCCACAGCCTGGGTTAGTGCTTGCTGTGAGCCCAGTGGAAGCAGGGGCTGAAAGCATACTTACCTCTAACTTTCTCCTCTATCTGTGACCCTTAAAGGCACATCTGCAATATGGGAGCAGAGCTGGCTTTGTTATTTCTTTGAGCTCCAACTCTTGCCTTTGAGGGAGAATGACTGCAGTATGAACCTGTGTGAAATACACTGTGTTCATACAATCCAGGATATTGCAAAGAACCATCAGAAATATAAATAAGTTTCCAACAGCAACTCACTGCATTACTTCTAACTTGTCCTTTTGTTGGCAACTAAGCTTCTACAAATTTAAGAGCATTCATTGGAGAATTTCTTTATGAATCCAAAAGGCCAAAAGAGAGAAAAAGGGGGGAAATTGTTTCACATTTCCCATCATTGCTTGCTTTGCTATTGAGGCTTAAAAGCAGGCTTCCAATCAGGTGGCAGATCTGTGTTTTCTGAGGCTGAAATGTACATGGGTGCATAAACACACTCACAAAATATCAGTCTCTATCTGTCAGCTGCAATGGGCTCTTTCCTCCTGTGTTTTTCAGAGAAGGCTGAAAACCATGTTCCTCAGCTCATGCTGAAGTGAACTGCTTGGTAGGTGAGATAACAGAGTCAGATTAAGGGGGATTGAAAGCTTTTTGGGGAAATTTGCTACCTTAGAAAGATTTGTTACGTTTACAAAACCAAACACACCAAAATCAGGAGCTAAGTCCTTTTGGAAAACAAGCCCTAATTTGTTTCCAAATAACATCTGTGCATATATGCATGCAAATGGACATCCTTCCACCACCAAAAGCTCTGATTGTACCTGCTCTTTGAAAGCCAAAGCTTGTTGTTTCATAACTGTTTCATGAAGTTTTTGAGGAGAAACACAGCTTTCTTTGGGGATACAGCATCCATGACTCACATTAGTGGCCAAATTATTGCAGCTTTAGGGGCTGGGGACATAGAAGGGCCCTTTCCTTGGGTGGAATACTGAAAAGCAAGAAGGTTGACCATTTGTGGCAAGCCTGGTTTGCCAGGGACCTTACCCAGAGAGGACCTGAGGGCTGGTGTTCCTCTGGCTGGTTCTCAGCCTCCCTGACTACATGCTGCTCCCCATTGGCAGCTGCAACTGGAGCAATTTTTTTCCCTTCCTATTTTATCCTCAGATGCTGGCTTTTCAGTCTTACCATGTGTAGGCAACAGATGCTTTGCTTTACAGTGAATAATATGTTTTGCAGGTAGAGAAGACAGCCTGGAGGAAAGAGCAGCTGTTTTTCCAACCAGAGTCTTTGGGGAACATTTGTTTGGAGCTGGTTAAAGCCTTGGGTAGCGACCTCACAGGAAAGCCTGAAGACACTCAAATGGAAGAGCTAGATCTTGTTGACACCCACAGGTGAGTGGCATAGGGCTGCCAGTGCAGCAGTCGTGGCAGGAGCCAGGGTCCCCTGCTCATGCCTCTCTGCTGGTACTTGCACACAGCAGTTCCTTTCCAAGACAAGCCCGGGTGTCCTGTGCCGTGCTTTGGTTGTCCCCTTCAAATCATGGAGTGATGCAAACCTGCTTCCTTCCTATGCCAGGGGATTTCTATTCTTTTCCATCAATATCATAAACCATCTTTCAGTGATTCATTCCTGCTGGAACCAAAAGGTTTAACCTTCCTTCTGCCCTTGCTTCCCCATCTGTCACCTTTGGTGGCACAGCGATAAAGAATGCATTAGAGCCTGGGAGATGCTCACAAGCTAGCAGGATGCAGGAGAAAGCTGGCACATCTTATTTTGGCCAACCGGGAAAGGAAAGCCTTAAAAACAGCTTGAGGATTAGCATGTGCTTCCAGAACAGCAACAACATGTGCTACACTATTCACCTATCTTTGATATTCCACTTCCATCATCAAGACAAAGAAGTAATCAATTAAAATTAATATCCCAGCTCTGAGATAGCAATATTCTTTCCTAATAAGTTTCTTGCCAGCCACTGCAAGACAGTAAACCTGATGTGGCATGGTCATAAGAGGAAGCATATAATATTTCACCCTCTTTTTAAATATCTATTCAAAATTCATCCCCACGGCTATAGAAGTTTGCAGGTATAGGGAACCTTGTCCTTACTTCTTAAGCAATGTAAAGAGCAGTATGTAACAGCAGTTAATTGTGATAATTGTCTTGATGAAACCTTTTGCAGTGTTTGGCAACATCATCATCATTAAAGACCTGTCTTCCCCTGGGGTGTTTTAGCAACACCATCTACTCACTGTCCAACAATTATTTTTGTGACAGCTCCTGGAGTTTAGAAGGCTAAAGAGATGATACCTTGGCTCAAGGTCTCGTACCTTGAGTTACTGGTAGTAGGACCTTCATTCAACCACTTTTCTTTAAAATTTCTTGTCCAGAACATTCGTAACCTCTAACACATAATTTCATTCCCTTATTCATCCTTTCTAAGGCCTTATCTTCCCACAACAAAAAGATGCTGGGACCTGATACATTCCTGCCCCAAATCCTCATGCTAAGAGCTAGAGCAGAGGTCCCTTCTTAACCCAATACCTCCCCAAATCTACCCTCTGCAGTGCTCAGACTGAGTTGTGTGCCCCACGGACTCAATGCTCAGCATTCTCAGGCCTGTTGCTAAACACAAGTGGACTCTGTTCAAAGCAGAGCATTTCTAGGCAGAGAGGGGATTTAACAATCAAAGGAGGAAACAGCAGCAGTCAAAAGAAAAAATATTGACTTGTCCATTGTGAGCTGAAAAGTCTAATAATAACCAATAAAGTTCCTCTATTTTCCTCTACTCCCTAGCCTAAAAAATTACTACTTTTCAGATTAACTCATTGCTACTCAGGCTCCCTGCCTTCATTCTTTTAATGTTTAACACAATCTCTTAAAGCTGAAAACAATGCCCTCAGCTCCATTTCAGAAAGCACTATCAAGTAAAGTGTATCATAATCTGCCTCTTTATCTTTTCTCCAAGGGAATCTTTGCTCTCCTTCCATCATAAACCTTCCTGGTAAACTGGTATCGCTGATTATCTCCTGCTCTCTGTTGGACTGGTTCTGCCATTTGCTTCTGTTTAATCTATTTTTTTTTTTTTTTTGCTTTGACCCTTTTGCTCTGAGATTCAGCCCCTGAAGTCCCAACAGTCAATAAAAAAAGACCAGAGCACCTGGGGTTTGGGCTGGGCATGCTGTGTGAATTCTCTGAAGACAAGCACTGGAGACCTTCACTCACCTCCAACTTCTGGACAGAGAATGAGATAGGAGAGGAAGAACCACACACAGGGACAGACCTGTCCCTTGCACAGGTGTGTGCTTACATCTGGTGAAATCCTTCATCCAGCAGCATGGGTTCCTCCAGATGCTCCTGGCCTCAGCCGGTGTCTGACAACCCCATGAGAAACTGGATTCCATTTTACACTGGAAAGTGGAAAAGCTGAAAGCAACGATGACCAAGGGCAGAGAGAGGATCCAGGCTCCCAGGTGACAGCCATGCTGCAGCACAGCAGCACACAGAGCCCAGACCCTCTGTCTCTCAGCTCTCTGCCTAAACCACAGGACTATTAAGCTAATAGGCATTAGTGTATGATTTTTCCCATGGGAGCATTTATTTCCTTGTGTGGTTAACTGCTTTGTCTTGTGTTTCTCACTGTCATTGCTGTGTTGGCATTCTGCAAACCTCCTTATTTGCTGTTCTTTGCCCTTCTCTCTTGGGTTTCTGTCTGCACTGGGATTGAGGTAGACTGGGGTGTATTTCATCTCACCTGCTAAAGTAATGATGTTTGCCATGAGAGAAAGGGTTTGATCAGTGAGAAGGAGGGGGAGGATTTAGAAGGAGAAAAAAAGGTGAAAGGAACATGAAGGGAAAGTAACTCAGGCAGAGCGAAGAGATTGAAAATGTTGATTTGACATCTGATGCTTTGGAGAAATTCTTGGCCATACCTACTAAGCAGGAGCCTTTGTGCTCCCTTTCTAGCATCAGCAGGAGAGACACAGCAGCAGAGATCTGTGCTTGCAGACAGTCGACAGAATAGTTCATCCTCAAAAAAAGCAATTTCTGTCCTTGTTCTTAGGGATAAAATGCCCGGATTTAGCAAATCCTGGAAAACTGTATTTGGCTACATTTTACAGAATGCTACTTCTCTTTATTTTTTGTGCTTTGCCCTTTCCTAGTTCCAGCCAAAGAGTCTCTGTAGCCTCAGTAAAATACCCCTGCTGTTTATGCTTAGGGCAAGTGAATGCAGGAACAGAAAGCAAATTTTTGTGATGGAGCTGTTTCCCCTTAGGCAACTCAGGATTTGATTTCACACAGCCATAGAGATCTAGAAACCAGACCTGGAAGCAAGTGGAGATGTCATCCACCACTGTGACCTGCTCTGCCCAAGCCCTGCTGACCCTCTGCTGTATTCAACACCACCAGCTCACACATGGCTCAGAGTTACTTCTTCACTGTACAAGGATCAGGTCCAAAGCACAGAAAGGGGAAAGGCGTTGGGGAAGCCTCCAGCTGGATGAGGAGAAGAAAGAATGATTCAAAATCCAGCTAGCTGCCCTGGGCGATACCAAAGCTCAGGGGAAGCCCTGATGCTGTCTAGAACAAGTGGAGACATTTTGCATCCCAAATCACCAAAGCTTCAAGGATATTTCAGGCTTTAAATCTGCCACTTCACCAGGATGGGATTACATCTGAGGCTGGGATAACCCTGAGTGATGTATTACGGAGAAGAAGCGCAGAGATATACACTTGCACTCACCTGTGCCACCCAGAAGATGCCAGTGACAGGGCACCTTCCCTGCCAAGGCTCCTGAAATTCTCCCCTGCAAAACTGACAGAAAGACATTGTGAATAGCAGTGTCTGTGTATGAATCTATTATGATTCATATATAGACACATAAATGTATTTCTGTATCTCTTTATACATCATGAGGGCTGCCTTATTTCTATCTAGGAGCCCCTGGACGGATATACATGCTTTTGAGCACATGTGCCACAGGTTTCACATAAAATGCATAGAGCATACACACAGCAGGTATGTTATCAGGGAAAAGGTAACAGTACCACTTATGTACTTTATGTCAGACTACACTGGAAATTCAGGAAAAAAACAGGAAAGTCTTTAACATGAAACTGAGCAATGAATTTTGTGAATAAAATGCCTAGAAGAAAATGTAATGTTCCATTGCCTTTTTATTTATTTATACAACTGTGTCTAATTAGGTAGGTATGTAGGTTATATGGGATAAATAGATTTTACAGATAACAAATAAACATATTTATTAGGCAGATTTTATGTCCATATATATCAACTGCTTGAAGTTTTTCAAACCCATGAAATTCTGTCAGTCATCCCCAGGAGACAGGTCAGTGCTGAGAGCACAAATGAAACAGCAACCAGCACACCACGAGGCTGTGTCTGTTCCAGATTCATGTGCCACTGCTCCCTCTCAGCCAGATGATGTCGGGATGAAGAGCTGTCACTCAAAGGTGACACTTTCCTTTGGGACTAGACAGTGCTAACAATCAGTGGTGTGGCATGTTACAGTGCTCCTTTCCCATACTTCCTACAGAGGTTACAGGCTTTTCCTTTCCACCACTTATAGCAGAAATGTGTGTTTGGCATGCATGGTCACTTGAAATGCAAAAAAATGGGAAAAATTCTCTTCCTACATGGCAGATAGCCAGATGAGAGCCCCAGCTCAGTCTTGCCATAAAGCCGCTTGAATTCCAGCACAATGTGACTGGAGAGAGAGAGAGATGTTACCAAACAGGGACTTTTCCAGAGTGCCCTTAATTAAACCCAGCATGGCAGGACACAGATTTCTGCAGCTTGCATCTGTGGACTATTTTGTACGAAACCCCCGATGCTCTCTCTCTGGGGATACAACTCCCCGTGTGTCAGCAAGAAAATGGAACGAGCAGAAGGAACAGTGCAAATCACAGGGCAACACTGCCATCTCGAGCTGCTCCTGAGGAGCTGCACAACGGCAAGGCAGCAAGAGCTTCAGCTGCATAAGGCAACGGGATCTTTGTGCTGCCTGGTTTAGGCAGGAGCTCCCATAGCCATGAAGAAAGCTCTCCAACTGCTTTTGGCTTCAGCCAGACAAGTTACCGAAGTGGAATAGATGTATTTCATCCCTAAAGCCCAAGGAATAGGTAACCTAAACAGCCATGGCGCTCAAGGCTGTGCTGTGGAGATAAAAGCCTGTCAGGTGTGTCAGCTGTGGCACCAATTCATCAGTGCAGACTCCCTGTGACAGAGCCTTTGCCGAGCCTCCCAGCCTTCCTCACTGGGAGGGTTATATGGGATAAATAGATAAAACCCAAAAAAAACCCAAAAAAACCAAAAAACCAAAAAAAAAAAAACCACCCAAAATAAAATGAAACAAACAACAACCAAACCAAAAAGGCATTATGAAGTGTTTGAAGGACAGAGACTTTGCTTGGCATCATGATAATAATTATATAAAGTCCCACATTTGGACATTTTCCTGCAAACTGTCGCAGTGTTTCAGCCCTGAGTGCAGGATCTCCTCTCTCTCTCCACAGTGTACTATTCCTCCTCTGCCAGGGCCACCCTTCAAGCATCTTTCCTTGCTCACAACCTACCTACTGCAACTTTCCAATGGCTGGGGAGTCATGCTGTTCCCAGGGGACCTGGCCACCTCACAGGGACTCTTTTGCTTCCTCACAGGAGCTGAGCCACCTTGAAGGAAGAAATGTGTCCTTGCACGAGCACGTCAGTAACACAGAGCAGTCCCCTAAAGTGTTCATGGAGATAACCTGTCTGCAACACTCTTTGCAACACTCGGCACACTAACTCTTTAACATCAGGCTTAATTTAGGAGCAAAAAGTATGCTATTCTTTATTATGCACAGGTCAGTGCTATAAATCTGGCTTTTATAAGTGCCTGGTGTGATCAGTGCTTTCACAACCTTTCAGTGTGGCTATAACCCATCCTGTGGCTTTCACTCACCACAGGGTGTTGCAAATGGAGTACTTTGGTCCTGCAGCCCAGGCACTTTTACATCACCAAAATTTGCTTTGTCACAGAGTCCATTAAGGGGAAATGGTGCTGCACTGCAAAGCAATTCTTCTGTACCCCTGTAAAATCATATAAATCTACCAGTCTCACTGCTGGGAGTGACTGCAAACAGGCTGAGGGAGTTCTGCAGAGAGCCAGGGCTATTAAGTGCTATTGACTGAACTTTAAAAAAACACAGGGAGTTGCTGGTTCTTTTAAAGTCCATGTTAATAACTATAACACACACACCCCAGCTCCTCATCAGAGAAGTTGACCTTGTCTTCTATTTGCTGCTGAAAGACCTGCCCAGCTGCCATTATGCTCTGCCCTTCTCCATCTGATGGCTGAACCACACTCCTGGGTGTGATCTGTCCTCAGATAACAGAACTTTTATCCTCTGATGAGTGGGTGATACAACTTGCTCCCAATAGTAAGAAAGCAGAAAAGAAATAACAACTCTGGCAGCTATAGGGCTTTATTCTAATTACAAAACTCTTTTCCCCAGCTGAGATGGAGCCTGTTAGCTTTCTTCCATCCCATCCCACGGACCAGTGACACCTGCAAGACAATTTCTAGCCACAGCATGAGACAGGAGGCAAGGAGTGTGCTTCTTGCTGGGGCTCCACATCCTCCATCCTACTCTGACTTTTTTACCCGTAAACTCAGAGCCAGGCTGCAACACTGCAGGGCTGAGATCTTTTTGAGCTGTTTCTGCTGAAGAAAAGCAATGTTTTTCTTCAGCAGAAACAGCTGCATGGTGGCAGGATCATAGCAAAAGCCCCAAATGCCAGAGCAGCAAGTCATACAAGAACTGGAAAGGAATTGATTGCAAGCAAGGACTCAACCCTATCAAAGCCAGCTCCTGAGCCAGCCAGGACCCTGGTTGGAGCAGAAAAGCAAGATCTGAATGTCAGAAGGAAGAACTGAGTCTGAAAGAAGCCTTAAGAGGAGGGGATTACTTGTTCTCATACCAAACAGCTGGTGGGCTACTGCCATTTAGTTTTGAATTTGTAAAGTCATACAGTGCTGTCCCTAGCTGAAAGACACTTTGTCCCTTCTGCAATGGCTGATATGGGAGAGACATGTTCCTTCCAGGCTGTCCCAAAAGGAAAATCAAGCCCTAGGAGAGATATCAAGCTAGCCTACTGTGATACTGGACTCCATGACAGATTTCCTGCTGAGAAAACATGAATAATATTACTTCTGGAGATGAGAAAAACTCCATCTCATTCCACAGGAAGCCAAATATGTCAGCAATTTCTGACAGAAACTGGACACAGTGGCCATCAAAACCTTATCAGGGACTAAACAGGATGTGGGGTGAGAGACCTATAAACCAGCCTCAGCTGCTGTGTTCCTAAGAGCTGGGAACTCCATGCCCTCCTGTGATTATGCAGCAGGACTGGGGCAGGGCAAGCACTGAAGCCAGCCCTCCTGAAGCCTGTTGCAGTTGAGCTTCCTTTCCTGACCCACCTACCCTTATTTAGAGATGATCTTCAATGTTCCAGAGGCAATCCTTTATCAGTGGCAAGGACACTAAATTATCTATTTATCTTGTTAACTCTACATTGGCACTGGGTATTTCTGTAGTTGCCAGCTCTCCGTGACATGTGACCAACATTTCTTCTTGAAAATGGGACTTCTCAGAAGTGTCTTGGCACTTCTTGAGAGCAAAACACCCATGATTTCAGTAGGATGTAGGCATGGAGGCTTCTCAGTCAGTCCCCACAAGTATTTATCTGAATCCTCCAGTGCCCAAACACCATAGAAAATCCAGCCCAAACATCACACTGAAACCTCCCACTAGGATGTCTGAATGGTTGCATAATTCACAGGAAAACCCAGCAGCCTCCGTGCAATTTCCCAGCTGACAGCTGTTTCCACTACAGCAGTGCCTATATTTCTCTGAGTGAGTATCAAAGGGGGACAGCTTTTGCACGTCATCACATTTGGCCAGAAGATAACTAAGCAGCTATCAAAGCTGAGACATGTAACAACACAGATAACAGAAGATGGTTTCAAAGTACAACACAAATCACCCTTTTCTCCCTCATTTATTTTTGCTTATTTTCCTTCTTTCCAGTCAACTGCCTAGTGACTACCTCACACCTGAAGACAGGTGAAGCAGAGGTGCTTTGGGAGTGCTGCTGCTATGAGACATTCCATTATCACAAAGGCTTGGTCTAGCTACCTGTCCTGCAAAGAAGGAAAACATTCATTTCAAAGAACTTAACACTTAGCTGTCTTTTGCTACTGTTGTGCCAATGTGTCCCTTCACCTTTAGCTATAGAAAGACCAATTTCATTTTCTGCTGTTCAAGATCTTTCTGCTCAGCAAGTGTGATCATTGACATCATCCCTTAGCACAAAACCAACCCCTCAGTTCAAAAAACTAAGCTTAGTCCAGTCCTTCCTGAAAAGCTGACATGGTTTGTTGAAGCATCCATGTCCCTAAGATGCAAAAACTGCTTGGATGAACATTACTGTGCAAAGGGAGGGGAGATGCAGGAATGACTTCAGTGCTGGGCCCACAATCTGTTACACACACAGAGGCTGCAGCTCAGTTGCTACAGACTCCCCAAAGAATGGTGCAGCTACAACAGCAAACATCTTAGGAGGTTAGGTCTTCTTCAAGCTACATTTAATCCCTTCAGTGGCAGCATCACTTATAAACCTACACATTAATAAAAAAGGGATATTAAAAGAACGATTCATCTCCTAGTGCAAGTGTTGCAACAGAACATAAATGAGGCCTTGCAGGAGTTAAAGAGCACCAGAACAGCAGAAAGTTCAAGTGGAAACTAAAAAAAGTCATTTTCAATTAAACTGGCTATGTAAAACCCCCAAAGCTTAGAATTAAAAGCTTTTAAAAAGCTTTACATGGATTCACTGACTCATCAAAATTTAAAGGCAGAACTGTTCCAAAGAAGTTGCTAACAGACCTTTAAGTCAATGATGGAGAAAGAAATGAAGAAGTAAAGGATTTTTTAAAATAAAGAAAAAAATTCCTTTAAAGCCTAGATAGACTTGAGCTGGTCAAGCTACTGATAGCACCCCTGCTGAATGGCTAAATCCCATGGCTAAATACTATGATATGGTAAATCCTCTCTTCATTGTGGAGTATGAGGCAAATACACATCTGGAAAACTGCACAGGAAGTTGCTGCAGGAGCCTTGAGCACGTTGGAATCCCTCACACTGCCTTCTTCCAAGCAGCTCACCTCTCAAGGACTTGCAACCACAAAGCCTGAGGTAGATGTCCCAGAAAGTCTTTAATCCAAAGGTATTCATGTTATATCCTGTGCTGTATCCACAGCTGCCTCCAGGAGTCAGGGCAAGAGGACTGCTGCTGGTTGTGACTTTGAACATTGGTTTTCATCAATTTCCCCTGTACTTTCATGCTCTTTAGCCTAATAACTATCAGGAGTGTTGCATTTCAGGTCTGCATACATATTCCTTGGGATTCAGAAACAGAGGTACAAACAACCCAGCTTTAACACCTGAGAAACCTCCATAGAAAAAAATTTTTTGGGGCACCTCGATTCCTATTGAAAAGCTTGGGATTTAGCTCTTTCTTTTTCTGAATATCTTAATAAGATCACTGCAGTTGCACTTTCTTTCCCCGTGAGTTTCTTAACACACACTAAGATCTACAGGATTCCTTCCTGCTGCTGGAGCCATTCCCTCTCTGCTGGAGAGAACTCCATATATAAGCCAAACAAAGTTGGTCAGGAGCTGCATNAAAAAAAAAAAAAAAAGCTTAATGCTTAATTTAAAAATGTAAAATTTGTAGAGCACTTGTAGTAGAAAGTATTATGTTTTAGTGTTTTGATTTTCTACTTTTCACTTCCACTGTGAAATTAAAATAGGGAATAGATGTTTATAATAAAAATTGAAAAGTTGGAACAGGAAAACACAGAAAATATATGGCAGTTTTGGCAGACTGTAATTATCCATCAGCTCACTAAAACTGAGTTTTAAACTTTAATCTAAATTTGCTTTTAAGGCAAATTTGGTAGTCTCAGGCTAGCCCAGAAATATTTTTAATTCCAATCCACATTCATTCCTGTGCCACCTTCACCACCCAGAACTTACTGAATCAGAACAATATTGGCAGAGGAAAACCCCATTCTTGGTTTTTCCCCAAATTTCCAGCATTAATAGGCAATTCTCAAGAAACCTGCAGTTTCTACAAAGGGAATTGGAAAATACACACAGAGCTCTCCAAGTCTGCTGCTATGGTACCTTCATGTAGTGCAGGTCCTTTGAATTGTACGGAACCCTGTTGCAGATCTCACAAAAAGTCCACATAAGATAATACTGGTTATAAAGAGCTTGAGTATCCAAGTGAATCACAATCAAGCAACAGGCCACAAGAATGACACCTGGAAGGAGGAAGTCAAAAACATCGTCTAATTTCAGGCAGAGAAGACTTTCCTGGCTATCTCACACACTCATCAGGAAGCCATTTGTTTATTCATCCTTCTTCTTATTATTATTTATGATAAATGAAGTGTGCTGTAAACCCAAGGCCGGAAGAAGCTGTGCAGCTGGAATAAGATGCTCCTCAGATGGCTGCTCTGGGGAGACTGAAATGTTTTTGCAGAGCTAATTGCCTCATAAATTGGTTTTATTCTCCTGGCTGAGGCTAATGTCTTCTTTTAAAGTTAATAAAAAGAACTCAATTTGCTGATTGTTCTGGACTGGTACTAGCAAAAAGAGCTGCTCAGGGACTCTAGAAGGGCCCAGACAATTCCTCAAAGCCATTGCAGCTCAGATGCTAAGTGGTGACAAGCAAGGTGTTCCCTGTCTGCTATTTAATCTGCTTTCCAGTGATGCTGTCACGTTGCGTGCCTTGGGTATCCCCAAAAAACGTCCTGGGGGAAGATTAAAATTGACAGCCTCCTGTAGCAGACTCCAGGGCTTGGAGATTGAGAGAACAGAGCACATGTTTATGCCAAAGGAGCGTGTTATCAGCAGGCATGATGTGGGCCCAGGTCCCAGCAGTGCTCCAACATACAGCAGCCTCAGGCAGCCTCGGGCAGCATCACGGCCTCCTCACACCCACACGTTTCATGGGTCAGGGCCACCAGCCCACAGACACACCACTTACAAGTGCCCCCCTCTGCAGATCAAAGTCTGAGCAACTCTGCAAAGGTTTGTCAAATGGGACATGTAGAGTTACATCTGAAACTGGTGCACACTGACAGGGCCACTGGCAGGCAGGTACCGTGTCCTGGCCCAGCACCCCCAGAGCTCAGGGCTGCTGGGAGAGCACCAGCAAGGTACGGTTCTGCCCTGGGCAGGTAAGAAAGGAGCTATTCCCAGCCGCCAATCCTTACTTACTCCGACATCCAGAGTGCAGTGTGAGCCCCTCACAACACAAACTCCCTGCTTTTCCAGTCAGGAAGTAAAGGAAATCTCTATCCATTACCACGCCACCTGCCGTGCCAGGGTGCTGTGTGCGATCAATGCAGACACACCAGCTGCAGCCACCAGACCTAGGAGGTCCCTTTGATAATCTGAGATAACTGAGAAGGTCACAAACTTACAGCTTCTTACACAGACACAAATTCCTCAGGAGTTAAGCAAGGACTGACTCTGGGAGGAAAACTTTAGCAGATATCCAAGGAGGCTGCTTAAAACTTGGTGCCCCTCATGCATTGAAAGGATCAAATCCTCTGCTAGTGCTGAGCACACAGAATTCAGCTCTGATGCTGAGCTTAATTAAATAGAAATATGAAGTAAGAAAGAAGGGCTAATTAGATAGAAATGCAGAGTTAGAGGATGTGAATGCTGATTAACCTAATAATAGACAATAATGCTGTTAAAGGGAGTTAAATGGATTGTTTAATGGATGGAATGATCTATAGTATGTAATATATAAAGTACTTAACAGTAAACATTTAATTACCTCTTCAGTTGCATTTTTCTTTACTGTGTGGAGAAAAAGTGCTTCATAAAGAAGTTACTGGATAGGAGTAATTTACAGTCCTGCGAAAACATCTGTAGGGTATGGAAAAGAGCACCAATTTGTCAGAGCCACAGCAGAAAGCCTGAGACACACTGAGCAGTGCTGGGAGCTGCCAGATAGGCAGAGCAAGGCATATTAAATACCTGTCCTCCTGGTATGGTACATCACTGCCTCTGAAGGGCAGGAGGCACAGCCTTCCCTGATGTGCCACCCAAAGGCAGGAGAGCTTAGGAGGCAGAAGATGGGCATGACACTTCATGACATGGCTCCAGGTGAAACTTGCTGAGGATTTAGGAAGGTGGCCAGTCATCACTTAACACTTGCTGTGCGTTTCAGGGAAAGTTCTTAGAGAGCTGGGAGCATCTCTGGTTAATGTGATCATCAAGTACAATGCCATGGCCCAGCCACTAAAACACTGTAACTGCTCCTAGCACAGAAGCTCTCAGTTTGAGCTTTCCTCAGATTTCCCCAGGGAGCCAGCCTGAAGTCTGGCATACAGAAGGTGTTTTTCAGACCTCCAGGATGTTTCGTACTGAGAGAGGGAGCTCACGGATGTCATGAGTGCCTCCGTGTGGCCAGCTCCCTCCTAAAGCAGAATCATTCTCAACAGCAAACACAGCACTTTGTGCAAAATCAATGGTCAGGTCTCTCCTGGAGGCCTCTTATAGAGACGTACAGAGGCAATCCTGGACATTAGAGAGGGGAAGTCACTCCAGGAGGCTCTTACAGATCTCTGAATTGGAGATAGGAGAAATTACAATTTGGGGCACAGAGGTTTCTGAACATGCTTAACTTCTGCTGTAATAGCCATCATCGTGACCAGATGTCACAGAATATGCCCTAAAGGGCCACATGATCATGTCCCTTTGGAACACAGAACAAGGCTTCCACTCCTTACTGGCACAGCAGCAGTCTCAATCCCATCATATTCATTTCACACCTTGGTCTGTGTCATGTTGCTCAAACGATGAAAATGAGTGCAATTTAATTTTTCTATCTTGCATCTCTGCTAGAGCTTTTCTTTCTCCTACCTTATTGCTAAGGAGCTGGGATAGAGGCAAACCACTTGCACTTGGTGGAGCTCAGCACTCTCCCTGGCAGGGTCACTAGTGGAACGGATTGCTTCCTCATCACTTGGATTTCAAAAAGCAGCCTTGCTTTCATGTCCTCGTTACTGCACCACTCTGTCATCTCCAGTGCCTGATGCAGCATAGGTGGCACCTGAATTTCTATATATTAATTCATGAGGAAGTGCTGAGACAAGCAGAGTACGTGTGAAGAAGTCAGTCTCAGTAAGAGGGAGCACGACCAAGAAGTGAGATAACACCAGTGCTAGGAAAAGGAAAGCTGATATTAGATTGGGGCTGTGCCAGAGTTGGCTTTGATAACGAACAAGCAGCATATCAGAACAGCTCCCAGAGTCTGCCCCTCACTCCTGGCAGGGGGCTATGCCTCGTCCAGTGAGAAGTGATGCCTATTCCATTACCTGCACCACAGGGCCAAGGAGAGCAGCCTGGCCATTAACTGCCCGTGATGAGCTAATTAATCATGGGCACTTGCTGAATTCCTGTTCCCACACCATTATTAATGGCTCTGTGGATTGGGCCATGCAGCAGAGGCTGCTCCAGCTGCTGAAGCAGCAGTTCTGCTCTGCAAAGGGCACCAGCTTCACCCAGCCAGCAAACAGGAGAAATTGCTGAGTGCTGCCCCAAACTCCCATCTTCTCCTCCTCACTGTTGCAGATTGACTCCTAGCTCCACACTGGGGCTCAAGCTTTCTGTCAGGGGATGGCATGGACTCCTACCGAAGGACAGCCCTGGTACCAACTTGTCCCTTCATGTGAGCATGTCACGGAGTGACTGACACCAGTCACTGCCAGTCTGTTGCAGCACAGAACACCCTGGCTTTCACCTTGCCCACTCCCAGGCACTCCAGCCTCACCTGGTGCCTGTGTCTCCTCCATCTTAGAGGCTTCCTTCTTCAGCTGTGTCCCCAGAGGGAAGGCCTGTCTTCCCTCAGTGTGATGAGGTCCACTGAGGTTGGACCAGGGCCCTTTGAGCCTGATCCTGCTCCAGATGGGCTGCCAGGGATTATACAGCCACAGCCTGCACATAGCCAGTAACACCAAGTGCTGCTCCTTTGCAGCAACAAAATATCACTGGGAATGAATTATGCAGCTGAGCAGAGACGCTGACAATTAATTATTCACTGTTTCTATTCGTCCATCTTCTCCCTTCCCATTTCCTTTGTGTTTCTAGGTGATGGGAATGAAACTGTGTGAGGCAGGACAAGCAGAAGGCATGCACAGGGTGCCTCTGGGTCTTGTTCCTGCCCTGTTAGCTTCCATCTGCAGCGAAGCTGGCCTGCTCAGCCTCACAGGAGCCATCACACCAAGGCAGAGCCTGAGTCACCAACTGCAGTGATAATTTCAGGAGCATAGCCTGCCTCTTGCTCTTCTTCTGCCACAAGATGTGACTCAGGTCCATCCCAGTGCCATAGAGGTGAAAGGCTAAAAGGCACTAAACCCTCCAAGCTGTCTGGAAGCAAAGGAATGGTGCAAGCATAGCCTAGCCAGTTCCCTGAGCTGGCTCTGGAGCTTGTGGAGCTGCATCCTAAAGCAGTGGACTCTGGCAGTCCATCCATCAAAGTGCTAACTGGCACCAATTTACATCAGACCCCAGTCTGGCCTTTGGCCAGCGCTTGCTATTTACATACTGAGTCCCACGTGCAGCTGTGCCAAGCCAGTCTGGAATCGGGCATCCAAGGGAGTGGCCCCAAAAACAGACAGCTATGAACTGTGAATCTCTAATCCTGTCCCTCAATCCCTGTGGGGACAGGCTCAAACATCCCCTTTCTAGTTACAAAGGAAACATCCAATTTAAAGAGCAGAAGCCAAAGCCAGCCTGGGAACTGAGCTCACACAGGTGTGGTAGCAGGCCAGAGGGAGCTGAGAGAAGTCTGGCCAGGTGGCACAAACTGCCCTTGTGGTGTCAGAGTCCCACCAACAGACTTGCCTTAGAGGATGAAGGCCACATCACTTTGGGGTCAGTCACTAATAAAAAGGAAAGATCTCAAATCCTTTCTTACACTACACTCATTTGGCATCAGCATCAACTGGAATAGAGATAGCTGCTACAAGAGCTTATTCTGCTGTTTAAGGACCAGCATCACCCTCTCCATCCCATGTGTTTGCAAGAACTCCCAATGTTAAAGGTGCCTGGACACCAAACATCTATGAAGCTACTCACCTCTGTGGGGAGAAAAACGTCATAAATTTCAGCTTCTTAATAGGAAGTAGGAAAAAAATAGAGAAACTGACACAGGATTTAGGATGACACAAATTATATTTCTGAACATCACCAAGAAACAAGATGGGACAAATTCATCTAGTACTTGTGGAACTGGGTATCACAGCTCTAAATACAATGGGAATTGTCCAGCTTTGTTTAAACAAAACAAAAATTAATTAAAAAACCACTCAACCCCCAAACATGTTTCAGGTCATTGTGATTGAACCCAGAGACTGAATTAACAGAAGGAAAAGAGATTGCTAATACACTGCCAAAGTCGTTCCCACTTAATTCAGCTAAAGAGAAGCAATAAGCCCAGGACTGCATCTCGCAAGTTTCAAGTAGGGACCTTCTACTTGAAATGCAGACTAGGGTCACAATTAGCAGAATAAGCTGCAAAAGGAGGTGAAGGAATTATAGCCATAGGACATATCAAAGTACAAGCTTATACAGACCAGTCTTCACAGCTGTAGCTTCTCCATTTAGTTTCATAAGCAAAAAAAATTCCAAAAGAGTCTTCTAATTCTCAGGCCACATGTGTCAACTAGACCCATTGTGAGGGGTGGTGACACAATCCAGCTCTGGGCACCACCCAGGACTCCTTTCCATCAGGACTTATGCAAAAAGGTGTGAACCAGACAGTGCAAGCAGAGGCGTCTGCACCAGTACCAGGTGTGACAGTACATGTGTGGCAAGGAGTAGCTTCCCTTTGGCAGCCCAGGGAAGAAAAGTTGTTGCTTGTTTTCCTGGTATCAGCACTATCAAGCTGCATTGTGTAAAATTTGCTGATGGACATGTTTGTGCACCTTGTAGCTTTGCACTTTTTGGGTGGTGCCCAATGCTGTCACCATCCTCAAAGAGCATGGGAGAGGCTGGAAAGTGAGAGGAGCTGGAGAATGGGGCCAGTGCTGAAAGACACACAGGCTCCTGAAATCAGAGGTGGCTGTGTTAGATGCGTACAGGCCTTGTCTGTGGGAGATCCATAGGTCTTCCTAGAAAGGGCTGAGAGACACCTCTGCATCCTTCAGACAAGGACATTCACTGTTTTGGGGCACTCACTGCACAGCATCCAAAATCTGTGGCAGAGCATTGCATCTGCCCAGGACAGAGCAGGAAACAGGAAGCTCTGAACTCAGTGCCACTGGCAGGTAAGAAGCACCTGTTATCAGATTGAACGTACCCTCCTTGGCCATTCACATTTTGTTCTCAGCCCTATATAGTTTCTCCCTGGAACTAAGAGGTGAGGGAGTTAGTTCATCAACCCAAAATGAAAAACATCATGGATCATGCCTCCATCCTCCCCATCTCCTTAGCCTTGGGCCTTTTCCCTCCAAGAGGCTACTGCAAAACTGAATTGAGCTGATACCCCAGTTCCAGGTAGAATATGGAGCCCTCACTCCTGCTCCACGTCCCCTTTAACTTGAGGCTGTCTGCTGTGGCCACAGTCTTAGGACAGTGGAACAGGAAAGGGTTCTGCAACAGTGAGCAAAGCTTCAAAGATTGTGGCACAATTCACACAAAACAGTACCAGTTTTGAGCAGCTGGAAATGAACCTGCACAACCCCATTTACTGCATCACCTCAACAGCCAAGCAAAACAAAGGTGATAAAAGCAGACAGCTGAGGAATGCCCATGGAAAATAGCACAGAGTGTGTGGGAGTCTCACCTGGAACACCCCACTCTTCATCCTGGGACCTTCCCTTAATTCTACCAAATAGATATATTACTGACACTGCCAAGACAGAAAAAGGGGTGGAAAAGCAATGCCTTACTTTTTTTCTTATCAGTTGGGTAAATATTAATTCCCACTTTATACTAGGATTAGGCTCAAACTGGAGTAGTGTCATAAATCTGTAACCAAACTGAAGCCAACAGAGCAAGAATGTCTTTCTAAGCCCGGCTATAAAACCAGTCAATGGCATGGGATAAGAGATGCTTTTATTTTTCACCCAGTAGAACAATCAAGGGGTAGATTATTAAATGGGGAAAACAGCAGCTTTGATGGACCAAATAATCCCTGAAATGTATCCAGTGTATCTGTCAGTGGAGCAGAACTGGGTTTCTTTGGGTTCTCTTCAGTGGATAATGTATTTGCAAAAAAATACAGTTTAGAGTTAACTGAAACCTAGTCATCAGATTAGGAAAAAAGGCAAAGGCAAAAAGACTATTAACATTAAAACATTTTCTTTCAGCATTTTCAAAACAGGTTTCATATTTTTGCTTCAAAGCAACTTGTTACACCCCAAGACAAAACGTTCGTTAAAAAGTTAAAATGCAACCCTAGAAATCAATGTTTCATTTTGGTATGAAAGGATTTGTTTGTTTCAATTTTTCCCTTTTTCATTCCACTGAGAAAATGGAAGAAAATTGTCTCAGGTCACCCTTACATTTTTTTCTCAGATTTTTCAGTTCAGCCTGCAAACTGAAAAACCAGGTGGGCACAGCCTACTTGGGAGTTTACTGTCCCTCTTTCTATTTGAATCAGATCTAAACCAAAGGAAAAAGGTTTATTTTACCAGGTAATACCAACCAGAATCAAGGTATTTAGAAGATGCAAAATAACTGAAAATGGGAGGAGCCATGGCTGTTTACAAGGGGCTGAAGGACCCAGGAGACAGAGCTCCTGGCTCTAAAGAACACTGCCATCTCTAAGTTTTCTGCTATGCCATCCTACTTTCACATAAGGCAATTTAAAAACTGTGGGTCTGATCCCGCATTTTCAGAACCTGACTGAGATGTGCTGACACCACTTACCTGTGCAATGCAAGATCCAGGTAACCCACCCTAACCTGCTCTAAGCAAGGGGGCTGGG
>VWZN01009780.1:172485-261918 GCA_013396955.1 Regulus satrapa | reverse complement strand
GGGGTTGGGGGAAGCAAACGGAGAGAGAGACAAGACTCTCCCCACCAGCAACACTGGAGCATCACTCACGTGACCTGAAAACAACATCCCTTTTTTGCAGAGTGCTGCCACTTCTGCAGGGACAGTACAGTACTGGATAGTTGCTCTGCAAGCTCAATAAGATGAAAAGGCCTTACAAGGATCTTTGTTGGGACAGTCATCTGGTTCAAGCACAGCAGAGGACAACAACATCAAAAAAACCCCACAATAAATTAGGTATCAGCACAGCTTTCTAAATGGTCTAGAACAGTTACTATAAGACAAAAATCACAGCTCTGGTAACTTAGAATCTTGTCCTTTTTTAAAAAAAAACAAAGCTATAATCCACAGATTTTGCATAAAAATAAACATTTTAAGCTGACAGCATTATGTTAATTGGATCAACCCGCTTTTTTATATATATATATATTTCTATGTATATTTAAATGTATATTTTTATATGAATAATCTTTAAAGGAGTAATGGGAGTCACAAATGCATAAAAATAGATATTTTGAAAAACAAAAAAGAGTAATAATAAAGACAACCCTGATGAAAAGGAAAAAAAAGTCAAACAGGGCAGTATTCTAAAGCAATAGCTCACCATACTGTAATTTGTGGAGTCCAGTCCTTCCGTATTGTGAGCAGTTACTCCTAAATACTACTGGGGTTTCTAACAGTGATGCAAAATAAATTCCTGCACATTTTTCTTTTAAAAAGGAAAAGGGATTTGGGTACACAGGACATATTTAATGCCTGTTACATTGCTGTAAAGAACTAGCATGGATCATCTCCCAAGCTGAAAGCAGGAGGAACTCCAACAATGCTTGCAACCAAAAGGATATATTTTCTAATCAAAATCAGAACTGTTCCTCCAAGCTAGTTGTTTTTTTAAAAAAAACACATTTTTTTGCCCTACAGTGTTTTTCTGTTATTCTACAAATAATCCAAACAGATGGGAAAAGGTGAGATTTTTTAGTATTCTGTCAGCATTTTGTGCAGCTTTGACAAAAGTCAACTCCTACCAGTTTGAAAGATTATTTCAGAGTGATCCTGAGCACGGCATAACCTCACTGTTAAAAATCCCTTCAGGGCAAAACAATCACGGGGGAGGAGGGGAAGCTGTAAAAAATTAAAATAGCCTGACTTGCTTGCCAGCTGCATCAGTATTCAAGTAAAGTTCATAAAGTACCTTTGTGGGACTTTAGAGTCTTGGAGAGTCAGACAGGCTTATATTAACAAGTGTAATATGCACTTAGAAACAGCCTTGTCATCTGCTTGTCTAAACTTAAAATGAAAAAAAAAAATCAAAAACAAACAGAAGCAAAGGAAAGGTAAAGGAAAGGACTCAGCATCAGTATTAGACTGCAGTGTCTTCTTGACACTGACACGTTGATATTCTTGCCTTCCTTTCTAATGCATTACAATAGCATGAAGTCACACAGCCATTTTAAACGAGCATTTCAAGAGTCCAGTTTTCATAGAGGTTAACTTGATCATCAGCACAGCACTGGAGAAAGCTGATCTAACGATATTTCACTTACAGAACTCTTCAAAAGAAAATAAGAAATACAATTCCACAAAAAGCAATGCCAATGAAAAGCACAGAAAGTAATTTTTATCAGTGTTTTCTCTTTTATATTTTTACAGAAAAAAAAATTCTTCCCTTATCTCTGTCTTTAAAAGCAAATTTTCTAACCAGTAGATTTTAGAGCTATTTTCCATCTACAAGAATATAAGCTTTTTTGAAACCACCAATAGGTTTGGGTTTTTAAGGTGGGGTAGAGAATAGGCATGTGTGTGGTAGAGGATTCCTTCTCCTAAATTTCAGAGACATCCTAATGGCATCTGTTTGTTTTGTCTTGTTTTTCCTCTTGAATTTGTCCATTCCCCTTAGGATTTCACAGGCCAACACTACTGCGAGAATTTAGGAGTCTGCATTTGAAAGAACTCTGGACTGAGCACAGCTTCACACATTTCACTTTCTTCATGGCCTTTCCATGTAGTTTCTTCTATCTTGACATGTATAAAATCACTGTTTATGCAACATTTTTTTAAAGGAATAAAATAAAATACACACACACACACACACGTACATTGTAGTGGTGAACACTATACACTAAATTTTTTTTCAACAGCATAACAGAAAGTTTGGCCTACTGCAGGTTGAAGATGTAGGGAAGGCTGAATTTTTATGGTTGCCATGCAAGCCACCCTCAAGACAAACAGATTAACCCACCCAAGACCAAATGCAGCTTTTACTCTTAACCCATTTGCCAAATACTGCCTTTCAAGGAATCAGACTGACATCTGACAATTCAGTCAATGCAGTACTTGGAAAACCTCACTGAGTTGCTTCTGCATCAGTCCTTTGAATCCAAATGCTGTTTAAACCAAAGGGGAAGAGGGTATCTGAATTGCCTTATTATTATTAATATGTATATCTTTCAATAACACTTTGAATTTCAATTAACTTCTGAAACCTTGCCCTTTGAGAAGAACACATCCTTTAAGTTGACTTTTTTCAGGCTTCTATTCCTTCAAATTTCTTTCTTCTTTTCCTTTCGTTGTTCTTTTTCAATTATCTACCAGAAAAACTTGCTTTCTTCCAGCAGAAATGCAGCTGGTGGGCTTGGACTTTCACTGCACCCGTTCTGTGAAATTCTCAGGGAAAACTCCTCGGCATTGGTCAAGTTCCTTATGCTGGATCCAGTCAGACTCCTTCACACCCATCAGCCATCCTTCATCCTGGAGGAGAGGACAGAGATCAGATGCTAAGGGACAGATGTGAGCAGGGATTTTTCTTACACAGTGCAAGCCAAGGAGGTGTCAAGGCATTACCAAAGCCATGCTCCTAATTTGGCTTGGAGACAATCCAGGAGGAGTATGGGGGAGAAGGAAAAAATGCTTTTGTTTCCTTTAAAACACAGAAAAGGCTAAATCCCACCAGAGTTCAAACCAAAGTTCCCATCTGACCCAGATTGTGCACTCACAGTAAAAAATAAGCAAGTGTAACAGAAACATGTCATAATTTATACTCACTGAAGCAGGAGAAATTCTGCCAAAAAATACTCCAGAGCTAGAGGGTGGGGAATCACCTATACCACCTTCACAATGCAAACACGAGGGTCTAGCATTCTCCATAGGCATGAAAGACAGGCACTTCCAATGTGTAATTCCCCCCCCCATTAATCTCAGGCACGAGTCTTTGGAAAGGATGAATCAGCCCCAGGAAGTGCTCATCCCTCCTCCAGTCAGAGCACACAGATGATCAGCATGTTACAGCTGGTGCAGGCAAAATTAGTGTTATTTGCTATGCTGAAATCCTGATCTGTGGGAATGGGGAGCTGAGGAACCAAACCCATCTTCTCAAAACTCAGCAGTCTTTTTGATTTGATGCAAGGTGAGGTTAGCAAAACTCCTAAATTTTGCCTACATGTCGTTTAGGTCTCTCAATAAGGTCTTCCCTACCTCCAACCTATACATCTATAAACACAGATGAACTTTCACTCAGGCAAAAGGAACCCTGCTTGGTAGAACCTGCTCATGAGCAGAAAGAGACTTCCACCCTCTGCCTGCAGGCAGTCTGGCATTGAGATTTCTGCTCCATCAGGCACATGAGGGGAATACTCAAGGTATTCAAGATCTTCAAGGTGGGAGGGCTGCACTGAGCTTGCAGCTCAGCTGTACAACCACTCTGTTCTCTGCCTGCCTTGGAGCCACCACCATGGAAGGTCCCCTTCAGCACACACATACCCCACCCATTTGCAGCCATGGGTTTAGAGTGCAGCACAAGGCACGAGAGCCGCACAGCTCCCAGAGCCTGCAGGCTCACTGAGCTCTGACTGCTGCTTTAGACTGGAACATTCAGGAGACGCCATGGGAATGACACGAGATGGGAGCCCATCTGCAGCAGCCAGCTGCAGGGGCTGGGGAAAGATTGGCATGCCATAAATCAGGAAGACAAACAACGAGGCAGAAGACACTGTGGCCAAGTGTCTAGAAGGTAGCTTGCAGCTCACAGCACATCAGGCACAAAAGCTCATCCCTTTGCACATAGTGCTGTGCCATAGAGCATGCATGCATCACTCCCACCACATCCTGCTATGGAGGGTCTCCTCAGCTGTAGAGATTAGATACGAGGACCCAGATGGGGCCCTTACAATTTTAAACCACATCACTTGAAGTGCCAGCATAGACGTGTTGCTGCCCTCAACCCTTTCTTCTGTCAAGAAAGCTGAATCCAGGCCTGGATGTACCCACAAACTGACACCTAAGCTGCAAGGCAGGGATGTGACTCAGTCTAGTATCCTAAACTCCCTCCACTCACGTGCACAGTTCATGCACATGTTAACAGCCAGCAATTCCTGGCTGGTATAGTTGAGGTTAGGGAAATGAGCTGTAGCACAGGATACACTGTAGATGGGTTAGAGGGCTTCAGTGCAGCTACAGAGTCATGTTAGCAACACTCAGAGCTCACCCTCTGCAGCTTGGAGAGTCTCGAGTTCATGGCTGTTGCACCCACATCCAGCTAAAGTGCAAACACAGGGCGTTGAAAAACTCTGATCCAAAAACGCCATCTGCTCCACGAACGCCATCTCCTACCACAGAAACTGGGGGAGCTGATGCTCATTTGCCATCCAAAAAGCTTTCTGAGAAAGAAATGCTCACAAATGCTTGTGCAGGGCAGTTCCACCCAATGGAGAGTCTTGTTTCCAGAAGGAATCAGTGCCTGTTGCCCAAAAACCTTTCTTCCCCTAGCTGTGTGGGAACTGTGAGCATTTTATAGCTCCATTTCACAAGCGTCATCATTATCTGCCTCCGTAATTCACAAAGCCAAAAGCTGGCCACAAAGAGGAACCATGTTTTCTGAGTTAGTGAACTATATCACCTCCCCTTTACCCCTTGTGGAATCCAGATCTTATCCAAACTTGGCCAAACCCAAAGAGCTGATGACTGCTCAATCGATTTGGAGAATTCTCTTTCTTTTCCAAACAGGCAACTAGAGATGTGAGCATCAATTTTATAAACTCACCACCTTTCTCAGTCAAAGCAGTAAAACTGTGGCAGATTGTCAGCTGGGTGCCCTCAAACACAGAAAGTGAGGAGAACTTACTCAAGGCTTCTAGAAATAGCTCAAATTAAAGAAAAACATGACCAAGTAAATTCAGGTTGAAGATGGGCAGCAAGACTTGTTCCTTGGACCTGAGACCTGCTCTAGCCTTTGATTCTGCTGCCATCTCCTGACCAAACACAGTCATTTGGAAACAGCTACTGCTGTGCTGAAGTGCAAGACACTTCAGCACATCATCCACTCCCAGCTGCTTTCTCAGAGCTCCAACATTTCTCAGAAGAAAAGAAAACACCATGAAGTATGAGTCACTTCTTTCAATGCCACAAAGACTGAAGTCTGTGCTGTGGTGGTCAGAGGGAAAGTGTAGCAGCAGTGAGGAGGCAAAGTGTGGGCTCTGCTGAGCCCCCTGATCAAGAGAGCCATTGTATTGGCTCAAAAGTTCTGACAGGGACAAGAACCCATGGCTACACCATATGCTTTATGCAGGATGATGTCTTCACTTTCCAATAAAAAGCAGAGTCCTCCCCTCTGTTGCAAGAAGCCAATCTCAAGCTCAAGGACAACCAACTCTCTTGCCAGCTACCAGCCACAAACTAATGGCTCAGCATCCAGCCAGCCAACTGTTAGTGAAGAAAGAAGCAGCTCAGAAAACCCCCTTGGCTCCACCTGGCCCAGGCTCACACCCTGCTTCCCCAACTCACCTGCTCCTCAGGGTTCTCAAATGGAATCACAAGCACCACATCCCCAGCCTTCAGCTGCAGCTCATCAGTGTCCGTGGCCGTGTAATCGTGCATGGCCTGGACCTGTGGGGACAGCAGAGGAGCACTTTGAGCACTGTAGCCTATAATGAATGCCACCTGAAACCAGACTAAATGTTACAAGCCTCCCTTCATTCTTCAGGGCTTTGCCATTCTTCCACTTTCAACAGAACTCACAGAAAAAAAATGGGAATGAATAAAGCAGAGACATGTTCCTATAGTAAGATGCTGTAAATTCTCACTTTCAGGGCATGATACATCTGTGCTTTCTTGCTACCATATTCCCTTATGCACATTAAATGTGTGGCTTATCCTCACCCAAAACCACTCCTTCTTCCACACCTTTGCTGCAAGTGATCTTTGGCATACTCAGAACATCCACCCAACTTCTCTATATAGTGCACCCATATACTTTTCCCTGTTAATCCTGACTTTCTAACTTCCCCAAACACAGGGTCCTCTGTTCCTGCTGGTGTTCCAAACTCTTCTCAATTTGCCACTTGCACCAAAGTTTAACTTATCTTGTCAGGAGCACAACTTTTAATCCACTATCCAGAGTCTGTGACCCACCACCACGATAGAAACCACTGCAGCAGAGAGAACAGGTTTTGCTGCATAGTACAGCAAGACCTTTATGCTCTTACATAATCCTTTGAAACATCTGGAACTGCACAAAGCTGTGCTGCTGGAAAGTTTATTCCTCCTTCAACTTCCGTTGTGCCTTTCAATGTGTCTTAGCCCATGGCCATGCTGAGTGAAAGCAGTTGATGACTTACACAAGAGAAAACAACCCTCACCAGGAACTCCATGCCACAGAGCCACACACTCACCTTGAACAGAAATCCTGGGGGCATGTCAGCTCTCTCAGATGAAGCACCTCCTTCCACAGTGCCATTGACAGTTGCAGGGAAAGTTTCCACAACAACAGCAGGCAGAGAGCTCTGGTAGGCAGTGGCAGCCAAGGAAGGGAAAAAAAGCCATTGAGAAAAGAAAATCCAAAACTGAAGATTCAAGTCCACCCTGGAGGATCCAGACCCCAACCATCCCATGGCTTCAGTGGGTTTTCCCAGCACACCAGTCAGCAACAAAAACACCCCAAGGGACAGCAGAGGCAGCAGCAAAAAAGGCAGGATTGGTGACTGCTGTCTTTCTCTGCCTAAGGCTGCAGAAAGGCAGGGATGAGTTGTACGTTTCCTGAGACCATAATTCTCGGCATTTCCCAGCTGCTGTGGTCACAATGCAATCTCAGAGAGCCCTCCTGGAACAAACAACTCCAATGTGACAGCCTGTAGAAACCAAGCTGCCATGAGATGGGACCTACCCCATCCCCTAAAAGGGCAGTAGTGGCACCAAAAAGAGATGAAGTCTCCATATTCAGGAGACACAGCCAGAGCCCAGAGGACAGTAGGCAAAGTAAATGGCAAGCAAGGGGGAAACCAGCTGACAACATAGCTTAGGACAGCATGGGCTGTGGGCTGACTTCAGAACATGGGTGAAGGGACAATTCTTTTCCTGAATTTTCCAGCAGAACTTCTCCCTAAGAGTTACACAGATAAAATCCAACAACTGAGTTTGGTCCCCGAATAAGAGCATTGTAACTCCTCCAGTGGCAGGGATGTGTTTTTGCAAGCAGCTACCCAGCTCTTTTCCCCCATCCAGCCTCCCACGTGTGCTGTATAACAAAGAGATAGAGAAAAGGGATTGCTGCCCCTTGAGGTGTTTACCGATCCTGAGTCAGCTTCAGTTTTAGATGCTTCAGCTCCGGCTGCTGCTCCTGATCCAGCTGCTTCAGCTCCTGCACAGGCTGCTTCTGCAGGCTGCAATACAAAAGTCATCCCAGTGGGAAGTTGCTCTCATTCCAGCAACATGTGTGTTCAGCAAAGTGCAGCCCAGCCTGCCCAAGTGCTCTGTGCCACTGCCTGAGCCATCTGCTGACTAACAGGTGAGCCACTGCAGGGTCTGACTACATTTCTGTCTCCCCCTTTCTCTGCAACTCACCACAACAAAGCCAGAATACCTCAACTTTAGCCACACAGTAGGCAATAAATCAGAGGCAATCAATGAAACACCAAAAATTCTGTGTGTCTCTTTCTCTTCACCATCTAAACTGTAGACCTACTTTACACACACACAGTATTTACATCTAGATTGTTCACTTGTTTTCTTGAACACCAAAGAACAAGGACCTCTCCATAGTCTACTTCCAAGGATCAACAAATCACACAATATTTAAGTACTCGCCTACTCCAAAAAACCAAAATAACATTATAATAATGTGTCCAGATATGAAATTTAGTCCAGACCCAGAATCAACATGACATTAGCACTGAATCAAACAGGACACTGTGCTAACTTTCACTCCCTCGATTTCAGACAGGCCCAAAGAGCTTTGAATTTAGATTCCATTGTGACTCTTCTATTACTATGAAATTACCATGAATATTCCAGATGGGGTGTGTAACACATTTGTATTGATGGAAAGTTTCTACTGCACAAACACGGCCACCACCAAGGAGACCCAGTATCATCCACAAATCACTGCCTGGCAAAGACTGCTCTGAAAAATCTGGGGACAGCAGTTTCTGTGCACCACAAAAGACCAACTAAACATCCGTGAGAGGCTTCCAGCGGTTCAAGATTTTATTCTCCTTTGCCTGGAGCCAGGTTAATTCTTTTTAACACAAAAGTAAAGATACTCATTTGCCCCTCCCAGAAATTGCAACAATGCAGAAAGGATGTTTGATCTGGTAGGATCAAGGCTGCAAATCAGCCCCTTGGGAGACTGGAGCAGCAGCATCTGGGAAGACTCCCAAGATTTGTCATTTTTAATACGTGGGAATACCCAGCTTTAGCATGCTTACACACCTACATTTGATAAGCACGTTATCCTGCTTCAGCTGGGACAGTTGATTTTCTACCTAATAGCTGTTACCAGCTATATTTTGGATTTAGGATAAGAATCATGTTGCTAACACTGATGATATAGTTGTTGAGCATGAAGTCAAGGATTTTTTCAGCTTTTCATGCTGCCCTGCCAGCAAGGAGGGTGGGGGGCACAAGGAACTGGAAGGGGACACAGCCAGGACAGCTGACCTAAACTGACCATAGGGATATCCCAAATGTCATCATGCTCAGTGTATAAACTAGGGGAAAAGCTGATCAGGCACCACTGCTCAGGAATGAGCTGGGCATCACTCAGCTGGTGTTGAGCAATTGTTCTGCATTTGCCTCACGTGGGTTTTTTTGGGTATCATTTATGTCTGTTATTGTCTTTTTAATTAAGTTGGTCTCATCTCAATCCCCAAGTTTTCTTACTTTTACCCTTCCAACTTTCTCCTCCATCCCACCAATGCCAGGGAAGTGAGCGAGTGGTTGTACCATGCTTAGATGCCAATTGGAGTTAAATCAAGACACATGTACCGCTGAATAAAATCATATTCAAAACAAGGCATTGTACAGATTCCTTAATTTTGCAGTTCGCATAGTCCCAACCTTACAAAACCCCAGAATAAAGCAATTACTATGGTAAATCTTAAATATACACCCATCTGACTACTAGCCATGCACTAGCATAATGCTCCAAGCAGCATTCTAATAACAGCAGCAACAAGAAAAAAAGAAATCCTTGATTTAATAAAAATTCATTACTTTACCTTCAGCTGCTCCAGTGGTGTCATCTAACACATCCTTTCCTCCCCTATCACATCCTTCCTCATGTTTCCTCATCACCATGTCCACAGGCCTACACTGCCAGAAGATATTATAAGGAGCAGAGCTGTTCCCATCCTACAGAGGATTCCCTCAGCAGCTTTGGTAGAGCTAAGGTAAATATATGCTTGTGAAATGCTACAAAGGATTCTTCTGTTTAATTGGATTCGCTTCCAGGGTTTTATTCGGGTTCAGTGAAACTGGAATTGGGACAGATGTCAGGCTAGCTCTATCTGACCAAGCATGAGCTTTATATGGACAAGTGAAAAGGAGCTCCATCTGAGAGTTTGGGGTATTTTTTAAAGCAGCTAACTTCAAAACTAGTACAGAATAATCAGAGAAACTGCATCTAAATTAATCCCCTGGATTTCAACAAAGGGCATTTTCATGTCAGCTTGTAATTTTTCTATTTTATATACCAGTGGGGCATTCTGAGGCCTACAAAAGCATTTACAGTCATGGAAAGATAGTACAGGGAGAGAAAGAATTGCTCACTGCTGTTACCAGGTTTAAAAGCTTTGCTTATTCCAACAGCAGCATCATGCACACCAAATGCACATTTCCCAGTCTGTAGAATTAAGCCAGCTCTGCTGCACTCAAGTTTCTATGCAGTTGTTAACCTCATGGCCTATAGGATTAAGGAACCACCAAAAAAAAAAAATCTCCTCTTATCAACAGCTAAAAACATTTGTAACAAAAACACTTCAGAAGGCTTGAGGAGGAAGATTCCCCAGCTTTAGGAAGCTCTGCTCTTTGTGTATGGTATGCCAAGGTGAGAATTGGTACAGTGAGAAGACCTTGACTAGTAGCATCTCCGGGCTGAGCAAATTCTCCTTTGGGTAAAATCAGTTTGCAGGATGAGAGAAGTGGTCCAAAAAACGTTTTAGAGCCAAGGCTGTAAGCACAGCTCAATCAGATAAAGTCATACCTCACCCCTGGTCCATTTACCTGAAAGGAATGAGATTTTTCCTAGCTAAAGCAGTCTCTTCTTCCCTACAAAGACAGATTGACAACGCACATACAGGGGAATGACAGATGTTAAACACTGATGGCTGATAAAACATAGAGGGGAAAGCTTCCTTGGCATTGCCTAAGCTCATGTACAGGAGAGCAGTGGCCACAGTGAGTGCTTTAGGCCAGGGCTAAGTCACGTACTCATTCTAGAAAGCGATCCGGCCCTCAGGAATGGGGAGGTTGGCACAACTCAATTCCTCGGCATAAGCCAAGGCCATGAGCTTACTCAGTGGATACAGCCAGCTCCAGCAGCATGCCTGAGTACTCAGAGCAAGCCTTTTCTGTCCACTGTGCTGGCTGCCAGTCCAGAGGAACTGAAGAGTAGTTGTGCTTGAAATATCTCTCAAGGGGCTAATCTGCAGCAACCAGAGGCCTGCCCAGGCCAGGTATGAAGAGAAGGTATAAATGAGGGCCAGGTTTTGGTTCAGATGCAAGGCATTGTCCAGGGTCTCCCTGTCAGCAAGCTCCAAAGCTGAAGTTGAGGCAGATGCCAGGCAAGTCTTGGGCCTGGAGTTAACTTCCAGTGTAGACACAGGGTGAGCTAACTCGTATCAGCCTTTCTGACAATGATGGCCAATGAACAGCAAACACCACAGACAATTCCAGATGTGTATTACCTAATGGTACAGGCAGTAATAATGAGGGTAGATGAGATATTTATACATTGCACTCGAGACCAACAGGACGTAGAGAGTTCAGGAAATGCTGTCTTGTGGAGAGTGAGGATAATATAATGCCACAGTGGTAGTAAGGATGAGATGAAGGTCACAGCATTAGGCCAAGGGAAAGATGAGTGGGTTAGCAGGGAAAGGCAGTGGGCTTGTGCACTGGTAGAATCATAAGTCTTAGAGTGCCAGAGTGACTTGCAAACATGTAGTTGGCGCTGGGGCTTCATACAAGGTACGTAAGTGGGTCCAGCAGCATACAGAGCAACTTTGGACTGGGGTGTGCAGGAAGGACAAGCAGTGAAGGAAAGGAAACAGGTATGTGAGCAGAGATGGCACTGGCATGTGAAAAGTACATGATGAGAGACAAAAGCTGTATGAATTTCTTACCTCCCATAAATCCCAAGGTAAAGACTAAGCATGTCAAAGAGCAACAAAAATAAAACATATTTATACATGATTATTTCAGCGAGTACAAACATTACAGACACTGATCAGACTGAAGCAGACATACATTCAACAGCACTTATCTCTACATGTTTTAAAAGTATCTGTTAGTACATTAATTTATACATCCTTGGGAATAGAAGATCTTTAAGGTCCCTTCCAAACCCTTAATGTTCTATGATTCTGTGGTGCCTTTGGATCAGTAGTAAAATAACTTAACCACTTATGCCATACTGCCCACCCTACAGGAAATAAATCTGACTGTTTTGATAACTAGGTGGTTTTCACTATGTTTTATACTTTGGTCACCAGTAGAAATTACTGATTTTTGACTTTCTTTCAATGACTTCTGAAGCTAATAATAATTAGGTTAGAACACTAAATATGCTATTTCTGAGTACTTCTGAAAATCCCACTTAGTGTAATATTTGTTGCTTGCTGGAAGGATAACGATTCCATTTAAGTCAAATTTATACTTGTATCCCATGTCAGTATAACCAATTATATGAGTTCTAACTGTTGAGTCAGGATAAAAAAAAAAAGTAATTTTTTTGGTTTTTTTAAAGAAAAGCTTATCCTGATATGCAGCTTGTCCTGGAAGGCAAGCAGACACAAAATGCCAATGTACCCACAAAGTTCCAAAAAAGGATAGCATTGCCATATTGGTGTGTATCAAATTATGATAATATCTAATATCTTGCACATACAGTAGTTCAATTTAGGAGAATCAATTGCCTAATGTTTGATCTCTCTGACAAAAGAAGTCTCATTCCTACAAAAATCTGTGCCATACAGACCTACTTAACATGATGATACTGGAGATGTACTATAAACAACCCAATTATGTTTATAATAAATGTTACGTG
This sequence comes from Regulus satrapa, assembly GCA_013396955.1. Lineage (NCBI taxonomy): Eukaryota > Metazoa > Chordata > Aves > Passeriformes > Regulidae > Regulus > Regulus satrapa. The sequence goes on along the minus strand of VWZN01009780.1, from coordinate 249,368 downwards.
GCATCCACAGGCAAACAATAACCAGTTCATACACATAAAATGGAAAGTCTCAGTGAGGACAACCACCCAATTCAGGATGCACTACAAAGCCTCCAGTCATTTAGACACAAAATGAGGCACAGTCCACCTGCCTCTGGCAGAACAGGACCAGGTATAGGCCAGAACAGAATTAGGCATCTTCCTTTTTGATACCACACTGTGACAGGCAGGAAGCTGCTTCTCAACTATGGATGCAGGCTGTGTCATACACAGAAAAAGAAGGGCTTCATATCACTTCAATATCCATTTACAGCCTTATTCACCTTAAGTAACTGCAGATTATTAAAGTGTTAATTAAAAATCCATTTGAGAGCAATTTATAGCAGGAGCACAGAGCTCAGGCTGAATTCCCATCCACAGAGTAACAACTTAAATGCATAGAGCATACAGAGGATGCTGCTCTAAGGAGGGACATACATTAACTGGATCATCAGAGCAAAGCCCAAGCACCCCACAGATACCTAGTTCCTGACTGTGGCCAGGCCAGCAGCCACCTGATTTTTCCTGGACTTGCACAACCAGCAGAGAAGACCAAGGCCCCCATCCTGGACACCCAAACCTAAGGCCCAGCCACCCACAGCTCAGGTCCATGTTATCATTCAGGTGGGGGCAAGTCCCACCGCAGGTGGCAGCAAGTCAGTAATGAAGGGAGAAGGAACGGCGCTATGAACCAACCTGGGAGGCGGGTGTGGGGGTCTTCCCCACAGTGGCATCTGGTTTAATGGGATCAAAATCCAGATCCAACAGGCTGGCTCCCTCCTGGAAGGGCCCAGGGGCATCAAACTTGGCAGCAGTGAGGGAGAAAAGTAGTAGGAGCATTAGACACACGCGCACGTGCACGGTGGAGGAGGGTGTGTGATATCCCAGAGCTGAGGCCGCAAGCGCAGGAGAAATGGTGGCAGCGCAAGCACAGGGTGTGGCTCCTGACTGCCTGGTGCCCACAGTCACAGGCAGTTCACAAGGGCGCCCTGTAAACCAAATCCAAGCCTTTTCCACAGCACTCATTCATCTTCCCATCTGGCCAAATGAGCTGACATGGTGTGAGCACCTGATCTGCTGCGGTCAAAAGGATCACTGCCACTGACGAGTCAGAAGGGCTGCTCTTCTATGTATTTGTATCTGTTCCCCCCAGCTCATCCAGCTGCCTTTACACTGACAGACCATGTCTGACTTCCTCTGCTACATATAAAAGAGCCGCCATGCATACAACCTATCTCAGGACAAAAATCCCAGCAGTAAACCACTCAAACTGCTGGAAGGGAAGTCTCATCTCAGAGCTAACTCTAATTTTCTCCTGCCTTCTGAGTTAAAATATGGCAGCTCACCCTAGCTCAGGGATTTTAATCCCTCCCCAATTCAAAAATGCTGTTTTCAATCACTTTCATTTCTGGGCATCCCATAAACTTACACATATGCATCTTTTAAAAAGCATAAATTTAAGAAGCTTTGCTTTCATCAGAATAACTCACTTTGAGTGATTGATGCTCTACCTAAAGACAGTGATCCCACATCTGCTGATTATCATTAATGAGAAGTTACTACTAAAGACACAAGTTATTAGCATTTAAAACTGGACTATCACTTTGGTGGTTTAGATTTAATCCAACCACAAGATAGTACTCTCTATTCAGTTTCAGAGGAAGCTGCTGTCTCTGAGAAGTCAGGAAGATTCACCCCTGTTTCCGATAACCTCCCAGCTCACTGGGCCTACTGCTTCAGCTACCTTTTGAATAACAGAAAATTTGGCAGCTTGGTCTCCACAGTTATTTCAAAAGCCCACAGTGGAAAAGCTTCTGGAAAGTAGCAAGCAACACCATTTAAGGTAAGTACTCTGAATACCACTGATCACCATCATTTCCATCTCTTCTAGTTTTCTCTTACCCCAATTTTCTTACAGATTTTTCTCTGCCTTATGAACACATCTTTTTGAGATCCACAAGGATGAGGACAAGGAACCAAGCTCTCTCATTTCACAATAATGAGCCTGACCAGCATGCAAAAACCAACTGACATTCTAGTATGCTCTTCCAGCACATCCAGGCCACCCATCAGAGAGGTTACAATCCCAATCTTCAGCTTTGTTTAAGAGTGAGACATTAAAGGCTGCAGCCATGGAGTAGTCCTACCTGCCACTCAAGACATGAACGCAAAGGCAAACACCCCGTGCCTTTACCCAAATCGCCCACAAGACAGCTCACTGGAACTAAGCCATCTGACAGGAATAGCCCTGGGCAGCACACTGAGTGCCAGGGGCTGTTGGGTCCTTCAGTGAAGATTGTTCTGGAAACCAGAATCCTCCCTCAGAGTTCCCATCTGGGTCAAAAGTCACAGCAGATCCCATCCTGGCTCAGAGCACTGATCAGGTGCAGAAGAATATGTCTAAGGGCTGGCATTCACGTGGAAATACATGATATAGACCACAGGGCAGACAGAGTTGTCCATTACAATACAGGAGAAAGAAGCATAGAAAATGATAAAGAGTTGCTCAGTTGCCTGTAGTCCCCGCCTTCCAACACTGATGTCAAATCTTCTCTCCACTCTGCAAGTTTTATCCATTGCAAAGCAATCTAACACAGACTTCCTTCCCTCCCCACTTCATCTCTGCCCCTCAGCAGCTGGGTGGAAGGTGGCAAACCAGAGGCAATGGAGCAGCATGACACAAGCAGAAATTAGGAATGAGTCACAGATGAGCACTGATAGAGATATGATTTGTGCTTTAACAAGCATTTAGGGAATATATATATACACACACATATATATACACATATATATATATGCGTGTATATGTATATATATATATTTAAATAAAGTAGATGTAGGCATCTCATGATACAGCCAGAAATCTGGTCAGGCTCCTATATATATAAGGACTGCCATTCTCCTAGATCCAACAGAGAACTTCCCACCTGGACAGCCTCTCTGGCAGTGATGTAAATCAAAGGGAAAGTGAAGAGGAAAATCCATAATGTGAAAACATTTTTCCTTTTTCAGGGCTTCAGAAGGTGCCATTTGACAACACTGACAGACTGTGTTATCAATCTTAACTGCAGGCACAGTTGTGCCCATTTAACTGCATCAGCTACTCTTTGCAAAGAGAATTCTGGCAATTCCTTTTGGCCTTTCCTGTGCAGATGTGGCCTTTAAACCACAAAACTCATGGATAAAGGCACAGAGAGAACAAAACTGTCTTCTCTCAGAACTGGCAGAGATGCCAAGCTCAGCAGTTAGGGATGTACATAAGCACGTATCATCCACACTCAGGATCAGTGGGTTTGGAGAGGGCATGCCACACCACAGGATATGAAGAGAGCCATAATCCACATGCACTGCTGCTGAGCAAATGCAGTGATTGCTTTCTGGTATCTTGAACAGGTGCATTTATTCTGTTTCTTCTATGAATGAAAGCTCTCAAAGGGCAACATGTTATTGCCTTTTAGGTACTCTCCCCTTTAACTCAGCTCCTAAGTAATCTTTTGCCTTCTGAGGTCCAATGCTGAGCCTGTTTTCCTCCTTCACCTGACCAGGTTTCATGGCTTGACAACTCCAAAGAGAAGAAAGGTCTGAAGGAAGAGTTCAGAGGCAGAGAAAAATTAGGCAGGGCATAGCAGCTAACCTGCGAAGGGGTTGTCACACTTATCTCGGGGACAAAATTGTCATCAAACAGACTGATGATGTTCTCCTGCTTGATCTCCTTGGAGGGGGTGACTTTTGGAGGCGGAGGCACCGGAGGCCCTTTTCTCAACTGCATGCAAGTGAGCACATGGCCACAGCACACACGGCGACACCCAAAAAAACCAAAGACAGGAACCAGGTTAGTCACAAAAACTGAAGGTGAGGAAATCACAACCACTGGCACAGAGCAGGGTCCAATCAACACCATCTGAAGAGAGAGGGGAAGGAGTGAAGGGCTGAACTGAAACAAAACAAAATAAATAACCACACGCCTCCAGAGAAGGTTTGGCATCATTAGTTACACTTCAGCCGTGGGCAAGTTTCCCTCTGCAGAGGAGAAGCGTAACACAATTAATATGCATTGACAGGACATGCATACGTAATTAAAGCATGTGCAACCTTCAAAAGAACCACTGGGAAGGGAGCAGGTCAATTACTGAGAACATGATCCAACAGAACAGGCCAGCACTGCCTCCCTTTGCTGTACTTACCATACCTAAGGGAATGAGAGAACAGACTCTGTGTCCTACAATGGGCAGGTGGCCATGAGGACTGATCAGGGAGCCCAGCACTGGCTCCCCACTGCACTGGTTTTCAGTGTGCTGTAAGAAAGGTCTGCAGGAGCTCTTGATGGCATCTCTTAGGCAAAAGCAACTCAAACTCCTGAGAAGCCATGACTGCTGTGAGCCCAACTCTGCTCTCAGTTTCACCAGTGAGCATTGACCGTAATGAAGTCATATTTCCCAAATAAGATCCCAGAGAATTCATAAAACCACCTACCCTTCTAATGCCCCTCATCATGCTAAAGATTCAGCCTGACACTGCATCAACAACCCCATGGAAGTTGTGGCAGACCCTGCCTAGATCAATACATATGCTTTTCATATTTTTCTGTGCAGAAGGCTTAATGATCATTTCCAGATTAAATCAGACTTTGAAGAGCTGCTGCTGTGTTGGAATAAATCAGCCATACAAGTTCCCAGCACCACAACAATGCTTAGCAATGACAGTGCCTTCCATTTACAACGTAGTTTTCCAGCTACTTGATCTTCTTACTATATGCAAGGCAGCAAGACTCAGAGACCTGACAATGAGCACCCAGTGTACCAGTGTCAAGCCCAGTTCTGAAACACAGAAATCCATTACTTCTAGGCCTGTGTTCACACTCCTCCAGCACATAATTGATTCAACAAAGCCTTTACTCAGATTTCTAAGGACATGCCTGATTTTCTACTGGATTAACCTACTTTAGAGAGTGTGATTGCGTATGAAAACACACTTTTTTTCCCCCTGAATACCTAGCTAGGGGAAATAATGGAAGCAAGTGTGTTCACTTCCAACTTTTCACTGTTTGCAGAAGGTGGTGCACCCATATTCCCTGAGAACAATCCCTTCCTGAAAACCCCCTGCCTGCCGGTTGCAGGATGGGACCAGAAATTTCAGGGAAATGCTGTTCTGTTCTCTGCAGAAATGGAAGGCTCCAATTGCTAACTCTCAAGTCAAAAATATCGTAACTCTTCTACTATTTATTCCTCTAATAGAGTCAGTCTCCTTCATTCCAATGCAATAGTGTCTTGGAAATTGCCACTTCCACACAATCCAGCATTACCTCCAACAGCAGTCTAAAACCACATTTCAAAGACAAGATGATTGCATATTGATGTTGGGTTATACCCATAAATTCATCATGCACTAACAATTTTGTTGCCTAGAATAAAACAAATCCTCTAAGGACCTTCTGCTGACTTGGATCTCACAGAGCTTTATCTGCCCAAATTCAGCACAGTTGCACTGATTTCAAAAGTCTCGTTTACAGAGTGTCAGTGGTGTAACTGAGAGCAGAAGTCTGACCTTTTAAGTTCCATAGACCCCCTGAAGTTTTGTGTCACCATCAAATTATTCTGTGGAGAGCTGAGAGCATTCCTTTCTTCCAAAAGACAGAAATAAACTGTTTTTAAAACTTAAGTGATAGTAGAAGGATTTGGGATTATTTTGGGCTGTATAGGGAAAAGTTCAAGATTCAGTTAGCATTTATTTGATCATTCCTGGTCTTGTCTTTCTCTCCACGGCCTTTGCTTACACTCTGCATTGGTATTTCAGACGCAAAGAGGCCAGAGGATTGTTCTTGCTTGTTGCTTCAGGCTCCATCTTCACAAAGAGGGTGAGGCCCTCAGCCTCCCTTGGAGGACACTGAACAAATCACTTACCCATAGGCCAAAAGTAATAACACCTGTGAAGATTTCAGTCTGAAAGTCGGGCACTGTTGAGAGAGCAGACACTCGTGTTCCCAGCTGCCTGGCAAGCTGACACACACTCAGTTTCTAGATTTTATCCGTACAGAGACACCAGGCTCGGCTCTCAGTGTGAAACTCCTGCCTTTGTCTTCCCTGCCTCTGCAGCCAGCTCCATCTCTTAGCAGCTGCTGTGAAGACAGAGTGGAGCTCTTGCTCTTCACCGCAGAGCCGCCTGGCGGGATGGACTGAACACAGACTGGGGAAGAGCTGCCAGGCGGTGGCAGCATTCGCTGCAAATGTCCTTTCAGTCTTGCCTGTGCCCCTCTAAGCCAGGGCTGTGCTGGAATATCCTGCTTGCTCCTCAAGGGGTGCCTCCGTCCCCCTTCCTGCTGGCAGGCAGGCAGCAAGTGAAGGAGAAAGCACTCGCAGGCTGACAAAAACAAGGGTTATGTGTGCTATTTAAAGGAAAGGGAAGAAACCAAACTCAGTAAGACAAGTTCACAGGCAGGGTGAGTTAAGTCTGTTGTGAACAGCTTAATATATCTCTTCTGACTTCTTGTTCCAAATTTTAGTCAAGTTCTGGAAATCTCTGGGGTGGAAGAAAAAAAAGGCAAACCAAAAAAGAAACCTGCAACAGAATGGCAATTCTGAATATCCAATATTCTCTCCCCCATATACACAGCCTACTCCAAATGTCCTAAGCAGGTTGTTGGTGAAGCCACAGTTAGGGTCTGCACTGCCAAGCTGTTCAGAGACCCTGGAGAAGTCCTGAAAAGACAATGCCAGGCATCCACACATCTCATAGGGCTGGGAAAGAAATTTTGTCACACATCCCCTTCCTGTCCCTCAATAATCCTAAAAATCAAATATGCAGTGGAGAGAAAAATATCATGAAATATCCAGAAACAGGAGAAAAACTACCCCACAGGCTTGGATTTGGAATCACACTGCCATGCATGGGAACAACAAGGAAGTTCTGGTTGCACCCATCTTTTTTCAGAGAGTGAGTTTTCTTACCAGTTTGAACCCCTATTAGCTTTAATTCTTCCTAAAAGACTACTCCTAGCATCCCACTTACTGAGATACAAGGATTGGAACCCAACAGAAACTGGGCCTAGTTGCTACTTTTCTCTATTAAGCTTTTTTCCCAGTTAGCAACAGAGGGACAAGAAGAAATAAATGTTTTATCTTCCCAAAGTAAAACTTATCTGATATGATATGCTGAGTAGCTGTATCTACTGTTTTTAACATGCTGCTGGATATTTCTTACGCCAACAAAGGCCTAATGAAGGCCATATGAAAGGTATCAGAATCCATACAATGGACTATCTTCTTCCTGGAACCCACCTGATTTCTTCATAGCATAAAAACAGAATCTTTTTTTTTTTAGGATAATATTGTATCTTGATGCTAAAGTGAAACATCATCCGAAGTACAGATGTTCTCCTTACAATATTATGCTTTTTCCTTTTAACATTTCTCAACTACAGAAGTTCCTGAGAAGAAACTGGATCACTGAATTCCATAGGTTAATTCAAATGTAAAGAACAAACTTCCTCGCCTAGCTACAACTCCATCCTCTCTGGATCTTCTTGACCATCCTATTAGACAGCAAAATGTATTACTGGCCTTCCCCCTTTGAAGTCATTCAAAGACACTCAGTTCTTATAATATAAAGACGGCAAGCAAGCAACTTGCATTCTTAGGAACTTTCTCAGGAACCAGTGGAAGAGAACAACCATCATGCCATATTCTGTGTGCTCAGCAGCAGGATGAGGTCTAAAAACACAACTGATGGATGTCTTTGACTCACAGAGCTTGTGCCATCAGCAGAGACACGGTCAATGTCATGGGAACACTACCTGAGATGGTGATTTTGGGATGCTTGCCCCAGGTGCTTCTAGAGTGGACGGCTCCAGCTCATGGTTGACAGTCTTGGTCTCAGGGCTGGTGATGGGAGATCCATCTGGTGGAGGTGAGGGGCTTTTATTTGCTTTCGCTGGGGTGCTGTCACTGAAGGAAGTGGAGAGAGAAAGGGGGAGAAGGGGAGAGAGAGGGGAAGAAAAGAGAGTGAATCTGAGCCAGGCCTAGGAGGAGTTGTGCTAACCAGCACAGATCAGTGGCCTCCATTATCTCTTCACTTCACTGCCCAGATATGCAATGAAGATACTTGAAGCTTCTGAGAAGCATCTTTGCTGAGTCATGTGCAGTCCAACAAACTGCAGCAGAATTACTTTGCAGCAGGCAATTCACTAAATGCCTACAGAATTTATATACTTGCCTAAAACAAAGAAAAACAAAAACAAATCAACCAGGCATTCTTAATTTTGCTAGATTTTTAATATAAGTGCCTGATGTTAAGCTATAGTCTTTAATACTGGGGAAGCAGATGGGGAAAGGAGTTCAGTGCTGCTCATTTAGTTTTAAATTCTACAGATTAGAATTCTTCTGTGTGGTGGTCCATGGATATCTGCATGGGTTATGACTAATACCGATTCTCAACACCTGAACTAAAGCTGTAATCACAGAGTATCTTATTCCTTGATGTGCTATGAACTGACTAAGCTAGTGGAGAGGCAAAGTGGCCAGAGGTTTCACAGATCATTCCAGACAGCAAAGGAAACTCTGGCTACTAACTTTCTCTATTATGAAAGGTCTCCCTAGCTAGTCTTTATTCCAAGACTGTTTCTGACAGTCAGAAGGGATCTTCAGGGAATTAAGATGAAAGAAGCATATGCCAAATGATGTTTGTTGGTTCACAGCTTGTACAGATTTGGGCAAATTTTTCAAAGGAATGGCAAGAAGCACATGCCTTTCCCTACAGGCATGCCCTGGCTGGGTGTCCAGTCTCTGCTTCAAAATACAGAATCATGAGAGATTTAGTAAAAGGTTGGTTACCACAGGATTTCAACTGGGAAAATTCACTGCTGGGGAATATTTTAGCTGAAGAAGTTACAGTTTGGCAAAACCATACACAGATGAAAATATAATATCTCAGCATATTGCAAAAGGGCTGTGCAACCTCATCTACCAGGAGTGATATTTGACTCTACTTATAAAGTCACAGTTCCTGTGAAATTCAAGGCCTTGAGAGAAGCTCAAAAAAACAGATCCTTTCCTACAACTTGAGCCAGCACTAAAGCAAGGCAGACCTGATTCTGCAGGGAGATAGAATCATTTATTACTTTGCTCTGTCCCAAAAGAGCCCAGAGCCCCAGACATGTACATCCACCCACACCTGGATGCCTGAGTTGTGGTGGTCACTGGCCAACATGCACGATGGCCTCATTCCTGAATGTTTGTTTGCAAGTAGGGGACAGCAAGAGGAAGAAGGGATAGCAAGGCATTTCAACAAAGCTCCTCTTACAAGCAAGCATCTCACCCTGCTCAGCATTCCAGCTTTCAAGCTCCCCATCCCATTCCCTCTTCATTCATTCACCCTCACCCATTCCCCCAACTTTCTCCCCCCATATCCACACCCCACACACACGTTTCCCCCACAAAGCACTTTTACTCAGGTGTACATGCAGGTTGGATACTTCTGATGATACTGATGCCAACAGCACACCAACATGATGCAACAAACCCAATTACATTCTCTGCCAGCAGCTCTCAACTGGGGACACACACACCAAGAGAGAAAGAGGGATGTGAAGAAGGAAAAGGGAAGAAGAGAGACTAAAGAACATGTATGCCAACCCCTGCAGCTCTTCAGTCTGACTGAACAGTGTCCTTCCTCAGAAGTCCCTAGAAATCACTTCAATACATGGGTTCTGTAAAGAATTCTGAAAAATGTACGAAGTTGTGCTACAGATTAAATGTATTAATGGCTGGAGGGTGAAGTTAAAATCCTGATCTAAACAGGAGTCACCAGGAAATGTCAAAAAACATCCTCTAATGCTAGAGTTGGGGAGGGAAAAAGTACATGTTACCTCCCCTGGAGTTGAAAGCACTTTGGAGAAGATGGAGGATAGAGGGATCTACATCCAGATCTGCAGAGTACCAGGACTTCCCAAATCCCCAGACTACACTGGGAATACTGGGACTACTGGCTATCAGCTGGCCTACCAAGACAAGGTAGGACTTTTCCTTCTAGGGACTTCAAAAGGCCAGTTCTCCCAGTGAAAAAGGAGTTCAGGTTTATTTTCTAAAGGCCATGGAACAGTTTTGTAGTGGCTTATTTCCAGTGCCTGGCAGTGCCTTAATTTGGAGATAAATTGGTAAAAGACTCCCACATGAGTCAGTCCCTGTAGGATGAGGAGAAGAATCGGGCTGTGAGGGCCCCACACTAAAGCCTTCATTAAGTCACTACTATTTACAGCTTGTTTGATGTGTTGGCCAGCCCCCCTAGGAAAATGCCAGTGCTAATTTTGGCTGAGCCTTTTTCAGCCCCCTGAGCGGCACCTTCATTCCTGCACTTGCTGCTTTGCAACTTTGCTGAATTTAGCCAGTGCAACCAGCGTCAAGTGAGATGGTCACCAGGATCTTCTGTCCTTCACATGTCCCCAGGGAGCACACACTGCCCACACAGAGCAAAGTCTTGTCTCCAGCTAACTGCTTGCTCCAGAAAACACAGGAAAAAGCAAGAGTGTGGTGACTCTACCTACTGACCAAACACGAGCACCACAGTAAAAGCAAGCCAAAACAACAAGGTCATTGCTATGTCTTTTTCCTTCCCATGAGCAAATGGGAAGTGATGCCAATTCCAGGAATATCAGGCAAGGAAGGGAAAGGGGTGTCAACTTTCTTCTGCAGAGAGCTGGAAAGATACCTGGGTATAATGCAGCTAAAGGGAAAGTCAAAATCCCCCAGCTCTTCTAGTGCTGCTGAGCTCCTAGACACTCCATGGTGCTGCCTCACTTGTTCTGGAAGGGCAGAGCAACATCTGCAGGCAAGTTTCCCTTGCATTTGTAACAATCTCACATCAGAGGATAAAACCTACTTTCCAATATGGTAAAAAAAGATCAGTCATGTCCTGCCAAGTTCTCAAGTTAAAAAAGAAAAAAAAGGTGGGCATCTCAGTTAAGGCTCACTGAGGGCTTTTTAGCCAAAGGTAATTAACTTTTTGCCACCAGAGCCTGCTGGAGAATTATTTAGAATTTTTTTTTTAAAATTAAAAGGAGTGGGTGGAAGAAAGAAGGAAAAAAGAACCTACACACCCAAACATAAGGTGGCACAAATGCACATTCTTGCTGCAGATCAAAGACAGACCAAGTTCTGAATCCTCCTTCTCTGCACTAGGGATTGCACATTTCTCTCTGACCCCAGCAGCTGCTCTGACAGCAGATCCTAGGTCAGGCACCTTACCTGCTGGGGCAGTTGGACTTTACCAAGGCAGAGCAGCAGCCCATTGCAAGTAGAGCTCATCAAAGGGAGATTTACTAGCTCTCCTTCTGTTGTGTAATCCATCCACTCTCATTGACTGGAAATATTAGACCTCCTCCCTGGTAAAGATACACCAGTCCAACCAAGACCAGAGACAAACATCCAGAGAATTACTCCAGTGGATCCTCCTTTTCCTACAGTAGAAAACCTCAGAATAGTAACAACACAATATATTGCTTTACTACTTGCATTTGAAGATATAAATATCTAAGTTTGCCTATCAGCTTCCTTGTGAAATTACCACTCTTCACTCTCCAACCTCCCACTTGACAAAGTATGCATAGCAGACACAAAGAGAAGGGCCTCATGACTCGCCCTAGTCAGCGAGAAACCAGATCAGAAAAAACAAGGATCCCAATCCACCAGCACTTTCTTTTATTGCTGGCAGGATATCATCTTGATGATTATAATTATTTTTTTATTCCTATAGGGATTCCATGGAGGGAATACCAACACAAAAAGTACGAAAAACAAAAATCAGAGAAATTTTTCATGCCATTATGCAGCAGTTTCCCCTTTGCTCCAGAGCATGTTCTTGTCAGAGTCCTTGACCTATGGTAACTCCAGGCATTGTGGCAATCCAGTTACTCAATGCCATCACTATTTTGAAGGCAAAATGCAGACATTAGTTTTTATACAAGACAAAAGGCATCCTTTTCCTCCAGCCCTGCACAAACTTTTAAATGGACAGAGCAAGATAATGAGTATCCTCATGAAAGAGCAAGTAAGGAGCAAAGCTGGAAGTATCCTTCTCCCAGTTGGTACAGGTAGATAGGATAGGACTTCTGAGTGTGAAAGACCTGCCTACTGGTCCTCCCTGGCCAGGCAGGGGATGAGAATGCAGCATTTCAGACCTGCTCAAAAGGACAAACCCACTAGGTAAAACTAGAAGCTGTTAAACACCAAAATTTATTATATTTCCCAAGGAAAACCCAGCACTGCATTTTCCATCACACAAAAACAACTGGACAGACAATGCCTGAGTTTTCACACTGTCTTCTTAGATAGGAAAAGAAGCAAGGATTCAAACCAGGCACACAAGCAATTAATGGGGTTATCCAGACACAAAGATCTCAGCAGGACCCAGCAGGCCACGAACACATCATGTCATGCAAAGGACCCCTCTCCCACCACAGGGTTAACACGTGCCAGGCTGTTAGAGTCCAGCAACAGCCTCTCCAGTTTTAGGAACTAAATCAAACATGTATCGAAATGCTGCTCTCCATACCGGTACCTGCTCATCTTTTTCCTCAGCCTGGCGAACAGTTTAGTTTTCTTTCTGTTGAGGATGGCACGCAAATCATTTCAGTTACAGGATGGCACAGTCAAACCAGGGAGGAAAAGTTAAGCTTCCGAGCACCCATTTAGTTGGTGCCACAAAACTCGCTGTAATTAAGATGGCAGGATCTCCTCTCTCTCACACACACACACATGAATACACACATACACGCTTCCCTTCATTGCCAGAAAGCTACGGCAAGACTTGGAGAAAGGCTCTTTATGCCTGCCAAAGACAATATATACATACATAAATAAGCAAACTAGAACTATCCCTGCACTTTGGAATACGGGGCCAGGGTGCAAATGGAGGAGAAGAGAAAGGAAACTGTGTAGACCACCAGAGTACTGTAAATGTCCTCTCACAGCTCCTTACTCCCCCTTGTGGATATTGCTGTGGAAGAAACAAGCTCCCCGTTCTTCTTATGCAGTCTGTGCAGTCTTATACATGCAACCTAATCAGCAGCTTTCCTACCACGCCTTTTTCCAGTTTGCCCAATCATATTAGGATAATCCCACAGATTTCCTCCATCTTCTAGGCATCTGAGCGTTCAAACTCTCTCAGAAGCAAATCCCAAACATACGTCTGAGGTTCCCAGAAATACACCAGCTGTTCTCTGCTACTGTGCTACACTGCCAGCACCAGACACATGAGCCACAGTAGTATTTCTGTAGGGCCTCACATGAATGCCATAATGATGTGCACAGATAACTGCCTCTCTTCTCACACCTTCTCATTCATTTCCTGCCATTGTATCAATCTCCAACTGCCTTCCCAGTAAGAAAGGGTTAAGGAAGCATCTGCTCTGACTGCGGACTACAATAAGCCATCAGATGAGTGAGGCCCTATTTCCTCCTGCACACTCTCACCCCAGCCCTGCACCACAATGAGAGGCCAGATGTGCAGCACACACAGAAGTGCCTCACAGCATTTCCTGGTCACTGCAAAACTACCCTGGCAAATCCTTGCTATATCCTCCTACAACACCCTGCTCCGCTGTGCTCAGGTCTGGCATGCCAGCTGAGATGCAGTGAGGAGGTGATGAAGCAGCAGCACTCAGACTGCTGCCCACGCAGGGACCCCTGTGCATGCACTCAACTTTGGGTTTTAGGGCCATGTGGTCTCCTAGCCAGCCAAAGCACAGAACTGTAACACCGGTTACAGCCCCAGAGGAAGCAAGGAATCTGGGGAAGAGGGGGCAAAAACTGTACAGAGATGGGGCAGAAATTATAAAAACAGGTAATTTGTTCATTGAAAGCTCTTTAAGGCCAGAAACTTTCTGCCACAACAGCAATGAACATCTCTGGGCCAGGTTGTGACTACTGCCCACAATCAGTTCCTTGAGGAATAGAGAAAGGAGGAAAAGGAATTGGATAAAGCAATAGCTACAGCATCCACCTTTCCTGTTACCTCATCTTCCTCCAAGGACCCTGGAGGATGCTGCTAAGAGAGACAACACAGCCCATGGCAGCAAGAGGATGGGCACAACAGCCTCCTCACATTGTTTCAGTCTGGTTAGGTTGTGATGATCAATAGATACCACATGCTAACTTGGGAAAAAGACATTATTTTCACAAGTAGCACTCCAACTAGCATCACTGAAATGTGCTGTCAGAAATCCAGAATTCAGGAGCCAAACTGAACTCAAAGTTCCTCTTTCTTTAGAGTTGGCAAACACCACACTGGAAGAATTGCTGGGAGAAGACATGAAGGTCATCTATGTTGAATGACTGCAACAGGTTAGACTGGGAGAAGACACAAGGGAGCACAGGGCTCCCAACAATCGATCTACCCCTTCTAAACCAATGCACTTAGACCACAGCTTGCCCTTACTTCATGCTGACTTCACCACCTCCCTCCATCAACACACCAGCTGAGGACCTGGGCTGTGCTCCTGCTCACCCAGCACGTGGGATTAGCAGCAGCTGGGAGCCAGAGCCCAACACTATTTCATCACTTGTGCACTTGGGTGGGGGCCAGTCAGCCTAACTCAGAGCCCAACCTCTCCCTCCCTTCTCAGTGCTAGGGAATGTGCAGACTTGCACTTCAACACACAGGACAGGACCCAGCTGAGGAAAGAAAACTGAAGACCCACAGGACACTTGGTCCTTGCACACACACCAATTAGAAGTGTTCTCAGTTCAGAAGGCCTCGTATTAGTGATGCTGCAACTACCTCCACAACACACAAGAAAAAGAAACACAGTTCCTGGGTACACAGGATGGGCTAAGGCTTTGGAAAAATGGTGATTCTAAGCTTGGAGGGCCAAAGAAGGAGCTGGGGAAATGGGCTCTTGGTGCTCAAGCTGACAAGCTGAAGGTACATACATGGTGGGAGCTTTTGAGGGAAAGAACAGGACAGGTACTGGGCAACTGGACCCAGAAGGAAGGGCAGCTGAGTAGCTGGAATAGACTGTAAAAGAGCTAAAAGTCAGCTGCCTAAATATCAGCACCTAGTGAAAGTTTAGGCCTCCAGATGCTATCCTAGAAAGGTAAGAGGTATTGCATTTCATCACCCAGTGCCAAGTGCAATCTTGGGCATGGCTCTAGGAAGTCTCAGGAGGGCATTGGCAGGTGGGAAAATCGCCTGCAACTGACAACTTGGAGGTTTCAATCCCCTGGGCAGGTAGAGATACCCCTGGTCCCACCTCCCCTGCAGAGGGAAAGACACTATCCACAGTTACTGACCTGGGCTGTGCTTTAACAGGGAAGGCATTGCCTGAGTACTGCTTGTCTAGACCCAGCAGGACATCATGAAGATTTTGGTTCAACTGCAAAATACAAAAACAAAAGACAAAAAAAAAAATGAGAAAAGAGCTCAGATGCCAGAAGAGAGCCTGGGCAGGCCTGCACAGACTGATCAAACACAGGCTTGAGGCAGGACATGTACAGTTCCTCAGCTATCCCAAGAGAGGACAACCCTAAACCTATTTCCAATTCTCTGTGGGGTATGCAGTGCTACAGCACCTGAGCAGTCAAAGAACTGAGATCTCTGGGAATGCTCTGTCTTCCTTACAGATCATCCTCTTTGCTTCTCAATCACCTGGGCCTATCAGTGTGCTGCCAGGTACCACTGCAAAAGCAGGTTATTTACCTAAGATCTGTGTGCTACAGCTGGAACTTCACTCTGGATTTGTAGCCAAAAGCTGTTTCTCAGGCCTGCTTACCAAAGCTTGGGATACGGCCATTTCAGCTGTGGAGCCAAAGGCAGCAGGCCTTCAGGTGAACAGCCCTTAACCTCACCAGCTGCCTTGGGCAGAACCTGGATGTCTTCAGAGAAATGCAGTATTAGGAGTTAAACTCTCTCTGGCAGCAAAGGCTGCAACAGTCACTCCAGAAACTCCTATTCTGAAAGAGCCAATCCAAAAACAAGACAAGATGCTGGATTTATCACTGGTAGGGGGAGGGATCCCATGAAATCAAGGTTGGAGGCATTGTGGAGGCAACACCAGCAATTAACTGGATGCTGCAGCACTAATAAGAAACAGATGGTTCCTATGGAACAAAGCAAAAGCCCTGCCCTCATATGAAATTCTCCAAGACAGAAAAAAATCCTGACAAGAAAAATCATGCAAGAAGAGTATTCCTGTCTAACAGGCATATTTCCCATTTTTTTTTAATGTAAGTTAACAGCAACACTATAGTAATTATAACAATCTCCCTATTCTTAACACTTAGTTCATCCCTCAGTGGAGAAGAGCAGGCTATTAACTGGAAAAAGACCCCATAAAATGTCAGCAGGGCTCAAAATTGATGCATTATACCAAGGCAGAGGGCCCCTGACTACTGGGAATTGGAGGACTATAATGTTTCCTGTTGCTTAGTGGCTGTTTTGTTGTCAGGATGACATTAGGGAGCAAGGGGAATATAAGGGTTTTCCAGCTGGGTTCTCAGTCCCGCCTCAAGATTATTGCAACATTTACATTTTCAAGCAGCATACAGACCTAAGGAATTCAGGATTTCTCTAGTTCCTAACTAAAAGAACAAGAACGTATTAGTAAAATGACAGTGGCAATGAGGGACTTTCCCACAGACTGGTTCTGAGGTCTCCTGTAGGTGCTGCCACACAGTACCAAGATCTGGCTTGCCAATGCTGCTTTGTGTTGTGATTCCCAACTCAAGGCACACTGGCAGCCCATACAAGGCCCATGCTAAATATCTAAATACCTTCTTTTGGGTCACAGGGCAGGAAAGAAGCCAAAGCAGAGACATGCTGTGGGGGAGAGCCTTTTTGAGGGACTAGAGTGAGGCATGTCTCAGTCTTCAGCCAACTTGCAGACTCCCTGCTGGTTTTAACCCCACGCCTGGGTACAAGGAGGGTACACAGCAACTGGCTGCCAGGCAGCAGAGGGGGAGGAAAACAGATACCGTGCCTAGCCTGACCAGGTTATAGGCTGCAGGTCCATTATAGAGATGAACTAAAAAAGGCAGCAAGAGATAGGTCTGAGAGCGGCTTCCCTTTCCTCTGCAGATCTGCAAACAAGTGCTGTCAGGTGACATGGACTCCCCACTGCTGCCCATGGCCCTGTGGCCTCTTCTCTGTGCTCCATCCTTTTACATTACTGTGTGTCAGACTGCCTTTGTCCCAAATGGCTCAGAAAGAGAACTAAGGGCTTGTATTATGCTCTAACATAAGGCCACTTTCTCCAGCTGTCTTTTAGCTTGAAGTTCTGGGGGGGAAGGGGGGGGGGTGTTTGGATTTTGCTTGTTTTTCTTTTGTTTGTTTTTGCTTTATTTGTTTGCTGGATCTTGGGTTTTGTTTTTCTTTTACTAACAGTGAAGAGACAGTAAGTAGGATAAGCTGTTAGTTGCCTTACCTTGCTCATTTCTTTATGGAAGTTCTCTTCTAGGCCAGCTATACTCTGGAATGTGTTGACATAGAAACCAACACGACTGCCAAATGAAAAACAACACAGAAGAACTTAATGGAAACAATGCTCTCTCAGATCCTTTCAATCCTGTCCCTTCTGCTACCTCCCACCCACCATTCCCATGCAAACTCAGCTCTGTCAGGTACGGTACACATGAGAACAGAGGGTGGCAAGGAAATGGAACAACGGAGCAAAAGCCAGTCACAGGCCAAACATGTCCAGGGGGAGGAGGAGACCAAGTAGGACAAGGATCTGAATTTATGCTGGCTAAAGGGAGAGGGAGGTATAGGGTGGGAAGGAAAAAAAAAAAAGAAAGTAAAAATACAAAAGAAAGTAAGAAAAAAAAAAAGCACCAGCAGTAGGAAGATGGAAAGAAAAGAATATAGAGGCTGTGATGCAGAGAGCACTGGGAGAGCTGGGGGAATTAGCAGGGGAACAGATATTAATTCATCCAGAAGTCCCTTAGCACCAGGGAATCAAAAAAGCATAAATGGTCTGCTTCAGGGGCAGAAAGAATAAGAAAGCAAAGGATATCACACAGAGCAACAGGGAAGCAGAAGGTATCAGCTGGATAGCAGGAGTCTGTGAAAAACCTGTGGCACCTTAAAATCCCAGCAGCTGCCTGTCACCAGCCTGCCAGCTGCCAACAGAGAGTGCTCTACCAGCACCCAGCTGAACAAGCAACAGCAGGAGGGAGCCAGCAGTATCATGGCTCTGCACAGGGAACCCCACCCAGATGCATCTGTCCCTCCCAGCTCCTTTCTCAGCCAGGCCTGAATGCTGCTGTGAGTAAAGAGTCCTGACTCAGGCTGGGTGGAAAGGGGAGACATCACATTTGCTTTCCTACCCCACTTCTGCCCACTTTCTCAATCCTCACAGACCAGGTTATGTCAATCTGGACATAACCTCTGTATTTAAAAATAAGAAACTGGGACACTGCTAGAAAGATGTTGCCAGTTTTCCACTGGGTCATCCCCGTAAATCAGCTTCTTCTGCCCTACAGTTCATCCCCCAAGCTAAATGTTGGTCTTTGTTTCACCTCCCTTTTCATCACCACAATCACTGGTATGGCAAACCCTTGGTCTCTCAAGTCTTTCAAGAAAGTTGAGCAGACCTAGTAGGGCAAAAGGATTAAGCAGACAAAGCAGAAAAATAACAGTTGTTCTTTGTGGTAAAATCATGTTTTTCAGGAAATTCATGAAGTAAAGCACAAAAGTGAACCTGTGGCTGCGAGGAATCCTAGGACAGATGGAGACGATCCAGAAAAAAAAAGAGCGGACACCCAGTCCAGGCTAAGAAGAATTGTGATCCAAGAGCTTGGATATTCATTTCCTTCCAACTAGCCCTTGGGAGAACTTCCAGCACTCACCTATTCCATAGTGAAGGCAGTTCCTCCTGCAGATCAACATTCATCTCTTCAAACACCTTCTGAGCCTTTACTAACTCTTCTTCAGCCTTAGTAACAGAGAAGAGAAATTATCAGCTCCAGCACAGTACCCTGCAGGGCTGGAACAACTGTGACTCTTGACTTCTTTGGGAGACCAGGCAAAATTCTGGCATGAGGTAACCAGCATCCCAAATGAGTCTCCCAGGAAACAGGGTTGCACCATAGGTGACCCTTCAGGTTGAATGCGTTCCTCTCAGGTTCTCTTAATGGATTCCCCACTCAGCAAGCAATTCACACAACCATTAACGTGTTTCAAGTTCTTTAAATTTCCCTGACTTCAAAAACTGAATGGAGCTGGCCAGTCAGTTCAGCCTTCAGTTTGGATACAGATGAAGGTAATAGGGGCCTTTGTCCCTTGCCAGATCACAGAAAGAGTTGAAATCTATCCCAAATGGCATTAGAGGAGAACCCTCCCTCGTGGGGACTCCCTGCTGAGGTAAGGTCACACCAAAGCCCCATCTCTTATGAGGAAGAGAGGAGGTCTGCATCCTTGGCTGATACAGCTCTCCCACCAAGCTGACTGGAGAAGAAAGGAAGGGTATGCAAAGCATGAGTCGTGCCAGCGGGAGGCCGGGCTGCAGGGCTTCAGCAGCATCTCCTGGTTTCAGTGGTCTCCACAAGCTCCAAGGTCTCCCTGGCTGGGTGTTGGCCCCAACACTAAGACAGGATCTCCTTCTCCCAGATGAGCATTTAAATTTGATCTGTTTGTGGGACCTAGACACTGACAGATCCCAACACTGATGGACAAATTATGTCAGGTTTCAACAACAAAAAGGATGTTCCTGATTTCTGTTGCTGACAGCAGACACCAGCAACAAGCACATGTCCTTTCCTGCACATCCTAGAGGACCTCTTTCTCTTGTCAGTGTCCTGACTTAAAGTTTCCTAATAAAAAATGTTTCTATCCTGTAATCTATAGTAGCACAGCATTCCACCATGCAGTGGGATGTAGAATAGAAAAATCCCTGCATGAGCAACTTGGAAGGTCAGCACAAGTGCCTATGTACCTGACAACAGCAGGAATTTCACAACACTACAGCCCTCTGCAAAGAGCCCACAAGCTATGGAAGCTGGATCTCCCTACCAGCCTGCAGTCAGATTTCTTCACCTTCTATGAAATCAAGTTTTATCTTCTTTGTGTCAGCTTAATTAAAGAAATCCAGCTTACTGCTCCTTAGTGACATTTATATACAATGACAGGAACGATGGGAGAAAGGGCTTAAAAATATTTTGCAGTTCAGAATCCTGTTCCTCACAGGAATCACTCTCCATTATATAGGGTAAGATCTTTTCATTCTCCATTGCTCTCCTGACTCAAGAGCAAACCACAGGAGCTCCTATTTTCCAGCTAGCTTCACCTGTCAAAGGGTTGCTCTTTGCTGCCAGAGGCAAGGCTTAGGCTCAGGCTCTGTACTCAAGACCAGGGGAAAAAGCTTCCCCTGTTAAAAAAGACACATCTGGGAGGTATTCAGAAATTAAGAAGACCTGGTGAGGAACAGGCAAGGGAAGAAAGGGTCATGATGCTTCCACCCAGAAACCCCTGTTTCGCTGCTACACTCACTGAAAAACTCAACATTTCAAGACAGTTTGCACAAAACAAACAAAAAGTCCTTTAAACAGAGACCACAGTTTATGCTGGATGAGAGACAACGATCACAAAGACTCATTCTGCCTTTATGAATGAATGTTTCTAATGCAACCATTTTAAAGGGAGTTAAAAACCAAAAACTCAGCAAGTCCACCCTTTGGCTTTATCTTACTCTAACTTCCAAACTATACTGGAACCAGAATCAACCCAGGAGATATGAAAGCTGGGAGATGAGGCACCATTGAAGGCTGTTAGTTTTTCAGACGTGGTAAACATCACTAACATTCTTTCCCTCTCTCCTTTACCTATCTATAAGGTCAAAGAACCTAGAAAACAATGCATGAATATTGTGACGTCCCGAGGCAAAGGCAGATTCAACAGGCAACGTTCACTCTAGAGCACCTGTAGGAACAGGGGATCCATCCAGAACCTGTGGCTCAGCTAGTGCTCTCATCCCCAGGTAGAATTAATTCTTCAGTCTTCATAAGCCCAGGGATCTTCTCACCAGTGGGATTTATTTTGCTTGGAAGCCAGAATCCTGGCACTTGATAGCCCTGGCTGCCTCCAGCCGGAGCTGAAGCCAGACATCAGCCTGGTCACAAGCCCTTCCAGAGAAACAGCCAGCTCAGGGAGTGAGGTGGGGAAAGGCAGAGACAGGCTCCAGGGCAGAGCCCAGTGCCACATCTGTGCACTTTCTGTTTCAGCAGCCATCCTTGCCACTCTGAGGGGAAACTGAGGCAGAAGGACTAATGCCCACACCCATGAAATACAATCTCAGAAAATCTTTCTCTCCTCTCCCTGTCTGAAAGGGAAGGTTTGAAGAAGGTTTGAGCAGGAGATGGAGCAACAAATGCTTTCCTGACCTTCCACCTAGCCAAAGCTCAGAGTGCCAAGCCCAACCAGCTCAGTTGTGGCAGGGGGCAATTTTTCCACACTGCTTCTGCTACTACCACACATCTCGGCCTTCCTGAGGGTCTGGTTAGGTCCAGCCTGGTGCCTTCAGGCCATCTAGTGACCATTTCACTTCAAAGACTATGTTGTGAACTGTGGTAATTAGGCACTGCTCAGTAAATAGTTCAGATATCCAAGAGGCAGGGATAAGGCAGAGAGCAGGAAGATTCCCTCCAAGCCCCACTAGCCCCAACCAGATCTGCCTCTCAGAAGGACTTGACTTGCTGACTTTCTCCTACAGACAGAGATATTGTTCTGTTATCACTGCAGCACCAAGGATGTTGATTTTCAGTCTGCACTAAACATGTCAGCAGAGCTTAGTCAAAAGGCAAGAATTTGCTGTTCTAAGCCATTTTCCTCTTTGTTTCAAAAAGCACAGTCACTGACATTTCTAACTGGGAGTGTGCAATAGCAACTCCCACAGCAGAATTCACAAAAAATCCCCACTACGTTGTTTTTGTTATTATCTGCTAAAGGCCTAAAGAGCCAGCAGTTCGTGCACTGGAGGGAGAGACTTCGCTTTACAGTAGAAACACCAGATCTCATTGACCCCATTTTGGCATGGAGGTTGTAAAATTATCAGGCAAGAAGAGACAGCAACACAGCTGCTGGTAAAAGGAAACTTTTATTAGGCTTAACATTCTGAAGCTTCTCAATAAATCCAGCGTCATCAGCCCTCCCGGTTTTATCAAGAAGTTAATGAGATTTAGGGCTGTCATTAACTCCTTCAGTCTTGAAATCACACAAACTGAAGCCTTTTTTTGCCTACCTACTAATGTTTGTGAAGGCAAACTGGAAAACCTACAAGTTCAGAATACAAATAATGTTCTTTATGGGAAGGGAGAAGGTTTTTTATTTTATTTTGGTTAGAAACTAAAGAAAAAAGCAAATATAAAAACCCCCAAATACTTACACAAAAAGTAGGGTTAGCAATAGCATTACTTAACTGAGGAATAAAAGGGACTGCTTTGAAATTATCTGTGGTTACTGAAAATATTAATGCCATGTATTAGGAGATTAACACCCCCACAGTGACCAGAAAGATTACACAGTCCCTTTGTAGGGCAAAGTCACCCAGTACAGTAAAATTATGCCGTGACTCTTGGTAGCCTAAAATCCATGGGCAATGGACAAGGGGGCACTGCCTCTCTGGCAATCTGTGCGTGCTGCTATTATAGCAATCATCACAGCCAAGTCTGAGAAGAGGAAAAAGGCCCAAGAGCTAATAGATTTATATATTTATTTGGGACTTGAGAAACTTCCCATGCCTGTTTTCTAGTCCTCCAGAAAAACCACCAGTCAAACAGACCAGTCAAGAACCATAACTGTGCAGGTAGTTCCCAGCTGGGCTAGCAGAGGCACAGGAAAAGCCCCCGGCAGCCTGCCATGTGTCCTTCTCCCTTCAATCAAGAATGAATACATATTTCCTCCTTCTGCCTGCCTCTTAAGCAGGGCTGCTAACAGCTGTTCTCTCCCCAAGCTTTACTGATGTGGTAATGGAGCCTCTTCCCTGATCTAGTCATAAAGTGACTGTGAAAAACCCAGGGGCTTCATAAGGTGAGAGGCCTTTCTAAACTGCAATTCATTCCACGGACAAGGAATGTGAAGACAGAGGAGCATTTGAATGAGAACGGATGAGCTCACCAGGAACTTGTGAGCAGGTAACTGGTGCTCTCCCAGTCTGGGTAAAGGATTTATTATCCCTTGCTCATTGAAATAATTTTCTTCTTACTGTCTGTCTTCTGACAACTCCCTCTTATCCTTTAAGGTTTTCCAAAGGAAACAATGAATGAGATTTCATGAGAAAGTCACACTTCCGTGAAAGTAGGATTGAAATTTTTATTCCCTGAAGTTCCTCTGAGTTGCTCATTTCCCTCAATATGCTATAACCTAAGTTCTGCCAGGTGACATCACCTTGACCTCAGCCTGGAACTGTTCAAATATATCACACAGGATGCAAATTGGGTGCAAATTGTCTGATTTGGACCCATCTCTTCTCCTGCGCAGATCGAAACCGTATCTAAAAATGGCTCTTTTAAACCACAACAGCCAGGACAGCACTCATTTGGGAAATGTGGACTTGACCACAGGAGAATGTTGCAAGCTAACTCAGCAGCCACAGAAACTGCAATGTTATTTCTTTGTGGCTTTACTCAATGACATGAATCCATAGGCCAATTTTTCAGCATTTCCTTTTTTGCTTTTTTCAAAACAGTAACAAAACTGCTTCTCTTAGAGCAAAATGGAAGCAGTAATTGGAGGAACTGAGTACTACATCACCCTCTGCCTCCAGAGTCATTCCACAGCCTTTCTTCATCCAGATTTCATTTCAGGGGGAGAGAACAACAGTCCAGTATTAACACACCTGACTAGAAATCAATCGGGCAGGCACAGATTTATTCACTGGTGTGCAACTTCCGTGTGCCCACTGTGGCTAAGGAGTGCCAAGGACACACTTATCAGAGAGGACTAGAGTGAACGTTGCCTAGAGATTACTCGCATGGTACAATCTAGAGCCCAAAATAGCGCATGC
The DNA here is from genome assembly GCA_013396955.1 of Regulus satrapa. Lineage (NCBI taxonomy): Eukaryota > Metazoa > Chordata > Aves > Passeriformes > Regulidae > Regulus > Regulus satrapa. The sequence continues at coordinate 225,370 of VWZN01009780.1, read as the reverse complement.
AGGGTTAGAGCCAGGTAGATCAGCAGTCACCTGATTTCGGAGCAGATTAGTTTGTGCAACGAGGTGAGCTTGTAGCTTCCCTTGACACCACTGAGGCGCAGCTTTCTCAAGCAGCGAAACAGGCTGGGGGAGGGAGCATGTTTGAGTGGAAAAAAAAAAAAGAAAAAAATAAACAAAGAACAAGAGAGACACAAACATATCTTTTAGGATAAAAAAAATTAAAATCACAACAGAGAGTGTATTTAGAGGCTGGGCCAAACCAGTATCACTAAGGCAAGAGAAAAAAACAAACATCCTGGGACTGATCAGTTATGAATCCTTTGAAGCATGCCAAGTTTAGCAATAATTAATGTTCCCATGTGGGCTGGATACTGCAGACCAGCCAGGCAGCTGTAAGAGCAACAGATACAATTGTTAGTGACCTAGCACACAGACAACCCCTACTCCAAGGCATGGCTGTGAAGTTGGAGCTCCTTAAAGAGAGGTCAGGATTAATTAACCATCATAATTATTTGCATGCAACAGCTGAAAGTCCACAGTGATTTATTTTAATTAATAGCAGGATATAAGTTTAGCAATAAGTTGAAGGGGTCCTGGGTGGGAAAAGAACATCCATATATTAGAGAAGAATAAAAGAGACCACTTGGTGCCAAAACATATTTGCATTGCTGTTTCTGTTACTATACCATGATACCTTCATGAAGTCAGTTCCCACTTGTATCCTGTGTCAGAAACATTATTTCTCTTTCCTAGGGGTCTGTCATCACATTACAAAGTAATTCACACTGGAACAACCCTACTTCAAAGGTCACAGGAGCAAAACTCCAGGCATAGAAACAGAGGTGAACTACCTACAGCAGCTGAGTGCAGGCTGAGCTTGGCTGCTGCCCACAGCCCTGCAGAGCTGCCAGATCACAGGCTGGCCCGTGAAAACTGCCCACTTGGGAAGGCCACGTATGCAAAACTCCCTGGGACTTGCTGCTCCCATCTTTGCAGGATCAGGACAGTGCAATGTGTCACGTATTATCCTGTGCATGAGCTTATGGCTTAAATTACAGAGGGTGGAAAGATCTGATCCAGTGCACATTTTGGCTAACAAGAGACTCTGATCAAATACTGAGAGACCCTTTCACAGGCTAAATCGTGAATACAGCACCAGCTCCTTACTCTCAATATTTCACTCTTCAAACTGCACTTTTTTCCACACCTGTTGTATCATCTTAGCTGAGCATTTGGGGCATCAGTGAGTGCAGCAGTGATAAAGGCAGCCAACCTCTGCTGCAGAGTACCAGGTACCAACCTGAGCAGATCAATGCCACTGCAAACCACTTCCACTGCAGCAAAGATTCCAATGACATGCACCAATAAAATAACATGCCCCAAGGAAATTCTGCTCTTACCCCAAACACAATGAATTACTGCTTTGAACTGAAGGCACAACCAGCTGGGCCTCATGCCTTGCATATAGAATCACGACTTGCTTTGCCACACAAGTGATGCAGTGACACTTGGGGCATCAATCTCTCTCCCCTTTTGTCTGTCACGGCTAATCACAGTGCATACAGTGCAGTGTAGATGACTGATGACTTGCAGCTCAACAATAAAAGTACTGTGGCCACTATACACGCATCTTTCACTTGGGTTAGAGATGCATCTTAATTTCTTCTATGTAGCAAAAACACGAGCATCTCTTACATAGCAAAGGACGACAGCTCTTGTCAGCCTGGTTAACAGATACAGATGTAGATTCTTTCTTTCCTGTACTGCTTCTATCCTGAAGAATCACAATTTACTATGGCCCATACTGAAGAGAATTAAAGACATCTCCCTAGCCCTGGACTATTCTGTTGTGCCAAGAATGTCCTGTGAAGGGAAACACATGGGTTCAAATACACTTAGGTACAATAAGAGTCCAAAGTTCCTTTTAGGGGCAATATTCAATCCATGTGCCTACTCTAGAACAAAATAAGCACTATTATCTTTCTTCTGCTACATTAAAAAAATACAAATTTTTGATTTATTATAAAGCTTTATTTTTGATTAAAATTAATCCCATTAAAAATAAAATCCTTCTCTTCAATATTGGGCAAGCCCTAGATCAAGCTATTCACAGGCAGGAAAGAAACCTGACAAGAGAAAACTCTAATTTTTCTGCTTTCAGCCATACTTATTATCCAGTAATTGCAACCACCAGACAACAGAATACATTCATCAAGTGTGCAGAGTGCATTGCCACTGATGTATATTTGTCACTCACACACCTAAGGGTCTCACTCCTAGGACATCAGAGGACTTCACAAATACAACCAACCTCAAGTTGGTTCAAACATTCTTACCACTGCTCTAGGATGGGGAGACACAGTCCCAAGAAGCAGACAAAGCGCAACATTTTTCTGGAGTATTGCAAGACTTTCCTTCCCCAAGAGGTACACAGGCTTTTCTGCCACAGGTTACTGGTCCTGCACACGTGAGGAAACCCACGCCCCAGCATTTGGCCACCAAGACATGCAGAATGATGATGGTGGGATTGAACCAACCCAACAGAGGCTATCCTACCTTCCAGGAAAACTAAATTAACAAGAAGGAAATACCTAGCAAAACCTCACAGGTTCACAACACCTCAATGATCTTAACAGTCCTGTCCAATATGAATGAATTCCATGAAAACACAAGAGGTACAGGTGAACTTAAAAGCTTGCTCTGTCAGCAAATGCAGACCTCCCAAAAAGAAAGGAAGGCTGCAAATCCTCCTGATTGCTTTACCTTTGCGATTTTGGTTTCATCCTTCTTCTTTGCAGTTTGCAGGGCTTCAAAGTGGTGTCGGGCACTGTCGTAATCCACGAGCTTCCTTCCTCGCTTTGCAATACGAGACTAGAAAGACAGAGAAAAGGGTTACATCAATCTTCCCCAGCAGTCAAAACTGCAAAACCTCCCAGGAAAAAAGCCCTCCTCTTCACCCAGCTTCCAGACCACCCCCCACTGTGCCCTCTGGGTGACATGCATGTTTTCAGAACTTTAGCTCCACTACTATCTAAGGCCCACAATGTGCCTGCAGCCCACGGGTAATGCTTCATTATTTTCAGGGCTTCCTGAGGGCTGCAGCCAGTCTCTAACCAGCTCACTAGTTTGTGTGGAAGTCTGAGAGATTAAGTTCAACAAAAGAAGCCATTTCTGCTGCCAGCACAGCAAGAGTACCCATCCACATGCTCAGAATATGCCATGGCAAGCCTCTTGGACCCGTGACAGAAGCTGCAGACCGTAGTGACTGCAGCCACAGGCAGAGGTCTGCTGTCACCAGCATTTAAGCAAGAGAAGTTCAAGGGAAAACCTGCAGCATTGTGTCACCAACACACGACACTGAAGCCAAAATAAATACAAAGAGGGAGCTGACTGTGTACCAGACTTAAATCCAGGAATGGAGTCCTGACAAATCTATGGCTGAGAATCCAGGACAGACAGGCCTGTGGCCTGATCCTGTGTTACCCTTCTTGAACTGAGGAGCCTCAGGCTCTCTCTCCCACTTTACTGAGGCTTTGACCCACTGGGCTTCCCTGTTTTAGAAACTATCCATCCCCTGAGCCTCCTGCCTCCCCCACTGTCTGCAAACACCCCAGTCTATCTGGGTTGCAGCACACATCTTGCCAGCCTGACCGTAACACTTCTCTAACGATCAGAGAGCTGGATCATCGTCAGTTATCAGCAGTCCAGGCTGGATAAGGCTGGATAAGACAGTGAAAAACCATGGCAAGGAGCCAGGAGGATTTCTAATTAACCACAAAACCCAGGGACACAGAAAGTGCAGAATGAAGAATCAGCACTGGGATTTACTTGCAAAAACAGAATCCCCTTCTCTCCTGCACTTGGCAGGGAGCTGTGGTTTCCTCTCCCCAGGCTCCTGCAGATACGCTGCAAAACCACACTCAGGGCTGATCTCTCTGCCAGAGCAGCTGGGAGCAGCTCACACATCTACCACAAATGCTCCTCTGCTCCTCCAGAAAACGCTGCTGCAGCTCCGGGTGAGTCACAGCAGATCTGCAGGATCTCAGCCTCACGCACGCCCAAACTCTATTCTAAACACTCAGGTCCCTCCAAGAGAGGGATCATTAAGAAGCTGAGCCACCCCACAGCCCAGGTCACTAGAAGACACCTCCCAAGCATCACACTGCCAGCCAGGAGACAAGGTATTGGAGGGGGCTTCCAGCTGCACAGCAATCTGAGATGCAAGTTAATGCATCTTATAAACACACCAGAGGAAACATGACCCCATCTGGGATCTAAGAAATACCATTTTGCCCCCAGGTCAGCCTGGTAGAGACAGCTGCAGTTCTCCCCTCCTCTGACATGGGGAACAGCCACTTCAGGTTTTCTGGCTACCCCACTGGGGAGTTTGATTCAACATCACCCATCTCTCAGGCAAAGTAACTCCTCTATGTTTATGCAGCCCCCAAACTTCTAACACCCACCTCCACCCTTCTACTGGAGCACACAGAAATGCTGCAAGGTACAGATCCACAGGGTGTGAGAGCCCTCCTGGGGTAACCACTGATCACACCCTGCTGCCTGCGATGGCTCTAACAGGATTCAGCCCAGGCCTGGAAGGCTGCAGGGCTCCCTTGTGTGACTCCAGGACAGCTGCAGGTACCCACCACCACCTGCCTGTAACAGCTGAACTCCAACAGGCTTTATTACTTTGCAACAAGCCCATCTTAATTTGAGCCTCCTTTAAAAACAAACAAACAAACCCAAAACAAAGCCAAGCAATAACAAAAAACTTTTGCCCTCCACGCCCTACTTTACTGCTATTTGTTTTTTACAGCTAGTAGAGCACCAGTTTTAGTGTATGACAGAAAATCCTCAATTCCACAGCTATTCAAAACTTGGGCTGTAGTTTTAACTTTTCTGGCCTCACTGCAGAGACCTGTGCACTCACTCATAAATATTAAAGATTATACAAGAAGAGTCCTACTCCAAGAAGTACCAACGCTGACCTGCAAAGAAAACTAAAAGTACTTTCTGCATTCCCATTTGTCAAGTTAGAGAAGATGGAGAGGCCTTTTTCAGGCCAACATTGGATAAATTCTTTTCTTTAACACACAAAAATTCTTTACTAATGGCATGCTCTGCTTTCACATTCCTGCTGTGGATCCCTTTTCAAATCCAAATAACCGAAGGGAATTTTTACAGCCCCTCAAGTAAAGATGAATTCAGAACATATTAAAATGTAACAAAAAAATAATGCATGGATCTAACTCATCACACATTACTGAGCCATTAACAAAACAGGCCTTTTCACAACTAAATTAAAATCCTCTTCTCTCCATAAATCAACTTGTTTTACCAGAGTAATGACAGAATTCCAGGAAAAGCAGAAAAGTTCATTTTGTGGAAAACAAAAACCAGAAAACTATTACTACAACAAAAAACAACTCAAATATTCGGTAAATGAGATAAGACTGGAGCTTTTTTGCCTGCCTCAAGAACTCTAATTCCTTATGCGAGTCCTAGCTATACTTCTCTACAGGCATAGCAAAAAATGCCACTTGACAAAAAATATATATGATTTGAGCGCTTCTCACTGCTCTGGGGTAAGGAGGATGACGCATCCAGCTGAATTACCCATAAAAAGATACTGACCTTTTTTGGTTCATACCACTGAAAGTCCATTTTAAAGGAATAGTTAACCCCAGTGAAACACATCCAGACCTTACTGTAAGAACCAACATAAAGCCTACTCATTTTAGGAAGGGAAGAAGAGGTGTGCAGTGCTCTCTAAAACATTACTTGACTTGTGCATGAAATTGCTTTTATGCAATAATATAAAATTTGCCTTTTCTAGGGCATCATTCTGACAACTGAGAAAGAACATGAGCAATAAACAATCTAGTGACCGATTCAGAAGTCAGCTGCCTCTAGCAATATATTAATATTTATTCATCTTTGCATACCTTTTTATTTCCCTACTTATGGGACCTATAGGTGAAATTCAGACTGCTGAGGCCAACTGTGGTGATGTCTACAGAGTGAAACCACCAATGTTAGAAAATGGTGTAGAAGAGTTTTAGTTTGCAGACAGAAATACAACTTCAGTACAAAGGCTGTAACTTTTCCTTCTAATACAAACAAACATGATGGTTTAATTCAGAGAGAAAAGGCCAGCATTTTCAGGCATGTGTGATGGTTTTCACTGAATATCTTTTAATGCATGCACAAAGGCTTTGTGATAGTAATGCCAACAGGAACCCATTATTCTTTCTCAGCATGCCAAATCTTACTGCATTTAAAGGTGCTCAGTACCCAACACCTTGAGTTTGGGTGGAATTTGGATGTTCCCGCTCTTGCACTCCTTTTAAAATCCCATTGTAAAACTTCAGCTGGATTCCAGCAGAATTTGAAAATTCTGAAGATACTCAACATGGAAAAAAGTGACACTCTGAAGTGACCCAGAGCACAGCCAGGGAGGCTGGTAAAATCTGATTTGGACCAAAGCAGTGCCACAGTCTGAGTCTACAGCAAGGCCAAAGTAAGGCATTGTGCTGAGGAAGCAGCACAGGCTGAACTTCTGACTGAGGCACACAGCATCACACCCCAGAGAGATCAGCTCTACAGCCTTCAGGGCATAGAAAGCCACAGCCCTTCCCCACTTCAGACTTCCAGGGGCAGAAGAAGCTGCAAAAATGAAGCAAAAACAGGGACTCCCAGGAGACAGGGACACTGGTGTTCAGGGCTCATTTTACAAGCCTGTGACCTGTCCCCATTTGATACAGCACAATCCTCCTGAAGCAATAAATACTGACAAACGTTTTAAGAGACATGGTGGGGAAAGGGCTGCTTTCACTGGAAAGTAGCCAAGCTAATACTTCCCATATGGTGATATCATTACTAGTGCTCCCATATGGTGAAGACATTTCCTGCATAGCCTCGAAATTAATAGAGAGGAGGTAACTGTGGGGGAAGGGAAGGTCACAGGACATTATCCAAACCCAGGTCCCTGCACAGGATCTCTCCCGAAAATACACCTATCCAGCATTCTCCCTTCCCTGAAAAAAGCTGGTTACACACACTGCAGGACTTCAAGGATTCACAGAAGTCTGCCTTCCACAGCAGCCTCTGGTAAAGTACATTTGCCACTAACTCCTCAATGTTTTCTGCTGACAAGGAAGTTAAAAGACAAAAGGACCAAAAAGAGAGATTGAGACCTTCTGAGCTATTGCTGACATGACCCCCCTGCACTCTGACAGATAGGAAATTTCATGGATCCTCCTGTTTAACACCAATATTTTCTCTCCAGCATCTTTCCACTGAATTCTTCAGTCTTGTTTTAAGCCCAAAAATAGAACAAAACATTTTCAATTAACACAGAGCTGCAGAGATCTTGGCTGCTTTCAAAGAAGACCTTGGAGCAGCACAGCACACATTCTGCTAAAGAAGATGGGGATATAAGAAATTGATCTTCAAAGCTTTTATCTGCTGAGACTCTCTAGATCAAATAGTTCAAAGAGAAACTTACTTTAATATCTGGGAATTGTCCAAGGTACGTATCCATGGTCAAAAGTGCTTGATCCACCAGCTTCTGATGGAAATCCGTCCAAAGGAGATCATTGTTCTGAAAAACAAAAGGAATGAGTTAACTGTTAAGAACACAGGGCTCCATATTTCTGTTTTTCTCTATGAGTGCTACAGCAAAAAATCTTGGACCCTCAGAGCTCTTAAGAAACAGAAATTTATTCAGAAAACTAATAATAACAGATCTTGGCAGAAATGAGAAAGCCTGATGAGAAAGCTGCTAATTCAGGTGACCTCTCCAAGGACAAAATGCCTTTGAAGCCCTGTCTTTCCCCTACAATGTTAAACTCAAGTCTGTACAATGGAAGATGATTGTCAGGCTGGGTTTGCCTCCTTCTCCCAGCAGCTACAAAAAAGGTACCCAGACACCACAAGGCAGCATTTTCCATTCTTCATCACAATACAGCTTTCTGGAGAATCACAAACAACAGAAAGCCACACTAGCAGTCTTCAGCCCTCACACCACCTGCCTCCACAGCCCAGTGGAGGCTACAGCCAAGGTCTGCACCCTGAGCTGTGCCCATTTTATCCTTGACCTTAGCTCAGGCACAGTAATTTCCTATTAACACATTGGATTAGGTGAAAATTACTGCTCTCCTGTTTTTCCACTTGAACAAAAGGTTTTGGCTAAAATATTCAGGAAAAGCTCCTGCTTCATGCTTTTTATTTGGCAGGAATTAACTCTTCTCTCTCACCTGTCTTTTCCCAAGCAAAATATAAACAAGGAATTACAGGGAAAGGTGGAAAGCTGGAAATATTCTTGCAGATCCAAAGGGTAGCTACTGTTAGTTCTCATTAATTCATGTTCCTTTTGACCTCTCTGGCTCAAGTTTTCTGAAGGGTCAACCTCTCAAGAGGCACCACAGTGGCTCAGGAAGAAACAAGGCCAACAGACTCTGAAGCCAAAACAGCTGAAATACAACTCGATTATTTAGTGCAGCAGCACTTCCTAATGCTAAGTTTCCACGTTAATGAAAAAATTCACCTGGAAACATTCAGGTTTTGTTTAAATTATCTGCTTTGAAGTCATTATTTCCTGGGCAAGATATAGATGTTATTTCAGGCAAGTTTTTCCACAGCAGAAAGAAGGGGAAGGAAAGAATCCTGCTCCGGCTCTCCTGTCTACTCCTTCACCACTTTTCAATGCCACAGACAGCTGCAGATAAGCCCAGTCCTGCAGCCTCATGGCAAATGAATCCAGAGAGCAAAAATGCCACAGCTGCTGCTCAACAGAATAGCAGAACAGCTGAGCAAGAGAACAGAGGGTGCAGCCTCCAGCTGGACCCACCAGGGGCACATGGCAAGGGAGATCCACGCTGCCAAGTGACAGGCTGGGCCCTAAGCTCCACACCTGGGCAACGTGGGCAGGCATCACCTCGCCAAGGGATGAGAACAGCAGCAGTTTGGGGTGACACGTGGCTCAGCCAAACAAGGGAGCAACTGAAACAAAGCAGCTGGTGGTACTGCCATGAGGGGCTACACAATTGGCTGCTCTGACTGCTTTAGCCACAGTTTCATCTGCCCCTTTCTCTTACACAGCACATAAGCAGCAGTACACCCAGTTGATCCCACTGAGTTTCTTTTGGAATCCTCTGTCCCTATTTAGCCACTCTGGGGGAACGAACAGCTTCTGGGTGTAAGTGTATGATTCTGTGTAATGTGCAAGCATCTGGCAAGAATCTCCCACAAAAATACAGGCCACATCCTTTCAGCCTTCCTTTCTTCACAGTGCCCAGTTTGTCTCCAATTCTTCTGCACAGTCATATGCCTGAAGAAACGTGGTGCACAGACAGAGCTTCCAAAGCTCATCTCTGCTGACAGAGCAAGTCTGGACATCCCCACATCCTGGACAAAATCTTACCTCTGCTATTTTATTTGTGTCATCTCTCCCAGGCCAATCTGGCTCATAAACTTCCTGCAAACACTCTGTCAGCTTCTTGGAGGCCTCGTGCATAGCTAGGAAAGAAGAGGGAACTGTTCAGACAGAGAAGAAAATAATGTGTTCCTCATGGTTTAACCCTTATCCTGAGGAATGGAGGCACAGAGCATTACAACAGATGCTGAGCTCCTCTTTACTAAATGTCTGACCCTTGATGACACAGAGGTGGAAGGTAACCAGGGGGAGAAAGGAACCAAGGATGCAGTTACATCAAGCCCTTTGTGTTAATCCTCCCCTAGGAGAGCATATCCATCTGCTAAGACAGCACCACATGTCTGGCATCAAAGCACAACCCCCCCATTCCATCCCAGCTGGTCCCAAAGGCTTCTGAAAGACTCCCCCCCTGACAAAGCTGACCTGTCCTGCAACTCATGCCTGGGGAAACACCAGGAAGGGGAAGGCTGCAGAAACCTCACTGCATAGGTGAGGTTAGAGGGGAACAAACCTCTGCTCGTGCAGACCTTACCTTTGACAGAAGCCAAGTAAGTTCGAAGGTCCTTCTGCAGCCTCGTGCCTTCGGACTGTGAACATAAGGAGATCATCAGTTATTCCCTCAGCTAAATAGAGTGTAAGAAGCAATCAAGCAGCTGTAATTAAAGAAAACTGGTTTTGCAGATGGGCTACACACCAGTTCTATGATCACATGAAACTTCAAGCTATCACATTTTTTGGCTTTTTTTTTTTTTCCTCTTCTCTGTGTTCTAGGAACTTCCAGGACTTCTGCAGCAAATGTAATCCTAATTCTTCTCCTCTTATACTCTTCTTTGGGTCAGTTCCCAATGCTTCCCCAGACTAGGAGACTTTGTTTGCAAAACTGGCCAGCCCTTTCTGATCCCTCATTTCCTTTGCTGATGGCAATAGGAAAAGAACAAATGTGAACTCATCCAGAACTTTCGAGGCATGGTAAACAATTTGGGCCATGCTGCGGGAAGCAGATGGATTTCTCAAAAAGCTATGCTATCACTGCCACTTCAACAGCCGGGCAGATTTAGCCTCTGCTTAGAGAGCACAGCTGCACTGGGAGCACAAAGGATCTCAGCATGAGCTCAGTTGAGACAAGAGGTGCCGGAGTGGTGGGGAGAGCTGATGGGAAACATCTGCTTTTGAAGTCAGTAGCTCTGAGGCAGCTGTTGAAGATGTCCTGTGAGCTCCCTGTCTCTGGAGTTGGCTTCAGCTGTCAAAATTTGTTATGCTGGGGTAGCCCCTCAATGGGGCACAAACTGGGGAGGAGGAAGAATGACAGCAGGCTGTGAGATGCAGTGGTCTCTTTTTTGCATTCTTGTTTAGCAAAAAATATGCAAAGTCCCACCAATGCATACAATATCATCCTACAGCTGTATCATTCTTAAAAATAACTAAATTTCAACTCACAACTTGAAGGTTATCAAAAACTATCAGCAGGGAAGCTCCTCGGCAGAACTTGCCCAATACACACTTAGGCACTGCAATGTCTGGAGCAGTAACATTCAAAATTGTGGCACCTAAAATCAGAAGCCACCTCTAAAATTGTGTCCGTGGTTGCCCTAATCCTGCCACAGCAGCAAATGATGCAAGCCAAACTCAGAACTCATCAAGTCTCAATATCCAGTTCCAAAGACAAGGAGACAAAAGTATCCTCTGAACAGAAAACCAGCACCACAATTACATGTCTAATCAATATTTTTAGACAGATCACCTGAAAAACCTACAAGTCAGGGCGGAAAACTGGAGCATGCAACTGCAGCAATGTAGAACCAGCCTTCTGTTCTCCAAGCATCCTCACCAGTATGTGGTGCTGCATCCTGCAGCTGGAGAGGTCTCAGTCACCTCTTGCTGATGTTCAAACTCAGAGTTACAGCTGACCTCTGTCATTATGAAGTTACCTAAGTCTCTTTAAAAGTACTGAGACTGACAGAGAGAGTGAACAGACCTTATAGCCTGTAAAGTCTACAAGCAGAAAGATTTTCAATCAGAGACCCATATTCAGAGTTTTGCCCTGAATCCTGTTTTCCCAGCTCCCCTGGGTACCTGTGGTTCCTGTTCAGTTCCCTCTCTGGCATTTCTGTTGATTTTTTTTCTTGTCCAGCAGTAAAGCAGCTCCCTGGCCACAAAGGCTTTTTAAAAAATATTGTAAACAATGATGCTTTCCCATAAAACTTTGGGGTAACTTTAAGACCATTGCTTTCTCTCTATGCATGCAGGACCTGCTCTCTTTGAGCAGCCCAGAGTGATCTGTCCAGTACTGCCACAATTCAGCATAAATCATAGAACCATTAAGGCTGGAAAAGACCTCCAAGATCACCAAGTCCAAACTTTGACTGAGAATCACCATGCCCATTAAACCAGTGCCAGATCTACGTGTTTTTGGAACACTTCCAGGGATGGCTTCTCTGGGGAGCCTGTACCATGCTGTCTCCAAAATACCCCTCACAATGCAGTTAGACACTGGCAAATAACGTGCAAAACAGAAACTTTCAACACTCTTGAGGGCACATTTTTAAAATGCTTATTGAACCTAATGGCAAAAAAAAGTAGGGAAAAGAGTCAAACTGGAATCAGAAGAACAAATCCACCTCCCAGTTATCAAAGAGTTGAAGGGTGTGCAGAGGGAAGTTACAGAGGTATGGCTCAGTTTGAAGATGTTTAAACACACAAGTGTCATCTTGTTTGAGCAGATACTGCCATGCTTGCAATCACAGTGTATTTGAGTCTATAGCACAACCAGGTACAACATGAAGGACAGTGTACAGATGGATATTTAAAAATAAAAGTGCTATGCTTGGAAGGAAGGAAGACCTCTCTCTCTTCCCAAAGACCTAATGAACCATGTATTACTTACAGCTTTGTGAAAGAAAAACACAAAAGCAGTTTTATATCTTTCTGTGCTTTTTTATCTTGAAACCAAGTCCTAGCTAAGTATGTGATTTTCTGTATAGCGCCTTCTTGGTAGACCATTGGTTTCCTAAAACCCTTTTTCTGCAATCTTAAAAAGCAATTATTTCATCCTAATATTAGAATGCAACGCTTTTACATAACTCTCCTTTTGCAGTTCTAAGGAAAGGATTTTTTTATCAGCAAGGATGTTTAACATCTGAGGGGGCAGGAGTTAATGTCCTGTTCCAGATTAGATTAATGTAGGGCTGCAAAAGCAGACTGTGTAATTACAGAGGGGAAACATTCAAACAACAGCTCCAGGTAAGCCCCCACTCCACAAAACTTCAGAAAGTTAAGACACTGGGCATGAATAGCTGGTGAGAAGCTCTACCCTGGGGTACCACAGGGAGGCTGTTAAACTTGTTTTCCCATATAGGGCTGAAATGGAAACTGCTGGGCATAAAGGGTTCTTGTCTGGGAAGAAACTCTCTTTGAGCTACTGACTGTAAAGGGAACCTACTCTGCAAGAAGGAAGATGCAGTCCCCACAGCTTCCCTTGCAGCAGGGGCTGTGCCCAACACATCCACAGGCAGAGGTGGATGCAGCCTGTGCCAGCAGCAGCTTCCCTCTCATGTGCTTGGTGTGAAAGGCTGTAAACCAGCCCAGAACTTGCTCACAAGTGGCAGCTCATGAAGGGTATCAAAACCCAGCTGCTCTGCCAGGCAGAAACACACACAGGTGCCAAGTGAAAGAGCTGCCACCAGCCTCACACTGTCCCTCCAGTGAGTACTCCAGCACAGAGCAAGAGAAGCCAAAGAGAAGCCTAGCACACCTCAGGCAGGGGCTGAGCTGCAGCTGTACAGCAGGACTCTTACTCCCAGGTCAGCAAAGACAATATCTGGGACAGATCCTTGTGCCAGTGACTGAACACAAGTGACACTGGGAAAGGGAAAGAGGAGGGGGCCCTCAAATGGACATTTGGGTACATTAAAAGCCAAAGAATCTCCACGAGGGAGTAATAAGGGGCAGTTCTGCTGCTTGTCAAGCCTGCAGGAGACATAGGCAAGCCCCACACCGGCATGGCTGTGTTCAGCTCTTTTGTCACAAAGCAAATCAATCTGAGCTAAAAAGTTTGTATCATCCAGGGACCACTGAGTGGTGTTCTTATATGAACCTGATGGACAGAGAGTTAGGAAGTGCAATGCCCTCCCTTATGTCCACTCAACCACTGTTTGAGAGAACCACAAATACCTTGGATAAAAATGAAGAGATTTTCCAACCTGCACTCCATTCCTCAACAGACCACGCACAGAAACAAGTGTCAAAGTGGTCCAACAGAGTCATTAGAGTCAGAGGAGTCTCTAACCAGCCAGTGAATAAGGTCACTGCCTGCTCACACCCTAGCCAGTTCCACGAGAGAGCAGTGCTGTTCTGTCACCAGCCTGCAGCAAAACGTCAGCTTTCCTCCAGACTTCCATTCCCCACCAGAGCAGACTTGACAATGAAAGGCCATAGAAATATCAAAGATAACTACACTACACACACCTCATACATATAAAAATATAAACAAGAGTGAGTATATGTATATATAGCTGATTTTTTATTCCCCTAGTCCTCGGCTCTGGATATCCTAAGAAATTAGCTAACTCACACTCAGGGTTTGCCCTGTAAAACAGACATTGTCTGTATTTATTTTAGCAAAAGGGAACCTGAGGGCCTAAGCAAAATCAGCAGACCCCAAGCAGCAAATGCAGAGCAGCCTCCAGCATCTTTGATTAATTATGTGAGGAATTTAGTTAATGGTCTGCTCTGCTAAAACGTGAAAAAAAATCATATATAAGGGACACAAGATGCAGTGCTTCTTTAACAGGCTCCTCACTGCACCACTGGAACTCATGGCTTTTTGAAAAAGCTATCCCAAAGAGTCACATCTAGAAAGAGTTTTTTTTATTTCTCCTTTAAAAAGGTTATTTCTTAATTGCTTAAAAATTATACCCAAAAAGTCACATCTGATAATGTCATATTGTCAGAAAACAGTTAAAATTTATTCTGCTGTGTACAAGAGAATATCATTGCTGGACATGCTATAGACATACTGCTTCAGTTCATGCTACAGACATGAACTTCTGGAGCAATAGCTACTACTGCTGCCAAGAGAACGAGCATTAGTGTCCAGGAATCTGCAATCATCTCTGGTTGCACGTAAGTCAAAGCCAGACTGAAGGATTTTCATTACGTTCAGCTGTGGCAAATCCCTACTCAGCTGGTTTTGAGACACATAACCACATCTGCTGAATCTCAACAGATATGATGCAGCTGCTACTAACAGCTCTAGAAAAAGGTCCTAAATGTGTCAGGCCACCAAAGGGTAACAGATTTCTTCCAGCACTACCTGAGCTGTGCTGTGGCACACATTTCCTGACACAAAACAGAATACTTCCCCTAACAACAAGCACCAGTAAAACTGGTGTTTTTTCATCTGGGAGGCTGAAGGCTCTAGATAAAAAAATAAAACAAAACACACCCAATTGAAGAGCAAAACCTACTCCTGTGGCAGTAGGAGGGTGGGGAAAAATTGCTACACTGTTAAAATATTTCTGTGCACTAAAATATTGGGGATGAGGCAGACAGGCAGAAGAATAATGACTCAGGCCTGACACAATGATTGTGCAAGTATGGGAAGTCAGATTTAGGTCTTAGCCACAGAAGGATGTTTCCTTTTCACCATTTGCTTTCTTTGTCTCTTCTGCCCTTCACTGTGTTTAGGAAACTGAAACTGCCTTGTTTCATTTTATTTTTTTATTTCTAATCTGTTTCCCACCCCATCCGTCTTTCAGGGACACAATGTTGCTCTTATAAGTCCGCTTCCAGCAGAGCAGTAAAAATTACATTACAAAGCAGCTGCTAACTGAAGAGAGTGTTCTGGTTGAACTCTTTCTTTTTCTAAAATTGGGTCTAGAACAAGTATTATTTTTACCAATCTCTTCATTCTCATGACCAGTGACGGACTGAGGAAACAGAATGAAGCTGAGGCAGGGGAGATTTAGGTTGAATGTCAAGGAAAGGTTTTTCACCCTGAGAGCGGTTGGGCTTCTGGCTCCTCAGGGCAGTGTTCACAGCACCAAGCCTGACAGAGTTCAGAAAGTGTTTGGACAATATTCTCGGGCACACAGTGTGACTCTTGGGGCGTCCTGCACAGGACAGGGAGTTGGACTTGAGAATCCTGATGGGTCCTTTCCAACTCAGCACATTCTGTGATTCTCTCACTGATTCCATGACAGGAATTCCTGGAAGTCACAATGTCATTTCTTGTAAGTGAGAAATTATGAATTATGGGTCACTTCAGTAGACCTATGTAATTGTTTAATTTAATGGCCTTTAATTACATATTGTAGCAGATGACTGGAAGCTTATACTGAAATCCAGGGTGCACTTACATATTGCAAATTATCTTACCAGCTGTTTGTTGAAGTTCTGCACACACTGTTCAAACTGCTCATCTTTTGTTTCATCTGCTTTACCAAGCTTCTGAAGGACCTGTGGAGAGAGAGAAGAATGGAGACTTCAAACACGGATACAGCAAAGCAGAGAGAAAGAAACAGTCGCACGTTTTTGGTCCTTATGCTGAGAGAAGAAAAGTTTAAAAGTCACCCTTATACTTGTGCTCAAAATTTTCAGAATATTTTTCCAAACAGTCATAGTTTGAAAACAGATTCACAAATGAGTCAGGAAGAACTCAGACCTCTTACACTCTGTTGTACTGGAGAACATGACTTACACTGATCTAATGCTTTTTGCAGACAAGGCAAGAGCAATCCAGTTATCTCCTGAACCAGCAAGACACAAACCACATCCCTAATATGCCTTGCAGTTACACTTACCCTGATTTAACACTAGTCTCTAGTCCAGACAGGGTGGGGTTCTGCTCCCAGAACAGCTGGATGGCCCTCAAACACAGAAAGCTGAGCAGAGATCTCAGGGAGGGAGGGTGGCTGGAGCAGTGAAAGCCCCCCCTTCTTTCCACCTTGTCTCGCTATGCACATGCTTGGCAAGAGCTGGCTGCTGAGAGCCCCTGGGGACCTTACACCATTAATCTGTGTGGCACACAGTCCAAGTGCCATTTATGAGAGTGTCAGCAGCTACCTCCCTGCACAGCACAGCTCCCCACAGCCTGTAAAAGAAATCCTTATCAGACTCTTTCTCTTATCACACTTCTCTCTTAGTTCCCTCTCCATGCAGCTAAGTGGATTGCTCCCAGGCTTAGAACAAAACAGCATTTCATGTTCTGGGCTGGCAGGTACATTCATCACAAGAAGACTGGGCAAACCTGTGGAGGAGGGCAGCAGCTTTTGCCATGCCCCAGGCATCTCCAGCTGCAGGGAGATTGGAATATATCCTGTAACTGGTTAAGGCAGATTATACTATCCCTAAATCAAAACTGAAACTGGACCATGTTAAAAAAATAAAATTTAAAAAAAACAACAAAAAAAAAAAAAAACAAAGCAAAACCAAACAAAAAAACAAAAAAAAAAAAAAAAAAAAGCATCTTGTCTCACAGGGACAGTTAAACCAGAGAATAGCTCACCCTGTCTCCAGCCACAGGAGCTTTTGGTGAGTCAAGAAAGGGAGGTAAGGTGAGCTAGAAAAGGAGCGGAGGGAGCACCTCAAAAGGCAAGGCAGCCCTGTCTGGAAAGGGCATGACTCCCCAAGAGGCAGAAAGCACTGGAAAGCTGGAGTCTCCCTTGTTCTGCTGAGCACAGCAGAACAGCCATTTAGCCACAGACCCCAGATAGCCTATTCAGCCCCACTTGGGGAGAAGGGGATTAAGGCAAAAAAAGCAGGTCCCTGTTACTGACATGAGGTGTTCAGGCACACCATTAGTAACTGTCCCCAGACTCTGAGGGACTGCCAGAGAGCCATGACAGTCACCCAAACCAGTTTCCTCCAGCTGCCTTTGCTACCTTCTCAACATGCATTTTTCTCCTGCAAGGCAGGGATCAGTCTTTCATGATTTGTCCCCAAAACCAAATTGAAAAGGAAAATGCAACAGGATGTAGAATAGAGTATTTTCCATTTGAAGTGACCTACAACAATAATTTAGTCCAACTGGCCATGCACCTACTGGCCCACTCTCATGGGTTTTTTATACTGTTGAGGTGGAAGACACCTGTTATGCCTATTTGGCTAATCTCAGTTCCTCTCTCCCCCATATATGAACAGATATTCCCATCTCACCCCTGATAACAGTAACTGACTGCAGTGAAAGATGTAAATCCCCTTTTCCAGCTGGGATTAACTGTCTTGGAGGGAATCCCTGTTTTTCATTCTCCCTCTGTTCAACAGCTTCTGTTCACCTCCAGAAACTGCTGAGGTATTCCAGTGTCAGCAAAAGAAGGGAAAAGGACACACAGACAAAGAGTGCCCTCTTTGTCACCAAGAGCTGAATCAAGAACCGCCAGAATTTTAAGTACAATTTCTACTGCTCAAATGCCAGCAACAAACACTGCAGCTACAAATGCCTAATGCCCTTGGTACAACTGTCTACACATGAGGACATAGACAGCATGAATATTCCCTTCTTCCTCACAAACCCTTGGCACATAAGAATTTGTTGGAGAGAGAAGAGGCAATGTTGTTTGTACTGGCAGAGTCCTGTACACCAGACACGGTGTGTCTCCTGTGCCCATCTACTCTAGCAAAGAGGAGTACATCCCACAGCAACACTGCTGCTGAGGCGACACATTCCTCTGCCATGCCAGCAGGAAAAAAGGATTCAGTATGGCCTCATCTTTCTCACCAAGTGGTATGGGCAACCTCCTCCAGATATTGTTCAGCTGCACTCTCCTAGGCTGTCAGATCTGTGGAACAGGGATTTCTCACCTGCTGAGTGACTCTCTAAGGGGCTCAAGAGCAGGCACACCAACAGCACCCATCACTGATAACAATCAATTATGCAAGCTGTAAATTCCAAAGCAGAATTATCAATGGAATTACTAGGGATACAAAGGAGATTTTTACAGGGCAGTGCATCTGTCTGGCTAATCAAAAGATGTGATGCTTTCAGGCCTGGAGGGCAGGGAAAGAATGCATTTAACTGGGAGGAATCTGGAGTATGTCACCAGGGTCAAAGGTTTTAGAACAGCCTCAGTGCTTCCTGGTGTAAAACACTAAGCAGCACTCACAAACTATTCATTACAGTACCACATGCCTGCTTCCATCATATCCAAGGACTTAATTTCCACTTCTACTGCCCCTTGGGGAACATGCACACTTAGTCTGGGATCACCTGGCCAGCTGGGAAAATCTTGTTCCACTGTGCTGAGGCGCTCTGCACAATTCCCGCAAAACTGGGAACTGCAAAGGGCTCTAACTCCCAGCCTATCTCTAAGGAGAAAGCTCCTGCTGTAACAGAAAAGCTCAGGTGAGGAGCAGTTCTGAATGAGGAGGAAGGAAGTAAGCAGAAACCCTGAATGATTTCACAGTGGTGACAAGGGGTGGGTGAAACAGATGACTTGGGGATGCCTGCAGAGAAATAAAGCACGGGGGAAAAGAAAACAGGTACAAGAGAGAGGCTGTGAGAAATTAATTCCTGGCTACATAAAAAAACCCTGCTTTTGCTTGCTACACTACTCCCCATGTGGTAGGTGAAGGCTTGTGCCCCGTGTCTGCTGGCCCTATAGGCAAGGCCCAGCCATATCCCTTTTTTACCTGCTATGATGCAACAGAGACAACACCCCTGGCCTGCAGCAGGACAGTGGTTATCTCCTCATAATGCTCTCCCACATAACCAGCTCTGCCCCACATGAACAGCCCAGAGGTCAAACCTCAAGTTATCTGAGCAGCACTGAAGGATGGCGCCACAATGCTGGCCCCTCGAGCCTACTCCCAGCTTCCCATCAAAGAGCTGTGCTGGTAAGTTGTACTAACAAATCCCTCTGGACCCCCTGAAGCAGGCAGGGATGGAGCAGCTGGCCCTGGGTGTGCTGTTGACTGCAGCCATGTCCGTGCTCACTGCTAATAACCCGTGAGCTCACAGGACAACTCTCCTCCCCAGGCTGGTACGTGCCGTCATAGGTCAGGCTATTCCGGGTGAGCCACGGCTGCTCCCTCCCTGCCCCTGCGACAGGTTTTAATCCTCCAGCTCACTGCAAAGCCAGATAAAGTTCAGATGGAAACTTCAGGCTCTTTGATAGCTATTAATGGAGCAGATTTACCAGGGTAGGAGACAGGACTCCACCGCGGCTCCAAATCTCGGGGTGGATCAGAGATGGTGTGATGCGTCAGCTGCTGTCTGGCGACAAACCACACCAGAAACCAGCACAGATCTGGCATTTAAAAGATTAAGTGGCAACCATGGCTAGGCTCCTTGGTCTGTCCTTGACCTCAGGAGTCCTGGCCCTGCATAAGGATAGGGACCATCTCGAGATGCTGCAAGATAGGGTGAAGGAGGGAATACTTTGTGTGAATCCCACAAAACACCTTGTGGAACAGATTTCAGAGGAGGCTCTAGTGTAGCTGCAGGTTTCAGTCTTGATTTACTGTGGCAGAAGTACGTTGATTTACTATGATTTATTGATTTACAGTCTTGATTTACTATGACAGGATGGGGCTGTCATTCCAGCCAGTGTTTTTGGCCTCAGGCACCAAGTATCTTTTCCAGTGTTTCTCAGAAACCAGGTCTCTTCTAATAATTACTAGTGAGTAAAGCTAGTAAATAAAGGCATGAAACAGCCTTTAAAAACAGCAGCTGTTCCTAGCAAATTTCAAAATTTGCTTTGGGCTATCGAAGTTGCAGATTCTCCTCAAAGACCATTAGATTCACACAGTGACTGATTATTACCTAAATACCTCAACTCTGTACAACTCAAAAGGAAGCATCTTATCTGGCTGCAGTTTGCCCTTGTTCCCCAGGTTTATAAAGGCAGAAACATTCTTGAAAGGCAAGTCCCCAGACTGATTAGCACAGGGTGTCCAGTGCTCTACTTCAAGCACAGGGCGGGAAGGGAATGGAGATCTGGACATCAGCCCTGTGACCACCAAATTCTGATACAGAGCAGCAATCCCCACTAAGGACAAACGCTGGCAGTGCAGCAGCTGTCAGCATCAAGAAGCAGTATCAGACCAACTAAAATGCAGTTCTGCTTTGCTCAAAAAAGCAACTGCAACCACATTTATACTTTCCAATAAAGAAATATATGCCAGCTGCTTAATGTAGCCACAGTTCTCTGTGAGCACCTTCCCTCACTGCCATTTGAGATATCAATGCCACAATACAACAAAAGCTCTGAAACCCCAAATATTCTCAAGAAACCCCATGTAGACTCATTAGGTGAAATAATAACCTAGTAAAACTCTACTTTGTACAGCATATGGGTCACCCAGGCCAAAGACCAGTTTAGAGAATGCAAGTGATGAGCAGAAAGGCAATAAAATAAATGCATTCATTTTGTGGATCTCATACAAAGCTAAATCTGCCTCTGAAACACCTGAATTTAGAGCGGTTCAGCCCTGAGTAAGGGGACGTCATTAAGCCCACAGCCAGGGAACTTTAGCCCTACAAGTTCACATCTTACTCCCCACAGTATCAGAGAGGGGCTGCACTTACATCCTACTGACATGGGCCCACTGCCCCTCTCCACCCCTCATCAACAACACCTCTGACTGTTGCTGTGTCTGCCAACTCAGTGCATAATCCCCAAGTACCAAATGGGCACTGAGCCAGTAACTACTGTGACTAATTTTGAATTGCAATAAATTGGCATGTGTCAATAGGTCAACTAGCAACAGAACAAACAGGACTTTGATCTCAGCCTGTTATTCCATAGAAGAGATTCCACTCGGAAGAGGAGGAGAAGAAAATAGTGCCCAAGTCAGATGGAAAGCACAAAGCCACGTAACTTAATAAGGTACAAACAAAGGAAGTTTCATAAGCTTTTTTAAGCCTCATTTCTTCTGTGCCCAGATGCAATGTGACTTGTTCAATGAAGTAGATTTATGCTCATGGAATACTTTGGTTATTGCATGCAGATTTGGGGAGAAAGAGCAGCAGTGGGAATCTGCTGCCCCTCCAGCCCTCCCCAGGAGAAGGGCACGTCCTCCTGCCCTCCATGCCTGACTCCAGGCTGGTTTTGGGGACAGCCTGGCTTTCCTCATGCAAGCCTGACACAATTAAGTCTTTCTTTCAAACAACGGGACAAAGGAAGATGGGGGTGGAGAGGAAGAAACTCCAAACATATTAACGCTTCATTTTAAATTGAGGAAATTATTCCCATAGCTGAGCAATCACCAAGACCCTTGGATCACCGGAAGATGGGAAAGGGCAATGTCAAACTTGGCACAGACAGAGCAGTTCTTGTTTGCTTCTTACTTGCTAACAAGGTTCAATAGATCCCACAAAGACAGGACATTGCCTCTGCTACAGAACTAAGTGTTGGGAAATGAGGGTCCAATACTGCATTTTGTTAGAGACTTCCTGAATGACCTGGAAAAGCCATGTCTAATGTCACATCCATCCAGCTGTAAGGAGGACTGTTTGGTCAGCATATCACAGTCACCAAATTTATCCCTGGTATTTCCAGCTGGAAAATGGGGAAGAAAGGAACAGAGAGATGAGATGACCAGTTTTTAATGCTCAGCTCAAGACACACAGAGTTTGATTTTCACAGGTGTCTCTAAACTATGTGAGAATTTGCATGCTTAGAGCCATATTCTAAAACACAAACAACTAAAAGGACAATTTTCTGCACACATCCCTAAAAAATACCTTAACAGTGAGGAATTTAAATCATTAGATAAATCATTAGATTGCATGAAAATCCTTTGCTAATGAAAGACTTCAGGACAAGCATCTCAAGTGTGATTTAAGCCAGATCAATCTCACTCCACAAATGGGTCAGACCTTGTACCATCCTTCCAAAGCTATTCTTTCCCAAATCCAGAAGATGAGAGCTTCAATGAAGGTCAATCACTTTGTCTCCAAACAAATATCCTACTCAAAAATCTCATTCCTTCCTCCATACAACATGAAGTGTAACATAAACCCAAGTGTGACTAGATATTAACAGCATGCATAGCCAAAGAAACAGCATGTATGTGTCAAAGAACCATCAACTTCCCTAAACTATACTAAAACTATATTCCCAGTACTATATTAAAAAAAGTTCTGCAGGAGCCAGTCATGCTGCATTGCCTTGAAGGCTAATCTCAAGTGCTTGCCTCTGACAGCTGCTAAACAGCAGCTTCACCATGACCTGCGTCTTCAGGACACATCTCTCAAGTTTAACATGACTCACTGTGGTCATACTGCAATGCTTTTCATGCTTCATCCATCTGTTTCACTCCGTAGTCAATAATGAAAAAAGTTCCAGTTTTCTCACTCAGAATTATTTCCTGGAAAACCTGCTTCCCCTTAATGTGGTTGAGAGAGTTCATGGCAACAAGTTTCACCAGGCTGAAGTCAGCATCTTAAAATACACAGGACATGGAGTGTCCCAAGACCATAGGGGACCACAATGAGAAGAATCAGGTCAAACCCAAGTTTCTGGACATTCCTCCTACAACTACCTCCATGGGTTTAGTGGATCTCAGACTGAACCTGGAGCTCAAGGGACCGTCCTTCACGCTGCTGTTGGGGAACTCCTGTCCTGCCTGGCTGGTCGAAATTGCTATACCCATAGGTAGAACCTTGTGCCCAAGATAAAAAGCCCTCCTGGACATGGGACCAGAAGCCCAGTTAAACTTCTGCACTCAGAAAAAGGCCAGGATGATTTTCACTTCCCTGGTTACCTCTTCTTCTTTCTGCTGCTCTCAGAATCTGTAGTATCATCTGCTGACCCCTCTCTCTTGTTTCAGCAAGACCAATGTCCCTGAGGACCCACATTAAAAGCATTTTTGTTTCTGGAGTACAACCGATGGCAGTTTCTCCCCAGGCTATTCCCACCCTACTGACAATACTCAATTCTTCCCAAATAAGGTACCAAATACTGACTTCAACTTCCATGCTGTGATAAATTCACGTATCTAAAATGGGCTTTGACATTTTCCTGCCTTAATGCCACTCCTACTCTGGGAAGCCTTCACTGTCTGCTAACACTTTCTCTAACTATAGTATATTTTCATCAAGCAATGCTTTTTTAAAATGTTCATAGTCCTTCACATTATTGCAAGGTTCACTGCTACTTCTCACAGATCTGGGCTGCAGTATCTAAGTGGAATGGGTTGATTCTTGGCTTCCCAGAACACAGAAGTGGGACTTGCTGTGCTGGTCAGAATTCTAAACAAAAAGGCACAGCAAGTACTGTGCAGCTAATCTGTGCTGATTCTAGTCTCATACAGACTCATTAAGGAAAAAGATAAAGATGACATTCAAGAGTACACAAAGCCCAGGGGCTCAGTAAATTTTTTGTAGCATCAGCTTTGGCAAAAAGCCTATAAATAACAAGCTATTTGAAGAAATGGGCAAGCTCTATATGCACTCCCTTGCTTTTACTTTATATAAGCACTTTCACTGGGGGAAAAAAAAAAGTTCATATTACACTTGAATGGCTCCAGCTGAGTTATAAAGTAAAAAAAACAACAGCAAAACAAAGTACAAACTCAAAATCTCAAACTCAAGAGCTTCCCAGTATCACTGGGATATATTTAAAAGCTACATCCCAAGCTCATTGTTCCATCTAAAATGTTACTCAAAATATTTTTTTAAAAAAGAAAAGAAAAGAAAAATGTCACAAATAAAATTGCTCTCTTAACAGTAGTGTGCCCAGTATTTTTTATTAATTGTCCTAGAAAAAGCTTAAAATATGCTTGCAAGGATTTTTTAAATCAACAGTGTCAGAGCCTTCTTTTATTCAAAACCCTAAAGTACCACTGTCACAGTGGCCAACGGTGATTTCTGAACAAATCAGCAGGTTTTTTAAGTCACATGATAAGTCCCCAGATTTTCTTCCATCTAAGAACAGGTTGCCAAGCACAAAGTTCTTTCCTTCCAACAACTCCCGTGAACACACATGCATCAAGCAGATGTGCTCTGCAAAATATGATGGACCCTGAACTTGGAGATCTATCTGTATCTTTAGAAGGAAGATACCATGAAGACACTAAGTTAAGACCATCTGGTTGGCCTGGAAGCAAATGCTTTCATCTCTGCATAGGTCAGATCCAGAATGCTTCACTGTTTTCTCCCAAAAGCACAAATCAAAGTGAAGGACACTCACCACACCTGTATCAGGTACAATGGAAATGACATTTCCTGATTGCACCATTTGGGGAGTAGAGGGTCCTTCCACATTTCACTGCCTACATCAGGTACAGATTTCCCAGCAGTGTGAAAGGAGATGCTGTCCCCATGCTACTAGTCACGTATGTTCCCACAGCAGGCAATGACATGAGGAGCTCAGCTGCCCCCTTTTCCCAAATCATCACAACTATGCCCTCAACACAGAGCTGTGCAGGCTTCTCACGTGTCTCTTTCTGTCATGGAAGAAGATGCCAAGAGCTGCTGAGAGAGCCCAGCTCAGCTGACTTTAGCACAGGGCAGCAAGGGTGCTGTGCTGAAGTTCTGTCACTCCCGCACCAGACAGCGGGGACTGCCGAGTGTCTGCATCTTGTGAGTTTGGCAGATGAAGCCTGAGTGGGAGAGGCACCTCAGGGTGCTTTTGCTTTTTTTGCTTTGCTGGTTTTTATAGAGAGAGGGTTCCTCCATATGCTAAAGCAGCAGCAATTGTTTGCCAAATCCTTAAATATGGTAGATGGCAAAACATGCAGTGCTCCAAGTCATCAACTCGGTCACTTCTGTCCTTCACAGTTTCCAGTTCTCAGATATCCAGATCTGGTTCAAGCTCAGCAGCTTTTATTTTTGACGGCAGCCTCAGAGCTCAGTTACCAGCCTTGGACAAGATGGCTCTGCTCAGCTTCATGCTGGAAGGGTGTCGACAGATGCTGAATATATTATGGACAAGTGGACATGAGCTGTCACTCCCAAAGGGGAAGAAAAAGGCACACTGAGGAAATTTGGTCACCATAAATCAATTGGAGGAGGGTCTGTTAAAAGATCCTCAGATTGTTTTTATTCCTGGTGTGCACCGTACATTCATCAACATTAAAACAGGTCCATGAAACAACACAAGAATGACAAAACTGCTGCAAAGTATTTCAAGGACACCATTTCACAGCTAGAAATGTCTCAACCCATCTCTTTATTTGATGAAGTGTGGCAGAAAGAAAAAGTATTTCATCTTCTTTTTTCATCCAAGAAAGGCAGTATCAATCGTAGATAGATAGGTAGATAGACAGATATCATAGATATCTGTATCCACAGATATAGATATCCTTTCACTCATATCTTTATAGATGTCACATGGAATGCCTAGGGATTTTGGTACTATCCCATACATAGTTACTGAAATAACAAGATTCATGAATCAGTAAAACTCAGTGCCTTTCATTCACAGGCGTGCTGATGGACCAATTCTTCTCTCTCACTCTGGTACTCCACGTCCCAGAAAATCCCAAATCCAGGCAAACAGGATTATTGCTGATTACAGCATCAGTGCAACTGCAAAAGCTTGGTCTGCTCAGTATCACTGTTCATCGTATGTGACCTCAAGGCAAAAGGCCTTTCTTGTTCCAGATTTGTTTACAGTGGGATCCCAACCCTGCAGTTTTACTCTTCAGAAGTGCTGCAGTACTAATGCATTACCACACTAACAAGAATGAAACTGGACCATGTGTCCAGCTTAGCAAAGGGCAGAAGGGTTGCAAAGCACATGTAGCTGAAAATCCTCAAGTCTCCTACAGACAAAAGATGCAGCTCACTCTAAAAATATCAAGTGACAATGGATAACACTGCTAGCACTGCCTACATAAGTGTGTTTTTGGAAACTCGAAGAGTGAGAACTGAAAGAAGTGGAAACAGAGAGGAAAAGAAATTGTAAGAAATGATAAAATGAAAAGAAATTATAAGAAACCCTTTCCAGCAATTTTTTCCCACCTGTCATAAGTATCCAATTGTTTCTGACCAGGAACACAGAAGAGAGGTAAGGCAGATCCAAAGACATGTGAACAGCTAACACGACAGAGCAGTTCTGTGGGGGTTTATGCAACTCAGTCCCTCTACCCTGATTATACATTTGCACATTCACCTTAGACAAAAAAGGAGCCAAACCCAAGAGCTTTCCTGTCTTATAAAGAACAGATGAAACTAGTTCTCTAAATGCTGGTGGTGTTCTCAGTTAATGTGGGTTATGCATCTGGCTTCTCTGGACACCACTCGAAACCACACTTCTCTGCCCAAGTAAATGTCTGAAGAGAGAGGTCAACTCTGCAGAAACATGAGGCCAGTAAGTTGTTCATGATCTTCACAAAGGCTTGAGGAGTTCCACCAGGCTTTATAATGTATTTTTCACCATAATGTCAGGGGAACATGGATGCAAATCCTTCACACATCTAGTGTAGGATATGGAGCATCAGGGCCCAATCAAAGAGACAGATATTTCCAATTGGGTCAAGCATCTGCTGCCAGACCAGGCCTTGGAGAAGAAAGTCATGTTCCTGGAAGAATGAAAGCTTACCAAAGGTCTGTAATGGAAGACAAAACCATTCTTCTTTGGGTCATTCATCTGAACAGCCTCTAAGAGATAGTGACCAAAAGGTGCTCACTCAAGCACCATTTAACAGTGTCAAGTTATGCATAAGCTCAGAACATTTCTGGCTCAGCCATCACTGGACAAGGATCTGCTCCTCTCTCACTGTGCTTCAGCACCATTTGATTGAAGATTCAAATAGAACAGGCTTCCCATGATAGTCCTCGTCTTTCAAGGCCAGCTCTGTTCTTTTGGTCTAGACTGCTGTGGGAGGCAGATTTTTTGTCTTGCAATGAGGTTCATTAACAGGAGACTATTCTGAAAGAGTAACAGGGATGCAAGGCAAGAAATTAAATCTCAGCAGTCAGCAAAGACCACATGCTATTTCCAGATGGCTTAGGGACATACACCCACAAAACATGTCATTAGCTGCGCACAGGTGGGGCTAAGGCTACCAGCCAATTCTAAGTTCAGCTTGCCCAGAAAACCCAAAACCACCCAGTCATACTGACAGCCCCACAGTTATGAATATTTACCACACATTTAATGACAGCAAACCCAAAGTGCCAAAATAGGTAATAAACTTTCAACACTCCAGCATCTTAAATGAGAATCTACAGCAACTAGTCCATGAAAATCCATGAAGGTTTAACACCTCCCTCATTCATATTCAGCCATGGTTCGAAATTCCTGTTACATTTTCATTTGCAGAAGGCCTGGCCTGTTTTTGTATCTTATTAAGCACACACATACAGACAAACACAAAATCACCATCTAAACTTAGACCGGAGAAGTTAACTCTGCTGTAAATGTCACCGGGTTTAAGCCGTGGCTGGGAGGAGAACAAGTTTGTGTTACTGTCAATCAAAAGCCAGGCAAAGACACTTAGCTGTATCAAACACCATTGTCAGCTGTCTCCCCCAAAGCAAAGGCAGGGTCTATTCTCAGAATCTGCCAGGCCTTGTGCAGCCATTAATAACTAGGGGAGCTGTCAACAACCTGCAGCTCTCCCAAAGCCCAGCCCCACATGCCACAACTTGGCGTTACAGCCTCACTTGCAAAGGCCTGAAATTTCAAGTGGATTCATAGAAAACTAGAAGGTTTTATATATTAATCAATGCAGCTGGTCCTGGTTTGCAGAGCAGCAGTCATGAGTGGACTGAGCCAAGCACGGGCTCAGCTCACCCGTATCACAAAGAACCAGCCTTTGCTTTGCACCATCCCAGTCACACCCTGTCAGATGACACCAGGCACACCTGCACTCGCAGTCCCTCATTTCCCAAAACAGCCTCACTGAGAATATAAGATACTCAGTGGGAGCAAACCCCCTTACTTTTATTTGATTCCAGCTTTGTGGCAGTGCTTGTGGACAAAAATAGGCGTACTCATTTTGTTCTGCATCTGGGTTATGAAACGGTATAAAGAAGGGGATATCTTCTTATACACTACAGACTTTAAATTTCAAATACAGACCTTTTAAAGCAGAGCAGAGCTTGCAATGTGTAGGGACACAAGTGAAAGCATCCCAGGAATCAGAAAGGAACCTGCACTCCAGAAGGAAATTGCGTATAACTACTTGTAGCTTCAGCTGTGATATGCACTGCCCTCTCAGTCAGGAAGTTCAGCACCACCTCTGGGTCCACCACAGAGACTTCTCTCCCACCAAAATTTTCAAAAACTTCATGGGTTCCCTGTGGGACTTTTCATCTTTAGAAGAAGAAATTAAATAATAGCAAAAAAAAAAAAAACCACTCCACAACGAAACAACAACAACCAAAAAAAAACAACCCACCACTCTTTCAATGTTTCATGTTTATTAAAGTTGAGAGTTCTCACAGAAAACACTTGTCACTGAAGACCTGATTTTGTCAAAGTTTTCAGCCACAACATTTGTCATGATAATGAAAATGCCTTCATACCAACCCAGATACAGAAGATTAAAGACCACCTGGCTTATTCTGTGAGTCATTTGGTGCTAATCTTGTTATACAGGCTAACAATAAAATCATAATGTCTGTCTGGAGCCCGAAGGCCTCGCTGACCTTCTGTGGTTAAAGCACACTGATTCCATTGCTAGCAGCACTCACAAAAGGAAGGCTGGAATTGCATCTTATTGCTTTTATCTCCTCTTGCCCAAGAGTTTATCTGTAAAGGGTTAGCAGGAACCAGCAAGTCCAGATACAACTCAAACTAACTGCCAACGGGTCACAGCAAGGCTCTTTAACCACTTCACTCCAGTTTAGAACTCATGCACATTCACTGCTGCCCACCTCTGGTTATGTCACCACCAACTGCACAACTTTATAAAGTCCCCTCTAACATTCAACATGGGTCACAAGAACACCATCAGAACATCTTAGTCTAAAGTCACAAAGTCTTCTATGCCAAAATTTCTGCATTTCACAAACTTTTCCTGGATTCCCTTTGCAGTATCATGAGCCAGTCCCTTGAAACCCCACCTTACACACTTTAAGTCACACACACAGAATAGAGAAGCCCCTGCCATTATCTAAGAGCATTCACATCCTCTTACACTACATTTCACATTCAACATGTTGGACTGACATGCAGTAGTCACCTTTGCACTACGCTGGATGGCCAGGAAGGATTCAAGTGCACAACCTACTTAACAAGTTGGACTAAAGAACCTCCTGGCACATCTCTAGCCCTGGACTCGCTCTGCAGCAGTACAGACACATGTGTCCCAGCCTTGCAAGCAACTCTGCCCTCAGAGCAAGGTGGCCAGACTCCACTGTTCAACTTCTGTTCAGTGCTGGCTGCGCAGTGCTGCTGCCAAGACTCAGTGGCGCTGTAAAAGACACGAAGACCTGACTGCATACACTGGAACAAGAGCAAATTCAGCATACTATACTTTCTAACTCACACTTTGTTCCATTACAACTCTGTCCAGTAACCAGCCAGGCTGTGTTCTGAGTTTTATTGTCAGTACAGGCCACCACCACAGTGAAAAAAGCACCAAGCTGTGACCTTCAGGTAGATTCACCACTGTAGGAGCCCTTAAATGCCAGCACTCCATTCAACTCATTCTGCTGCACGAAATTTACTGTGAAAGCCAAATATAAAGAAGGGACTAAACAAGCTTTTGTACTTCTGTCCCACATTATATATTTAAATGCTTTATTACAACAAACAGGGCAAGTTATCTATTCTAAAGCCTGTCTCATTTAAACATTAACTGTCTCCAGACAGTCATGTACAACTTTGTGTAATGATCAGTCTCTCAAACAGGTTTTTGATAAGCTTGTCTCTGGAACAGAGCCATGTTTGAATCTTTACTATAAAGTCAACATCTAAAGCATTTTTATTCCAGATAATTACATGCAAGGGATTTTGCCCTTCTTAATCCTACACATGAAATACAACAGAGGCCTTTTCCATTTGTCCAGTTCCTTGCAATGGATTTTTCCCCTAGGTAACGTCAGATTTAATTATTGTTTTGATATAGACACCCTTATCCAGGTGGTTCCCAAGCCTACTTCTGTTCTTGCTGCTGCTGAAGTCAGGGAAGAGCAAGAACCAGCAAAAGAAGGGAACTAATATTTCAGTGACTGAAGTGATTGAAAGTTTTGCTCACCTACTCAGAAAATGAAATTCCCAGGGAAAGAATCCTGCAGAGGAGAGTTTAGATTTAGGCTCAAGGGGAACAGGAAGGGTAAGGGTTCAACACATGAAAGAAAGCAGAAACCACAACAGATGACCTGGCACTGTAAGAAACATCAGAAAGCAGCCACAGATGGCACATGGGAGTTGCCATAGAAGTTACTACTTCTGATTTTCCATGAAAGCAATTGTCAGTCAGGAGGTGAGATAAACAGTGACAGCCAGGCAAACACAGGCATCAGCCAAACAACCTCCACCATATGTTACCAAAAATCCTCCTCCTCAGAAGAGACAAGGCGATCAATGAGGGAGGCAGTGCAAAGCCATCACACCACTCTGGGAGCTAGATCTGAGCAGGCAATTTTGCATTGCTCATGTTTGGATGGGAGTGTCCAGCTCTCACCAACATACCATGCCTCTAGTAGGTCAACACAGCATGGGTGGGGTTTGCCAGGGTTTTCTCAAAAAGTACCCCAAGAATACAAAGGACACATAAAAGGTACACTGTCATTCATCCAGCTTCTTCAGAAGGGGGAGAAAACCCCACTGACTTTTCACACCATTGCCACAAAAAAATCTGTTACCTTAATGCAGGATTCCAGATACAGGAGACCATGTTAGGGAAAAAATAAATGTCTGAGCTCACTCTGCAATAGTCATGCTAGACTGTGGCATGGTGGTTTAATTTTTTTTTTCCCAACTGTAAACAGCACAGGGAGTTCAACAGACAGCAAGGCCAGAAGATACTGGGTTGAAATTACAGATCTGGCAATAAACACAAAAGAATGTCGCGTGATTTTCAGCATGTGGTCTGCAGACTTCAAGGCCAATGAAGAACAACTACAAAAAGCGAGCTGTATATCTGGCATTTACAGAGAAGACCAAATCCCTGGAAAAGAAAATTAAGACCCCATGACCAAAGAAAAGGCTTGCAGCCCTGTTCTAGTTCATCTAGAGCATGGATGAGACTTTTTTGACAAAGTACATTCCTCTCCAAGGTTTTAAGGGAGCCTCCTTCAATACCACTGAGACATTCACATACAACTCATCTGTGGGAACAGAAAAAACCTCTTTCACCTTAGACACAACTCACCGTCTAACACTTCCATCAGCAGCCAGTCTGACAAAAGAACAAGCACTTCATTAAGACTAACGCAATACAATCTACTCCAATCATGACTAAAGACTTAAACCTGGAGTGAGTGGGATATGAAACAAAAGAACCACGTGATAAGACATCTCAGTTTTCTGTAATTCCCAAGCAGAAGGTAAGGGAAACTAAGAAGTATCTCCTTCTTGGTCTTTAAACACAGAGCCATGCCAGACGTGCCAGTACAGCTGTCTGAAGTTACATATGCAGTCAGGCTCCTACCTCAGAGCATTATTCAGCAGCATTCAGCTACACCAGTGTCGTGGCTCTGGCCACTGCACCTCGGCCCTCCGTGCCACAGGCACCAGCACGAGGGAGCCGTGGGCTGGCTCACACGGGTGTCCTTCCAGCACAGTCACACCAGCTCCTGGGCAGCTCCCACACACTAATTTTGGCTTAGCGTGGTTTTAATAAAAATGAGTCATGACAGCAACCAGCAAGTCTTCCATGGCTGCGGCTATCCACACTGGTAGCTCAGGAAAACAAAAAAGGACATGTGTACACATCTCCGTGCCTTCGTTCCCGGGAGGCAAGCGCCATCCCCGAAACACTTCTGCTATCACCTGCAAGAAGGAGGGCAGGCACTGAGGCTGCTGTCAGCAGCTGCTCCATTCCCCACCACACCGGACAATGCTGCAGGTACCTGGTGGGCATGGGACACTGTTTCAAAGATTAAACACGAGCTTTTGAGTTCTCATTGGCAAGAGAGGTGCTCTTCTGACTCTCTTCCTCATCAGGCACAGAACAAAACCTCCCTGCTGGATCCTATCCTGCCACAGGTTTCACTTCCCGCTCCTTAAACAGCTCTGTGTGACCACAGCCAAGCAAGGACAGGAACTGGAGTGCTCCCATGAGCAGAGGGGAACAGAAACCTGAGAAGGGAGGAGAACTTCTCTTGACAGGTGGGTGTTCCCCAGCTCATTCCCCAAGCTGCTCCTCCAACACCTCTCCCCACCGACCGCTTGTCTGTCCCTGTCAATTCACTGTTTGTTACCTGCACCTGGCCACAAAGGATCACATTATCCCAATGTTTAGCTTCCTCCTGTGCAAACCTCCACCTCCACTCATGGCTTTTCTCCTCTCCCAGAAAATGACAATAGGAAACACTCTCTGGTCGGTGCGGTGACTCCGAGCCGAGACACACGCGTCCCAGGGGGCTCTGAAATCTCACTGCAATCGCTGCGTGATGCCCCAGCAAGAGGCAAGTGCTGGGAAGCACGTCCATGCCCCGGGCTACAGCTCCTAACAAAAGGAGCCTTTGTCCCCAGTGGCTTTCGAAGACTGTGCCAGAGTCAACAGGGATCGACTCCAGCAGCACTAGGAAACAGGATGGGGCAGGGAAGAATAGGCTGGGCTGTTCCTACCTTCTGAGCACCTCTGACTTGCACCGGGAGGGGGGGTCGGGCTGCATATCAAAGGGATCTGGCTTTTAAGAAGAGAACCACCCTAAAAACCTTCCAGCACTGAATACCAGACATGGGATCCATCTTCTGTAGACAGCTTAAACATACAAATCATTCAAAAGTACTGTCACCTAATCACTTCCAGGCGAGAGACTTAGTGCTAGCAGTTTGCAGAATTAAAGTTCTGCTTTAATTCATCTCCTGCAAGAAACAATAGGACCTTACTTTGAAGTACATTCTCCAGCACAAATGGATATAGCATCGCCTCCACCCTCATTTCCAGAATGGAACTATCCTGCTCAGGGGATGGAGAGAAAATCTGCTTTGGACTGGAGAAATTCCCAAAGCACAGGAGTTTTGCAGAGGCCACAGTTTCATGAATACCTAAAAGTTTTCCCAAGAAAGCTGCTGAAAAAGCCTTATTCCCTCATCTCTCTCCTGCCTCTGCAGGAGAGTTAGCACTGTCCCTCCTTGTGCTAACCCAAGAATGCGAGGGCTAAATGCTGAAACAGGACTGAGAAACAAACCTCAGTTAAAAACAGCAATACAGGTTGGGTTGAAAGTAACCAACGGTTTCTGATATCCCAGCATGGCTCACAAGGGGTGGAATTGATTTTGATAGGTAGCACTGCTGCACTTACGCCTTCTTGTAAATTTTGAGGCCACTGCTTTCACTAAGTCACACCAGTGAGAGTGGCTTTTGGGCTAAAAGACTAGAAAGGCTGGGCTATTTCAGCAGAATGTCTCCTGCTTCTATCAATCTGGAAAACACCAAGCTTTATTAGCAAGCTTTAGACTTGCAAAACTTGTATTTCAACACTTAAAAATTTCCCACCCATTCCTGAAGAGGGAGAATCACTGCCAAGACTTTTTATTTTTCAAGATAAGATGTTGAATTCCAGTCTCAGCATTTCAAATTCTTTTCAACTCTTAATTATACACGGAAGATGCACATAAGTCAGCCACAATTTGAGACAAACCCATTCAAATTCAGTGGTTTAGGAACTAGGTTATTGACTGAAAACTTTGGCATTGCTCACCTCAATTTCCAAACCTCAATATTTACACAGCTTCTAAAACACTTGAAGTTCTCACTGAGATTCACATGTTTATAAAAAAAAAAAAAACAAACAAACAAAAAAAAAACACCCAAACTGTGAATCTACTGTTCTAAGCCACACAGAGTATGACCCAATATTATGGAGATTAAACTGTACTGGCAAAGCTCCAAACCAATTTTACCACATATCTTTACAGTTCAGGTAACTTCTGGGGTAGGTTTTGCTGTCCACTCAGGACAAACCTTCCAAGAAACTGAGCTCTAGGTTTCTGAGACTTTGTTACTATCAGATTTTTAAAGAAATACCATCCTAAACTATTACAGAATTATTTTTATATCCAAACTGTTTTTAAAATTATGGAGCTTTTTGAGACAGTTTCTCAGGCTGATAAGACCATTCTGCAAATGTGGTAGTCTCAGGATGAACTGCGGGGAGAAGAGCTTAAAATTACAGTATACTGCCCAAACCTCTAATTAAACTTTTGAATGAAAGAAGAGCCAATGCACCTTGTAATGGCATTTCCTCAGTAAGAACCAGAGTCCTATTATTAAATGCAGGCTAGGATCAAAGAGATGAGGCAAGGATCCAGCCTCATCTGGATTCTGGTCTGATTGCACAGCTGCCACAGGCAAAGGTTAAAGATGATGGGAAGAGAAAATAAAAAAAGAACAAGAAGGATCTAGAGCAACTAAACAGATATTATTGTGGAACACCACAGGTCCTGGAAAAGAAGTCTTGGAAGAAGAAGGGTCACCTGTATTTTGGCTGGTCTATGATTAGAGGAAAGAAAGCTCTCAAGAGTTGTTTGATGTGACAGCTACAGGTTTTCCAAGAGCACAAAAATACAGTCAAAGCAGGAGCACTCCTTCTGCCACCAAAAAGGAGCTGGGAGCACAGACAGCTCCCAGGGCTTCCCCTGGATATGTCTGGGGAAAGCCCTTCTCGGTAGCTGAGGAGGCTCTCTGGGCCTTAAGCACTTGGCTGTGTGCCCAGCACGGAGATGGCAGGGGATTACCATGAGGGATTGAAAGGACGGTGGGACTGGAAGCAGGAACTTCAGTGATGCACAGCTGATGCTATCTAAACCTTAGGTGCTTTGCTAAGCTGATGAAAGGAAGAAATAAATGCAGAATCAGAGCTCAATCACCAGTTCCTTCTGAAGGGGACTATCCAGCTGCAGCTATTTTTTCCACATGCACCTGCAGGCGAGCGTAAAATGCTTGGACCTCTTCCTCTGAAACAAACACAGAAACTTCTTCAGTATCAAAAGAAATAAGCAGATCACACAACAGCACTGGTGCTGCCCCAGTGAAAGCACAAAACACTTTCTTTTTCATCTCTGACTTCAGAGCAGGGACACAAATGAACCAAAGACACTCACTGAAAGCAGGCGGTCTGTCTCTGCCAATCTTCACAGCACAGGCAACACAAACCCAGCCCATTTCTGCAACAGAGAGCAGGGCAGTCTCACCCACAACACAGCAGCAGGAGAGCAGGCTACGTGCAAAGGCTTGGCACACACGTGTAAAAGACCTTTTTCCACCCCATCACAGAAACACTTCCTCATTATTTGAAGATGCCAGAATGAGACCTGGGAATGAGACAAGTAACTTGGCCACTGCTGTACAAGGAGTATGCAACAGTGGTACAAAGCAGCCCTGAATTGCATGTAAGTCAATAATAAACAGTAACGTTTATTACAGAAGGAATGGAGAAACTGTCACAGCTCCCTTCAAACCCAGGAAAACCTGCACTAAAGAACTGCCTCTGTCACAGGTGCACTGTTTAGTTTTGTACAAACCGTGATGCCCTTCTGTATCGTTACCTTTCCATCACAGTGGGGCGAGGAAGCATGATGCAAAAAAATCAGGTGCTTAATTTAACAACCCCGAGCATTTTCCCCTACCACTGCTGGGGCCATTGTAATCTACTCTTGCAAGGTAAGATTTCTGCCAGGTAGGCAAGTCCAGCCGGCTTCTTCAGCTACTGCTGGAGATAAAGATGTTGATTATGTTCCTGGCTCTCTTTCAGCCTTCCAGGTTTTAAACACTGGGTAATGGTGAGGGCGGGACAAAAAGTGTTTACTTCTGCAACCCTGAGTCAGGCTACAGGCTACATTTCACCCACACAGGGTTTTCTCCTTCTAAAAAGCAAGGACATCAAGTAAATAAAAAAGTGAAACCGAGTCTAAAGGGTTCAAAAGACAAATGGTTATTCTCAAAGTGAGATTTACTGCTCGGGCAATACAGGATTGAAGCATCCAGGATGCATAGCTACTGGCCCAAGACACAGGTTAAAAAAACCACAGCTACTGCAGCCCTTCTCCTTTTTCCTGTATGCACATGTTACTAGCAAGAACTAGCTCTGAAGCCCAAAGAAATGAGTTGCACCCCAAGGACAAAGCGCAAGGACAGGGAAACTGACTGAACTCACATCATCTCCTCTTCTCACACCTGCAAGACCCTCCCAGAGCAGTCACAGCTGATTGGACAGAGGGTATCCTGACTCGTACCTTTTTTTTTCTTTACAAAAATGGCAACATCAATCCAAGCATGACTGACAACTAGAAGGAACACTACAGAGAATTACAGCAACAAACAGAAAGCAGATCAATGGGTTTTAGTAAGGAAGCCATAGAGCCAGACAGCAAAAGCAGCAGAAAGCACCATACATGAATTTTCATCTCTCAGCCTGTCACCATGAAAACGGATTCTGTTTTCATACATTTTCATCATGTTTCCAACCACTTGTTAACATCCCTTCTTATGCTGGCCACAGTTTCAAGATAACACACTACAAATCTGTCTGGGCTGGTACAAGCACATGCGGTTAGAGTAGTGGGGCTACCATGATTACTGGAGACAACAAATATCATTAGAAGGTTACTATAGTCAGAAAACGAAGGGAGGCAGCAGCAGGAGGAAGAAATTAAAGAAGAGTCTGTCGTCTCAACACACACCTTCTTTTCCACATTTTAGTCTCCCATCATCCAGAGACCCCTTATAGGTGAGTGGCACAGGAGTCTGCCCATCTTTCAGACCCCAGGTTTACCCTTAATGCATCTTCCCTGATAGTTTCACAGAAAACATCTTAGGGATGGGAGGAAGGAACAGGGGGCATAGGTCAGGGAAGGAACAGGAAGGACTTAGGACTTATGCACAGCCCAGCACTGATAATCAACCCTACAGTAACAGACCAGAGCAAATGAACAACGCTCTCTGCCTGAACAGCCTTCCCTCCAACTGCAACTCTACATTTTTTAAAAAGAAAGGAACATCACTCAAGTCTTTTGATTTTCCATGTGGGAGGGAGCTGATGTTTATGTTATAAAGACATGTCTTAATGCCACTGATCTACCAACAGCTCAAGGAAGAACAGAGGAAGAAGCTCTGAAGGCAGCAGGTTCCAAACATGACAAATTCACCTCCAAAAACAAGTACTTGTTTCATCCGATTGGGGAAAAAAAAAAAAAAAAGCTTTTCTTTCTGTTTTCTGTTCTATGAAAGAAGGAATTAATTACCCATTAAAAAGGACACCTGGTTCCTCAGCATCAGGAGAGTGAAAATGCAGGAATAATTCATTTTTTTCTGGCCCCTTCAACCATACTCCTACTCATTCTGGCTAAGAATATCCATCAAGGCTTTTGATACCCTCCCATACCTACAGCATGACTGGCTCCAGGCCCACGCCATCCCTGGGCTCCAAGAATGTGCTGTGGGGTTCCTCCCTCAACAGAGAGGTCAGCTGTCCCTTTCCTTCCCACCGCCCAGCACTGCAGGCTGGCAGGCAGACACTGCAGGCTCTCAAGGAGGGCTTTATTTCCGAGGCCTGCCACTCCACCGTCCCATCCTGGTTTTCATTCACAGCTCCATTCATGATGGTGAAACCTTAACTCACCCAGGCAACCAAGTTGTGTTGCTGCTCCTTGCTGACTGTGGGGCCCACTATCTGTGTCTGCAGGGCTGTGAGGACAGGCACGGGGCACAGGCAGCCTCTGCCAAGGGCAGCAGAGGTGTTAAGAACCTGCTCAAGAGCAGGACTCAGCCCCCACCAACACCTGCTGCAGAAAAACAAGGCAGACCATCGCACTCCAGGGATTTCTTTGGCAATCCCTTTCTTTCCTGTCCTTTCTAAAGTAGCACTTCTTAAGATAAGATCAGGTACTAGTGTCATTTCCCCTAAAGAAATAAACCTCATTTCCTCCCCTGGAAGCCCCAGTCCAGCCCTCACTTTCCCCTGTCCTTCATTACCCCTGGTGCAGCTGGACCCTGTTTTTCTATTCAGTTCCCTAAAACACATTTGCTCCTTTTACACAATCAGATCCTTCTCCTGTGACAAGGGAATTTCAATTCCCTTCCCTAAGCAGCCTGTGCCACTCCCAACACAGCGTGCTACTCTCAGACATCGACCATCGAAAGGTTTCTGATGGCCAGGTCACTCCTTCATCCCCTTCTGCCTCCTCTGTCCACCAGAGACAGGCAGCTCCTCCCCACGCTCCTCACCTGCCCCCTCATGTGTGGCAGAGATCCAGCTGCTGCATCTGGCATCCAGCTGCCTCCCATCTGACATCCTGAGGTCCCATCAGGCAGGACTCTGCTCCTTACACCACAGGAGAGGGCTGGAGATAGGGAACATAGAGGTTTTTACAACAATTCCAGTTTAGCTTCCAAGATTTGGCAAGACAGAAGGATCTTTTCTTTTTCTCCTGTTTATTTGCAGAAGACTTTACTGGGTGCCTCAAACATCACCACATCTCACTTTGGACAGTTTCAACTTCCCACACAAGCACCTTACTATCTGTTTCCTCAAGTTCTTCAGGGCAGAGCAGCTCCCCAGAGCTGCTTCTCTGGTTGATTTTTTTTCCCAAGCAGTCTGCACTTGTTTTGCTAACAAGACTGCCAGCTCAAATCCACCTCCTGAGCACCTCTCCCTTCCTTCCTTCCTCAAGTATCCATTAACTCCCATTAATCCACCCTCCTGGATAATCAGAGCAATGCTCTTTAAACACATAACACAGGGCAAAGCCACTCTCTTTCTTCAAGCTGTGTTAGAGGGCACAGTGACCGTGCAGGTAACGTGATTGGAAATATTATGCTCCAGAGCCTCCAAATAATCCATTTATGGAGAGGGGACCCCAGGACAGGACACGAGTACTGCAGAAAAGGCACTTTTGCTGAGTCTCCTGGCATACTCAAATACACCTGGCTAGACAGCAACTTACTGCAGTCCTAAATCAAAGCATTCGCTCCCCTCCTCCAACCCCCCTGGACAGCATCTCACCTAATTTAAGAGTGACACTGGATGACTCATTTCTATCTGCGTGAAAGAAAATCATCTTGCGAAGAGCTAGCAGCAGGATTTTCCCCTCCTTTCTGGTAAATTGTCCAGGTCATTAGCATCCATGCTTTACAGCAGTTGTCAAAAAGCCAGTACATTGGAACACGGAGGGTGAAGACACTGGGGCTCTTCAGCATCACAACAATCTGCTTTTCTGCTTCCCTGGTAGCACTGACCTTGGAGCGGGAACTGAAAAGGAGGCTTTGGTACTCAGTGCAGGGGAAACCAAACTGGTGCACCATGAACCAGCAGAAATTGAAAGCTGCTGTTAGCACCTATCAAATAGCTTGAAATTAAGGTGGCAAGGAACTGTAATATCATTTAGTTGTGTCTTTTGTCCCAGGAAAAGAGCCAGTTAGGTTTCATTAATTGGTGTAGCTGTATCCTCATCCCTCAATCCCCCTTCTGTGCAGTAAGTTGCAGGCAGCTCACCACGTGTGTGAGCTGGATGGAAGGAAGGCAGGTTTTTCACCCATTCCTGCCAGTCTGAGGAGCTCAGACTAAGTGAGATCAACACTCAAGGATAAAGACAAAGTTTTTCATCCAACAGTAAAAATTTATTTTTGCTGCCACTTAACATTAAAAACAAACTGAAACTAATTAGGTCAGGACACTAAGGATGTGGCTTCTTACATAAAAATCCCTCAAGTGACTCTCAGAAATGACTGAGGTGTAGCACTGACCTCTGAAACTGCTCTAACAACAAAAAGGCCAGTACAACTGGGAGACTGCCCCAACAGCACTGCAACCAAAAGCCAGCCTTGGAAATAAGTGAATACCAGTTGTTTGACCTAAACTGAAATCTGAATAGAAGCAAAGATCTATCTTCAAAGTCTGTATTCACTGTTTTAAGAGAAAATTAATGCACCTTCTCTATGTCTATGGATCACTGTTATCTAGAAAACAGCCATACTGGCAGTTTAGGATAACACAAGAACAGATCTCCAGGATGGAAGAGTTACTTTCCTCAAAGCCATCTACAGCATGTTTACAGAAATACACAAATAAATCCCTGGTTCTCTGGATGTTTTGCAAGCACTCTTTGCACATGGCCAATCAGATGTAAGGTTCTTTTACCTATATAACCACAGGCTCAAACCAAGCATCTCTTCTTCCACAGAGAGCACTTAGAAACAAGACCAGCCTCGAGATGGTGAACTGGCTGGGGCCCCTGGTGTGCATCTAGCACTGACACAAAGCCTGACATTCTGGGCTTTTTTATATTAATAATTTAGTCCCTTCACTAGGTTGAACATTTTAGGTTGTTTCTCCCTCCCTCTTCACCACAGTTTTTGCAGTTCAGCTCCTATCATCAGTCAAGTCTAAATTAAGTGATGCTACAGCAGGAGCTGTGCTGTGACAGACAGCATGGAAAAGCAATTCCCTTTCTCCCTGGCAGGATGCTTGGTGTCTGCAGTCACACTATGCTACGCTCACACACTTGCAATGCAGTTCAGTGTCTGCCTACCCCGAGGCCATCCAAGCACCTTCAAAAGCAGGCTCCTTTTAAAGGCTCCTCCTACATTAGTTGATTTATCTTGTGTTACTGCTCTCTTTCTCATTTCTTCAGGTCATTTTTCATTATGCCTGCTCTGTAAGTACAGCCCAAGCACTGTCTTTGCACTCTAGCAAGAACTCAAGGGTTGGTTCCCAGCTATAACCAACATTATATAACAAACTGAAATAAAAATACTTCTTGCTTTTTTCTTTCTTCTATATATGTGTTCCCACATCCTCCCCCCCACCCCAATATTTGACCTATATCTCACCTTCCCTCCAGGTCTAACTGTGTTATTTAGGAGACTCTTTTTCTCCCTTCTATAAATGCATTAGTTTGCCTTGGTAAATAAAAGCTTATTAGGAAAAAAAAAGGGATTTATTTATTTATCTTTGCCTTTTCTTTACACATTTTAGCAGTTAAAAAGAAAGCACAGATATTTCCCTCTCCTACCCTTCACTCTTCACACCCCTCCCCCATTTATCTTTAAGGACATGAAAATGTCCTGCTTTTTCACCACTCAAACTTTTGAGAATAAAACCAAATCCTGGCAAATGTGATTTAATCTTAAATTTCAATTTTTTTCTTCCTCTATTTTGTTGCCTTCAGTCAAGGGTTTCAGAGAGTCAAAATATAAGCTAAAGAGAATGTAAAATTAAGAAGTTGGATGGTAGCTGAAGGTCTAGTTGAGCTCAGCTTAGACAAGGGCAACCAGCTCAGGCACCATCCCACTGCCCTGTGGTCCTGTGGATTGCTATTCTTCTCCTTGTCCCCACACTTTCTGCTTCCTCTAGCCCCCCCATCCAGATGGAAATCTACCTAGTAAATGAGAGACTGGAAAGAAAAACAGCTAAAGCAGCACAACCAGAGAGTTGATAATGGAGCAGCAAGAATGCAGGATAGAGGAGGAAAAGGTGCAGCTAAAGGTGACACATCTGAGTGGCAGAGATGGCTTACGAGTGATGTGAAACAGCTGCTCCAGCTGGAATTGCTGGGTGAGTTTAAACTTCAGTCTGTAAAGACAAGACTGCCTAAGGCAGGCGGATGGAGACACAAAGAAAGTACTCCAGCAGCAGCTGCACAGAGCAGAAGGGAGGGCAGCAGAATAACCACTCAGAAGAGGTCACTTCTCCTACCAGAACAAATCTAATGCCAGAAGTAGACACCTGCCTCAAGAAGTGTGGGAGATTAAGAATCTTAAGAGCTTAAGCCAGAGTTTTCAGACTTTGAATGCTTTAATCTTGACACCTTAAGCAGATGGCCCAATTCCTGAGGTGCTGAAAACACAGCTTCACCAGGAGCCACAGGCTCTGTTAGGGCCAGCCTCAGTCTGTCAAGTCTGGGGGGCACAATCTACACCCAGATACCACTCTACCATCACTCTGCCACATAAGTGCCCCAGGGAGAGACCACTGACTTCTCAGCTCTCAGTCTGCTGGTCACAGCTGGCCATCTTAACCACACACAGTTGTAGCCCCTAATTCTTAACTTTGGGGGCTATTTTTTTTTCCACTTGGTTTGCTCTTATTCAAAGCAGGCAGCTAAAAACACTGCATTCCCGAGTTCATGCTATTCAACAGACTATGTATCTATCAATACCCTGAAAATAAAGGAGGAGGAAATTTCAGTCTCCAGAAAGCAGGTAAATTTCCACCCTCCCTTCTGTCTGCCCAAGCCTTAAGAAAGACACCAAGCAGAGGCCAAAAAAAGTGACACAACTGTGGAGCTAGATAGCCACTTCATCATAGCTCTGTAGTTAATAAAGCCAAATGGCACATCATTTAATTCACTTGGCATCAATATGACATTCCAGGCAACAGGACTTCAGCAACATCAATGTCTATTACTTGGGTAGGCATTTAACATAGCTTAATTAAACCCTATCTATAGCCAACAGTAACACTAGCAAGAGGAATAGATAGTATAAATAGTGTTGTTCGCACAAATTCCCCTTCTCAATTCTCTGCCTCCTCCTCTGCAACACTCATTTTAAATGCTGATAACTTTTGCAAGAAGTATTTTTATTCTTACACAGGCCCTGATACAAAATGAAGCAACCAGATCAGGAAAAAACAAAAAAGGCATTTGAGGTCATGACTGAGCTGGAGAAAGAGATAAAGGAGCAGGTGCATGCTAGGAGGGGCCAAAGAGCTCTTACAAGGAAAAACGATGCTAGAGGGAGACTCAAGAAGGGATGGGCTGGATGCAGAGCCTTAAGAGGTCAGTAAAGCTCGTGCACAGGTTCACAGCCACCCTGCTGAACAACGATGAGGGTTTCTCAAAGGCAGGACAGATTTGGAACACGTGGCACGCACAGGGGGCCAAAGGAAAGACGCAGACATTTGGATCAGCTACTGGAACTCCCTGAGCTGGACGGTGATAGCTGCAAGGGATCAGCCATTGGGGATTTAGGAACAGTGCCCTCCAGGGCCAGGTTGAGTTACAGAATATGGTTTGTCCCATCAAAGTGTGAACATATGGATCAACAGATGATCAGCTCTTGGTTCTTCCCTAGCAGCTTTTGAACAGCTCTTCTCCTTTTCACCCAAGGACTACTTTTCCTTCAGCAGAGCCAAAGAGTGAGGAACAGCAAATTAGAGAAGCAGGCTTGATAGGGCAACTCCTCTGGCTGTGAATGAGTGTTAAGTCCATCAGTTTCTTTGCCAGAGCACTTGATAAGAATCTGGGCCACACTGGTTTTGGAGAAAAAAAATCACCACAAACTGCTCCCCAAGGAGCCTTCTCAAAAATTAAGGCCTCAGCTGGAGACTTGGGACTTCCAGCTCAGAAGACATTCCAGCTAAAACACCCCAGCTCTAAGTCACCTTCATCCAACATGACAAAGCAGCTCTTTTAACCTACTATATCCACAGTCTCATAGTAAGGGCATCCAGCCCTGATAGAGCACACTTCCTCCCTGAATTATTTATGGCCACCAAGGGTCATGAAATAAGGAGAGCAAAAGCCTCCAGCTTGGCAAAAAGTTCTAGTCTGGCAACTGTCTCTGATATCCACGCACAGAGAAGTCCCAGACCATGAGCAATTGGGTGCAGCACACCATTCCAGAGCTCTGTGACTGATGGATCACGTCAGCCCTCTGAGCTTTTGACTCCCACCACAGTCAGGTCTCCAAACCATACCCTCCCAGCCCT
The DNA here is from genome assembly GCA_013396955.1 of Regulus satrapa. Taxonomy (NCBI): domain Eukaryota; kingdom Metazoa; phylum Chordata; class Aves; order Passeriformes; family Regulidae; genus Regulus; species Regulus satrapa. The sequence goes on along the minus strand of VWZN01009780.1, from coordinate 181,214 downwards.
GCACGTGAACTGTTCTTCCTCTCCAAAGAAAGACCATCTCTTTTTCCACTTTCTTCAGCTATTTTCACAAAAAATTCACTGCTCAAAAGCAGTCCTGCACATTTGCCTACAAAACAATCCATATCAAACTTCTGCAAAAATATGTGAAAACCCTTTTAAGTCTTTTGGAATCACTTTTACTGAAACAAACCAGAAAAATCTTTATTAACTGAGGCTGTCCAATATTTATATTGGAATTGTTTCAGAAGAGGGAATAGCCTTTTTTTGGGAATACATATTGCACTCACACTGCAGATACTAACAAGTAATCATACTGACTGCATGCATGGTATAGGAAGCATTATCACAGTGAGTATATCCTTGTAACACCTCAAGTTTATTAACACACAGCTAAGCTTGGCCTTTCACAATGGCTGTCCAGTCTAAACAGACTTAAAAAAAAAAAATCCCTAGTACTCTTCTACTGCAGAAATCAGTTTGATACACTGAAGAAAGTGTATCATTTCACTCCTCTGCTGAGGAAACTGCACTTTAAGGAGTGTTTCAGTACAGAACCCAAGTGTATTTCTCAGTCTGAATGATTTTACACTCTCTATGAGCACTGTTCTTCTTATGGAAGCTTCTATTTCTCTCAACAAATTTTTCCAAAAACATATTTTCAAGCAACCTTTGAAATATGCTGCTCCTCATACAATAGCTCAAACCCCTTCTGTGCTTCATGTGTCAGACTCAACACTTGGACCAAGGAGTCATGTAGCACCCACAGTGGGGAAAGAGAGTAGCTCTCTAAGACAACACTTTACTGCCTGAAAATTCAAAATTAATGAGCTGAACGTTCAAATTCCAAGAAAGGAATTTCCAGCATTTTTTAAGACATACTCTTTTTCCCCCCCTCAAGGTTTTGCCATTTTTCCCCACAATGACTGAAGAAACAGGAATGGAAATAAGGCTGGTCCCGTCACACTCAAGACTCATGGAGCTGGCAGGATCAAGACTTAAGAAGTTATAACAACTTACAGGAATTGTGAACTTCACCTACAAGGGTACTGGAGAGCTAGAAGACCAGCAAATCTGTTAAATAAAAAGATGCAGAGAACTACATTTTCTTCAAATGTCAGTCTTTATACCCCCTCAGTATAAATTTACATCTGTTGCTGGCACTATTACAAGTAAATCCAATGGGAAGAATCCTTATTTTGCTCTGCAAATACCATCCAACTCAGTTCTGAGTTGGTTAAGTCACACATTATTGTTTCTGGCCCGATAAAATGTGCAATCAAGCCAAGTAGCACAAAAGGGGAAAAAAAAAGTGTAAACACTTTTAGCTGTGTTTCCAAACACTGTCGTTTCTGTACCATTGAAGTTCCCTTTCCATTCCTGCTGGCAAACAAGCATTCAGCCCTGTCTAATATAGTTCCAAAGCAGAGTATTAACAATTGCCCAGCGAAAAATATTTGTACTTCAGCTATATCAACCTCTAATCTCCCTCCTGAGGAGCTAACTTTGAAAACAACAGAGAAAGTAATGTGGCTCTTAAACCAAGTTCAACAAAAAGTTCTAAACCTATTTAAAATAAGCAAACAAAAAAAATCAATGTAGAATTACCAAAAAATACAGAATTTCAGAACAGGTTACCAGCTTTCTGAAACTGCCTGTCAAATCCTTGCAGAGAGGGCAGCACTTCTGCGTACCAAGAGATTAAATACAGACCATGGTTTTCACAGAGGGATTAGCTGCTGTTAAGCGCTGCTTTCTTCTTATTGGTGAAGTTTGCACTCTCCATCCTGCCTGGCAGCCTATATTAAGAACACACTGCCACCCAGACTTCTCCTTTCTTGTAAAGAATGGCACAAAAAGAAAGACGACACTGTCTGGCTTTCAGGACTCTGGCAACAGCAGCACAGGAAATGCTGACTTTCAGAAACTTCAACCTCCCAGCCACAACTCTGAGACAAGTTCACTCCAACCCAGCCTAAACAGTAGAAAAGTCTATGTTGTACATGTGTGCTAGCAGAGATCTGAGCAAACACAGTACCTATTTCTCATTTCATAAAGCTGCTTCACAGTGATTCTGTGAGACCTCTGCCTAGGTCTGTGAATGTCCCAAGCTCTGTGTTCCAAGTTTTCCACAAAATGCAACTACCTGCTCTGGCAAACCCTTCCTGAATGCAAGCTCCCAACGTAATAAAGAAGAAACCCAGGGGAAAAAAAAGGGAGGAAAAAAAAAATTTAACAATTGTACAACTTCAGCCGGGTGAAGAATTTTTCTTCCCTTCTGTTCCTTCAGATCACAAATCTACAAATCCAAAGAGAGGTACTGAGTAGCAGCTAAGAAACTAAACTATGAAAGCAAGTTGGCATGATGAAAATATAACCCAAAACAACAACAAAACAAACAAAACACACAAAGCCCAAAACAAAAACAAACAAACAAAAAACCTCACAAACACAACCTCATCAATCCTATTTTATGCTAATAAATACATTTCAAAATTTTATCTAGGAATGCTGCACAGGACCTACCCTGCAGTACTTGCCAGCTTTGCAAAGATCAAACAGCTTCAAGAGGCTAGGAAAGTGCCCAGGGAAACCTGAACTGTCTGAGGTCCAACAGACACTTGGATGCACCTGCTGAAAAGACACCTGACAAGATTATTCATCCCTTGTGCCACTGCCAGTAGTTCAGGCAAATGTGTAGAGGTTCCTCTCTCCAATTCTGACAGTATTAATTACTCATCTAATACCATATTTAAAAACTATCTGGACTAGCAAGACAATGGAAATTACTTTCTTCTCTCTCCCAACCCCTTTCTGTGAGAGATATCCCCTTTTAACTCAGCAGTAGGAATGCTAGAATGGTACAGGTTTGCTGGCACTCATGCATTCAATACTGCAGTTGCTGGAGAAACCCAAACATACAGTCCCTCAAGAGAAGGGACTTGTTGCACGATTCTACCTGCCAGCAGTGCTCCAAGGAGACTTTATTAGTATTTTAATATTTGTTCCCATCACATTTCTCAGGGGCAGAGAATGCACAATCGCCTGGTGACCATTAAAACAGTCTCATTCCCCATCAGAAGCTGCTGGTCTGCACACCCTGAACGGGCCAGTCCACTTAGGGGGCTGAGCTGTGGCCAGATCAGGGTGACAGACCTGCCTGTTCTGCTTGGAAAATTGAGTCCGGCTTTGTGATCATGTCAGGCTGCCAGCACAGAACTTCTGGGAAGACAGGCTGATCCCTCTGTGCACAGGTAGACGGCCAGGACTGTAAGATGATCCTTGCAAAGTTGCAGAACTCGCACAACGGGTGGCTCAGGTGTCTGGCCACCATCACAACAGCAGAAAAAAAAAGCCATCTAATACCTGTTAACCTAAGGGACCCTCCTGGCATTCCAAGTGTTCCAAGAACCAGAGCTTTATTATATACTTGAACCCAAGCAATAGGGTCTTGTGTCTCTGTGTAAAGAGTCATGAACAAAGGAAAACTTGTGTTATTCCCAAAGACCTAGGTGCAGTTAGATGCTGAACATCTCAGGCTGCACCCAGCTTCCCCCAAAGGCTTGGCTAGAGCCATGTCATTTGCTAGTCACATGCAAAGAGCAATCATCATGTTGGAAAAAAAACAAACATCTGTGCCTGGAAATGCAAACCTTGCCTAACAGCATGCACAATGGAAGGAGAGGGCAGACACGCTTTGATGTCGCCCCCTGAGAGAGGAGGTCTGTGACACTAAGTCTGTATGGTCTAGAGCCTCTTTTAAAGCTTGCAGTGAAAAGAGATTCCAGATCCTGCTTTATAAACCTGACCTCACAAGAACTGCACTGAAGAGGACTGTTTGCAAGACTAGAACTTACAAACAAGATAAAGTGACACAGAATAGGGTTGGAACTTTTCCAGTAAGAAAATTCATCCATCCACGAGATTCTGCTTCATATAAGAAATGTGTTGCCAATGGCCAGACAGAAGGGCACCTTCAGCACAGCACTGTAAGTGCCTGCCAGTCAAACCATTCCACGGGTAAGGAGACATGTGGAACCTGGCTTCCTATTTCACCTCCTCCCCGTACCATGCAGATTATCTGATACCAGTAATACAGTCTGAGCTCATACTGGAATCATCTGGACATTAGGGGCATTAATTCAGATCTCCCTCCTGTATCCAGTGCCTGTTCTCCATCAACCTTAAGGCACAAAGTACCTTTGAGACTCTACCCGTCCCCTAAGCCCTCCATTCTTGAGAAAGCAAGTTGACAGACAAAGAAAAAAGCCCTGTCTTTGTCACCTGGGGAGTTCCCCCCCCACCCCCCCAAAAAAAAGAAAAACCAAACAAATCATCAATTTTCCTGCCAGATCAGTAGGCAAACAGTACTTGTAGCTCTTCAGGCTATTTGTTCTTCATTGGCACAACACGGCAGACTGCCACCAAACCATCCTACCCTATTCAAAGGCAAGAAAAAACAACAGAAGCTTTGAAGAGACAGAAGGATCCCAAAGGAAAGCCAATAAGGAACTCCTCTCAAGTAGGTAGATGTAATACTTCTCAATAAGAGAGCTTTCTGCATGTACCATTTTTATAGAAGGGCTGCCTCCCCATCTGCAGAGTTTCTACAGAGTGGGGAGCCTCTGATAGGTGAATGCTGATAACAGCTATATTTAAGTTTGCTTTAAGGTTCTTAGGTACTGCTCATTAGTACGGACCCTCACCTGCTTCAACAGGACTGAAATTTCATTCCAGGTGTTTCTTCCTGTAATGCTCCACCTTTTGGAGCTTGACTTAGGAGGAGGAAAAAATGTCTTATCAAGGCAAACTCAAAACGCAAACCATGCCTTCTGCAAACCCTGTTCCACCCAAAGCCAACCTCTGAGACCTAGACTACAGCCCAGCCTCCTTGGACTGTGCAGCCATAGGAGAGCAGAACTTTGCTCTGACAAATGGTTTAACCAGGAAAACTTCAAAAAGATGCGGGTAAACATCGACGGAATTAACAAAACCAAGAAGAGAAAGCAGAAGCGACATTTCATGGCAACACGACTATAAACAGCAGCCTATGACCTAAATGTGACCCCCTAACACAAGGGAATTTGGATGCCCAGACTAAACTTTGCCAGGTCCTTCGTGAAAAACAAAGCCTTCCCCTTTGATTAGGGATGGAGGGGGGAAAAAGTGGATGCCTTGGTTTGTTGTTACATCAGAAGAAATCAATGGCAAAATACAACAGTCTGTTCATGTCACAGAACAGACTCCTCATTTTGCCCAGCGTCGGAACAAAAAGAGAGTGAGAGACCACCACTACTATAGGATGAGAACTTCCTACACTCAGTCTAAGTAAAAATAAGTTCATTCCTTTCAACTCCTCTCCACACAAAAATAGCTTCCAAGGAATTTTGGGTTTTTTAAATCTTTCCTTCTTTCTGATATTAACTTTACAGTTCATCTCCTCAGACAAGGATGCAACTTATATCAACAACAATAACATTAATAACATCTTTCCACACTGAACCTCTGAAGGAAAGAAAAGAGCCTGAAGGAAAGAAAAGAGCCCGATCCTGTGACAAGGACCCTCACTGCCAGCCAAGCTACTAAACCCCAACTCACTTGCTCCCTGAGCTCTCAGCTGGAACCTCACAGAGGCGTTACCCTCACACCAGGATTGCACCCAATCACCAAGATGCTGCTTGAATTTGTTTAAAGCCGAAAAGTGCATGTGCAGATAGAAACATCCAGAAACAGGACATTATCAGAGGAAATGGGAATTGTAGAAATCAGGGAGATACTTCAAATTTTCAAAAGTGTTAAGGTAAAAATTGGTCACAAAGCAGAAATACAAACTTTAACTAAGATGATGGATTACAGACATAACAAAAAAACTTCATAGCCTCAGTGGAAAAGTTTAAAAGGGCTGCAAACACTAGACTCCCACTAAGACACCACAACACTGGTGGCATTCCATTTTTACTCATATTTAAGAAGTTCAGAATTATGAAAAGTCCAGATCTCAACATCTGGGTCTGAAAATCCTTCAGCTAAATTTAGCATGGAGAGATCACAATTTCCACCCTAAATATCCTAATTTATCCCAATTAATTGAAAAAGATTATATGAGTTAGAAACAGTTGCATGAGTTCCTTCAAGGTGTGTTCCTCTGGAGAGTAGCATCAGCTTATTTGATACATTTCACTGGACAACTGGCAAATTATTGCCAAGTATTGTACTTGAAGCTACCTCTGAGTAGAGATGGAGGTTAAACGGGTGTCCATTCCCATTTGTTAAAAGCACAGTCGATCATTCCATTGTATATTTCCTGTGGAATTGCTCAAGTGTCTTCCAAAAATAGCCAACAGTTTTGTTGAAAGGCTCAAAACAAATAGCACTTCTAAAGGAATATTTTACATAGTTTACATAATAGGCATCTCAGAAGGGATAAAAGGATGTGTACAGTGTTTCAGTGTGAATTCTGCACTGTACAAAAAGACATCATTCTTTGCTTAACACAAGGCTGAAATTCACCATGAAGAAAAGTGCTGAGGTCAAAGCCTCAGGGCTCAAGTTCAGAGGGAGATATTCTGAAGGGAAGAACTTTTTTATCCTTGATTCAAATCAAAATAGGACATAGAAAAGGAATAGTCAGCTTGTTTAAACCTCAAAAAGGAAAAGTTCAACCCTAGCCAAAATACTTCCACAAAAATATAACACATGTTTAAGCTGTTACCAGATCCACCTCTGCACATTTCTGCTTACCTTTTTATTTTCATCAATTATTTGACCCCTGGTCCTTATCTCCTGACACACAGTTTACCCTTCCTGCTAAACACAGTATCTCGGTTTAACTAAACGCCACAAGTGCAGAGCGTCATAAGCACTGGTGCTTCCACATCACTTCATATTCAGCTCTATCTCTCCTCATGGCCTCAAAGTTAACACTCACATATATTCCCCAGTGAAAGCCTGTCCCTTACGGGTAAAACACTGAATGTCTCACAAAAGAGGAATTGTTACAGTACAAATCCTGTAGCAGTATGAAGAAGCAAGTCAGGAGATGAAGCAAGCAATGCAATTTTTTTCTTTTTTTGAGAGCCCAGAGATTAAAGTTGTACTGTTAGCATCAGGATAACATCAGCTGAAGGGTCTAGAATTTGTGTTACCTTTGGGGTTGTTTTCCTTTTCTCCTTAGAGGAAAACAAGCTGCCCTTTTCTCTTCCCCAAGATACAAACATTTGTTTTCAGATGGTGCAAATCACCTGCAATAAACAGCTAACTCTGGATTATTATTGTCGTTCCCAAATCCCCAAACACCACCGGGGCGTAAGCAAGGAAGTGAGCTAGATCAACAGTTGACAGAAATTTGTGGAAAATCCTCCCCAGGAAAAGAACCTGTGTATGTTCGATAAGAGACAGGGCAAGGCTTGGCAGGACACACTTGGCTCCAGGCTGCACCACTAAATACAATAACTTCATCGGCAGGCCCAGGAGCTCAGCCTCGGCCACCTACCCTAACATTAACTACAAATATGGTTGCCATCTGGTGGCTGACACAGAATGAAGGTAGCATCTGTGAAGAGTTCAAGGTGGACCAGATTCCCCGTCCTGTCCCCTCTGGAACAACAGCAGGGTAAAGAGGACCACAGATGCGGTCATGCTCACTCTTGTGCACAAAGCCTGGACCTTGCTGCTGCAGTTCCACACTGGATCTGCAGTCACTGGGGCTTCTTCCAAGCAGTCGAACAAGTTCAAGGGAATGCTCCTAGTCTCAGTAGGTGTGATAAAAGTAGTGGATGCAGCATGTGCAACACTAAATCCAAGTGGTTTGGGCTGCCGTTCTCACCCAGCAGCGTTTTTGAGCAGAGTCAGAGATTGGTACAATGCTCAGGCCAGCACTGCATTTAATCCTAACCCTGCTAGATTAAATCTAGCTGCTAAAGATAACTCCCAGGGAACACGAGCAGCAGTGGGCAGATCTGCTCACCCGCCCTCCCTCAAAGATGCACCAGTCCTTATTCAGTCAATGTCATCTCACAGCAAACCACTGAAAACCAAGACGAGCGTGCCTCCAATAAAAGCAGCTGATCAATGTCCCTGCATAAAACGCCCGATAATCCCTACACAGAGCAGGCATCTGGCATCAGATGTAGCATGCCAGAGAGATGAACGGGGAAAGTATCCATTGCATATTCCTGGCACCTTCTGCTGGCACAGGCGTGGGCGGAGAGCACCGAAAGGGCTCCCGGGATTCAAAAATCCCCCCCCCTCTCTCAGCAGATCGGCACAATCTTTAAAGGCCGTATGGCTTTGGCTGAGCCACCATTCCAAAACGAGGAGCTCAAGGTCAGTACAGCAAGTAGCGACTATCACGCGATGCTGCTGGAAGATAAAGGACAAGTGTCCATCTCCTTTCCCTCACCATCTTTGAGGTTACGCATTTAGCGCTATGGCAAAACGCAGACCTGCTCCCGAAAACGCTGCGTAAAGCACAACCTAAATGCCAGGGCGGGAAGGTCTGCTCCTGCCCGAAACAATAACAGTAAGCATCTGCGGACCCGCCAGGAGCGAGCGGCGCCCCGTCCCCCCGCCGCTCCCGGCCGAATGCGATGCCATGTTTCCGCAGGCGGACGGGGAACCCTCGCCGCTCCGACAGGGACACCCGGCGCGCTCAGGATGCCAAAGAACCCCGGTTCCACAGGCAGGGGAGGCGGCTGCCAGCCCCCCCGCCAGCACCCCCTGCGAGCCGCGTC
>VWZN01009780.1:157732-172466 GCA_013396955.1 Regulus satrapa | reverse complement strand
GCGCCCCCGCCGCCAGCCCCGCATCCCGGGGACGCCCCGCTTCTCCCCCCTAACCTTCTCCTGCGCCCGCGTCAGCTTCTTCTGGACGTTGCTGGCGATTTTCCCGGCCGTGACCCCCTTGCTGCCCAGCTCGGCCATCTTGCCTCCTCTTTTTAACGGGCTGCGAGCGGCGGAGCGGCAGGAAGGGGGGGAAAACCCGGCGGGCAGGCGATGGCCCCGGCCGTCACCGCCGCCTCCCGCCCGCCCGCCGCCGGCCGCCTTTTAAAGGGACAGCGCTGCTGCCTTACAGGGAGCGCGGTGGGGCCGGGTCTGCGCCCATTGCCCCCACCCCGCCTGCCTCCTCCGGCTCCCCGCCGCCGCCTGTCCCCGAGGAAGCCGAAAAGGCTGGGAAAAGTCTGGGAAGCACCGCAAGGGATTCATCTTAGGTGGCGGGATGAGTCTGCTGTCGTCTTGCATCCCGCAGCAAAACGACGTTCTTGGTTTAAGAAAGCCCTACTAATTATTATCTCGGATTGTCCAAATTCATAGGACGAAGGTGCATTTCAAATTACTTCTGGGTCTTCACAAGCACAAAGGGAAATTTTAATTCCCTAAGGAATGGTACCTGGAAGTGAACCAAACCCCTGATTTGGAAAGGTGACATGAAATTTCAGAAGATTCCATCCTTCAATCATAGAATTATTAAGGTCGGGAAAGACCTCTCAGGTAATTGAGTCCAAGCATTACCCCAGCACCATTGTGTTGACCACTAAACCATATCCCCAAGTGCCACATTGCCCACACCCTTTGAATACTGCCAGGGATGGTGATTGCACCATTTGCCTGGCCAGCATATTCCAATGCCTGACCCCCCTTGCAGTGAAGCAATTTTTCCCAATATCCAATCCAAACCTCCCACAGTGCATCCTGAAGCCATTTCTTCTAGTCCTGTCACTTGTTAGCTGGGAAAAGAGAGCTACCCCCACGTTGCTACCGTCTCTTTTCAGGTGAGTACAGAGGATGATGAAGTCTCCCCAGAGACTCCTTCTCTCCAGGCTGAATCCTCCCAGCTCCCTCAGCTGTTCCTCGTGGGTTTTGTGCTCCAGACCTTTCACCAGCCTTGTTACCCTTCTGTGGACACACTCCAGCACCTCAATGTCTTTCCTGAACTGAGCAGCCACAAAACTGGACACAGGATTTGGGACTGTGCCTCACCAGTGCCAGGCACAGGGAGATGATCACTGCCCTGCTCCTGGTGGCCACACTGATTCCGTTTCTGATTAGTCACAATGCCATTTGCCTTCCTGGCCACCTGGCTTTGGTTTTGCTTTGCTAGATCTACTGGGCAAATAGCCTTTGTGCAATTTTATTCCTTTACACATCAGGACAAAGTTCTGCTTCCTGGAATACAGGAAGCCATCTCAGCACTGCTATTCACATCCTAATACCCCCAAGCTCCCGTCAGTACCACACACCGGGGCTTGGGTGAGTGATGGGGACGTCCCCTTCCTTCCTACCTGGCTTCTGCACACTCATCCCAGTTCATTATGGGAGCTTGGGACTATGTGCACTCAGTACCCAGTACAGTACCAACCAATCCAGTGCTCTGCAGAAAATTGAGACGTATAACAAACTTGCATTTACCTTTGTTTAAGATGGAAACACCTATTTTAATTAAACAAGCGTAGCAAAACCTCCCTCTGTCCCCAGACCATTTCACACAGTCAGTACTTTTCCAGATGGAAACTGTTATCTCCAGTTTCACACACACGGAATAGTGTAGCACGCTCTGCTGCAATGTAAAGCCACAGATAAATGTTGAAGGTGATAACTTAAGAGAGCTAGGCCAGGTCTTCCAACTTATGTGTCATTTATTGTTTCTCTTTTCTGCTTCAGTACTATTTCCATTCATTCAGAATAGAAAATAAAAATAAAAGCAGTTAAAATAAAACCAATTGTCTTGCCAGAGCCCTTAGAAACTGTGGGCAGAGAACCTGTCAACACCTCTTTGTAAGGCATCATGAAACAGTGCCTCTGCATTTCTTGCCCGTTTTGACAATGGCTTTTTTTTTTATGACAAAACTTTCATTCAGAATCCAGTTGAAATCCATGGTATACTTCAATTATGTTAGCAGATGTACTATTCCCATTTAATAAAATACTAGGGCACGTGTTTCAGTTGTGTATGAGAAAAGTGCAGTGATATAAGACCTACTCAGTGTGTGAGTATCCATGATGCCAATCTGTATTGCAAACTGCAAATTTATTCAATTCCTTCCTGGCTCAACATTTAGTATTCATCTATCAGCATGGTTAGTATTTAGTGTTAATTTGGTATTCATTTTCTGTTGTATTTGTCCCAAATGCTTCTGATTTTTTCAATGATTTCAGCCTTACTAGTATTTTCATATTACCTTTCTCCTTGGATATCATCCCTAATTTTTCTCTCACCCCCACCTTAGCTGAGCTTTCAAGGTTGAAAGATGCACATGTGGTTAAACATTTTAACTTCACGTTTAAAAGAGCAGATGTTTCAGGGTCAGAACACATTCCTCTCCACCCTACCTCATATATTTACTCCTCCTGCTTAGGTCTTTCCTTCAGTGGAACTGGTTTTGAGGGGAATTTTGTCTGATTACGCCCTTTCAAGTGAAGAGCAAATGATTGCAGCACATGAGCTGAGAAGAGAGTCCACAGCAAACATCAGACAATCGTGAAACAAAAGCAGCCAGACACACATGTTCACGACAATGAAAAACGATGACAAACTGTGTACACTTTAAAAGCTGGGATTAACAGCACGAATCCACCTCTCAGCATGAGTCACTTCCCAGTTATTTCTGTGCTTGATTGGATCAGCACCAAAGCTGCAAAGCATTTGCTGGGCTCCAGGTGTGTTGCAAAAGGTACTCCCCTGGCATGGCCCATGTGTTATGAGTAGCCAAGCACCTGAATGACCACATAAGCCATTTCAGCCAGGCAACATATGCAGGAGGCTGTTACTTTGTGAACAAGAGTGACTTCAGTCTCATATCTATCCACCATTGTTCTATCTCAAGCTTTCTGTGTTTTACAAGCTTATAAATGTAAATAATTTCAGCTGGACTGTCACGTAGTAATAAACATACAGGCTAGTAACATAATGCTTATATTTGTTTATGCTTTGTGGCATCCTGAGACAGAGATGTCAAGCCTTTTGGAAGATATTAGTGACAGATTCCACACAATTGGAGTTAAAAGAAATCAAACTTAATGCTTATGAGTATCCCCTGCAATGAGATTCATTTAAGTTCAATATATGCATAGTTGTCTAATCTGTTCTAACACTGGACCCAGAACACTTAATTTCACCCCACTGTAACCAGCTAAACATATTTAATTTAAGCTGAGTCACCTTGTCTCCTTTTATAGTCAAAAAAGAGAAATCCATACCTCCAAAGCTGATAAAAGAAAGACCAGAAACATCTCCCCTCCCCCCTAGGTACAGAGGGAGATTAGCTGAATAGCTTAAATAGCTGAAGTTAAGAAAGCCAGATGGGTTATGAAACCCACCTGTAGTCCATCTCCCTGGTGACAGGATGACTCATTTCCACAGTTCAGAGGGAAGAAGCAAATCTGTCAAACACTCCAGCACAAACAGGCATATTTAACATGTACATAGCCACCATTGCTTTTGTATGGCTTTCTTAATTGATTAATGCTCTAGTCAATAATGACTATGTTAGGCTTCAGCCCCATAAGTGCATTTCCCTTTTCCATTGTCTCATTAAAGGGAGATAAACTGTTCACCTGTTTACAATTAAACATATGCTTAAATGCTCACTGGCTTGGAGTCTATTATTCTTCAGCTTAGGTACAATTTATTCCCTTCATTGCACAAATTGTTGTTCCAGCTCTCTTTTGGTTTTTTTCATTACTGTTAGTATTCCTGTTTTGTCCATCTGGGAGGAGGATGTTTTCTTCATGATTAGTAATTTAAATTGGTATAAAAATTATTTTTCAAAGAGTGATTTTCAGCAATGTATCAATTCACTTTTTTTTTTCTGACTTGAACCTTTTCATTGTAGTTCATGTGTTTAAAGCTACAAGCTGTGATAACCAAAATATTCCCTGCTACTAATGGCAAAATCTTTCATAATGCAGTTTATTTAAATAAAATTATTCTAAAGTTACAGCAGTAGTGGTTTCTACCACTCATGGAACTAGAAGTATATATTCTCTGTTCTAGTTACAAGAGATTAAAAGCCAGTTGAATTGACTTTTGTTTCTTTCAAGGAGTTCTGGTTTTAAGTGTATAATTACAGTTTTTAGAAAATATTTAGAAGAGTTCAGTTAATTAAATGTTTATGGAAAATATAAATATATCATTATTTAATTCTTTAAATTCTTATATTTATACTAAATAATACTTAGAGTAAACTATTTAAAGAACTCTGAAGCCCTTTACCCCAAATACTCATATAATGCCAAATGGGTCTATTTCAATCACAATTTTTTGTAGCATTCCAAGCTGAAGTTCAGATATTAAACAACCCGGTTTGGATCTGTAGCTCTGTTCTAACTCTGGCTGCAACACTACAGGTCAGTTGGCCTCACTCCCTGCCAGCACCATTCTCCTGCTTTAGTGATGTCAGTTGAAGGACTAACTTAAGGCAGTAAATCCAACATCTTGAAAACAGCAAGTTGCATAAATATATTCTGCAGCAAAATCGAATCAAATTCTAACTCCAATCTTGCCTGCCTTTTTCTTTCCCTTGCAGATCATGCATTCTTCTGGGGCATTCAAGCATTCCAGAAGAGTTTGCAAAGGTGACTTCTGTCTTTTCTTTTAACCTGATAACATTTCCAGGGATAATTTGGTTATCAATTCACTATTATCTAGTTTACCTTAGAATTCCTTTCTGACTGGATATATTCTCTTGCAAACTCTTCCTTTGTTCTCCCACAGAAAGGTGCAGGGAAGAATCAGGAAGTTTCTGCCATTAAAAAAAGAAGGAGATAAGAACTTCCTGATTATGTGTTCTGTCCTTTAAAACAACAGCAGCATGAAAGAACTTTGATTTAAAAGTAGCATCAGAAAGTGTTCTCTCCCACACCTCTCAAACACTCAATTCCTGTTGAATCTTTCCATTATCTTTTATGAGAAACAGAAGATGAGACCCAAGTTCCTCTACGTGCTCTAAACACACACAAAAAAAACCCAAAACCACTCACCAAAAAACTAATACTTTGCTTTAGATTTGCCTGTCTAGTCCAGACTCACCTGTTCAGAAACAGGTGGAGGCAGGAAATAAAATGGCATTAAAGCTTGGTCTCATGTCTCACTGAAGCTGTCCCATGATTGCAAGCTTGCTGGAATTCTTAGGAATTTTGTGGTGTTCATGATGTGTCTTACTGGGACCTCCAAACTTTGGCAGATTTTTCACAACTTCAATGTTCAGATCATATTTCTTTTCCACCCTCATACCTGTTTGTGTGTTTGATATACCTGCATGTAACTCTTTCTTTCTCTGCCTGTGTGGATTTCGCCATCACAAAGTGATCTTTGACCCTGAATTTGTGACAGGTTAGCAACCCTTCACTATTAAATGAAGTGAGTAAAGAATGGCAATGGTCTGTAAGCTTTGCACAAATACATTTCCAAGAAGCTTATCAAAATCTGTGTGTACTGTATTGTGCAGGAAAAGAAGAGATTTGGAAAATATGAAATAATTTTGGTTTTACTTTTTAATGATTATCAGTCAGCAAGGAACAGGCAAATAAATCATCTGCTTCCTTTGGAAAATATTCTGAGATTTCTGGAAGCCTTCAACTATTTATTAAAATATCTAAAAAATCAGAAATAATTACATACTCAAATGGATGGGCCAGTTTATCCCCATCTATAGCTACAGTAGAACACATGGCCCAACTGGTGGAATCACACAAAGGGTACACTATCACCAGGCTATCATATCAACAGCACAAACTGTCACTGACATGCAGGAGGTATTTGATAAGGTTCCACACTTGTGATGACCATGCCAGGTGGATTATGTCATGGCAACAGTTGTCCCAGTTGCAGCGTCTTCCTCCTTGCTTCCCTTTACCAAGAGCCTCATTTTATTTCCTTGACAATGAAATAGAGTGACTTATTCACTGCACATTACTTACAAGAACCATCTCTCCTTCAATTACTGCAAGCTTACTATCAATTCTGACCTTTTCAGTTTGCAAAATTATCCAATTCTTTACTTTCAAGGTTTGGGATTTGATTTTTCAAAAATTTAGGATGGTAACTTTCCAGTCTGGGCAAATCCTGTTTTCTGCATACCTAATGAAACATTGGATACAATTTCTTAATATAATCTATTTTGTTTAATAATTACTGACATTTATAATAATGTTTCCCTAGACCTGGATCAGAAGAAAATACAACACAGAAAAATGTAAAAAAAAATTTTAAAAATTTAAAAATTCTTACCTTTAACAACTCAGCCATTTCCAGAGCTCTATCACCTTGGTAAAAAGGTTTTCATAAAGATTCAGCAAAAAACAGTGAAGGCCTCAAATAGTTATAATAGTTAGAATTTCTCTTCCCAAACTGTGTGACATTTTAATGTATCATTCAGTGCTGTGACATCTTCAAGTCTCCCTGCCAATTTAGCAGAGAACATTCACAGTCCTAAAGCAAGCATCCTCTACAGATTAATGAGTCAAAGCCATGTGAATACAGATATCAGGGTCATCAGCATGGTAGAAGAATAAACATCAATTTCAAGCTAAATTTCTGCTTTGCTTCCAAACTGTATTTTGCAACAAGGCAATACTACCAGATAAATAAACCAAATGTAGTAACTTGTGACCTTTTTTCTTAACATGTCACTGCACAAGTGATGGAAAGAAATGTTATTTCTACTACTGTATTCTGGAAGCCAAAGCACAAGTCTGGAAATGTTGCAGCATCAGAGCATCTTTACTAGAAATTTTTCAATACAGGCTGTTCCCTCAAAACCCCACCTTTTGGAATCACATGAATAGATGTCCAGACAGGAAAAAAATAGTAAAAATCTGTATCACAGAAACTGAAAACCAAAGAAGAGCAGGAGGAATTAAGCCATCAACAATTTTAAGGAATTCACAGCCTTGAGTCACAAGCCAAGGAAAGATAAAATGTTACGCTTCTCTCTTGGACATGGAGATAAAGATAATTTTTATATATATCTCACAGAAATATATTATTTGTTGTAATATTTTACTATATTTTTGTAATATATGTAATAATACTTGTTGTAAAACAAGCTTCCAGAAACTGGTAGCAAATAGAAATCCAAAAGACAACTACTAAGAGAGCACAATACTTTTGGTCTACATAACAGCAGTGAGCTACATCACAACAAAACAAAGCAAACTGCCTGGATAAGAATAATCTTATACAGCATTATCCTCTGGCTGTATGTGTGCTGTCAAATCTTCTGAGATCCTAGATTTAAAACAACCAACCAAACAAGCGAAAATATCCCTTCCTAGCATGCCAAGATGATCCAGATTCACCAAGACTTACACATTTAGAAAGGCAAGCAACCCTACATTCCCTGGGCAGAGAAACAAATAGATACAATCTACTTGCAGATCCTACCAACACTACACCAACCCATGGCCTCGTAAGGATGTGGTAATCCTAGAACCCACACAGTCCTTTCCTGCTGAAATTGCACATTTCCATTTTATTTAGAAAGCTTTTCTTTATGGGGGAGAACAAGAAGGTTTGACCTTGCCATTCATGAAATGTTTCCTGGAGATATTTAATTAACCATCCCATCCCATCCCATCCCATCCCATCCCATCCCATCCCATCCCATCCCATCCCTATCCATTATCACAGCAAACAAGTCTTCATCTTCTTATATAAATATCAGAATATATACATGGAAATATGCACAATTTGTGCTTTATACTGTATAGGGTGGAACAGTTCCCTGGACATGTTTTGATAAAGCTAATCAGATCAGTTATGCTCTTTTTATTAAATAATATTTTACAGGTTCCTGTTTGTTTATATGTAATATTAGAAGCCATTCTTTAGATACTAGTCCCACATTATCTTGCAATTAGATTGCTATTCATCCCAAAGGAATGTCCAGCTGATGACAAAGACTTTATTGACTCACTGCTGTCTTTGATGTATTTCTCTTGGCCCCTTGGTTGCAACCAGTAGTCAATAAAAACGCCAATCACAATCACAGAAACCAACCAAAGAAAGTATCTCCTAGCTAGCAGTTCTTAACCTTTTATGTGTTGCCATCACCTTAAAAAATACTTCAAAGAAACATTAAAGCATGACAAACCTTCCTTGTTTTAGTCCCTCTTTACAGATCCCGAAGAAATAAATAATGGATTTCCATTGCTCCCTGGTACTGACACTGATCTTCCCTCTTTCCAGTCAAATTGTTCAACATTAAACTTCCAAACTTTAGATGGCAAGTACATGATGATAACTAGTAAAGAGAATTCTTCCATTTGTTGCCTAAAGACATCTAAAAATAATGAACTCTTTTCTCCTCTCTTTTTTCTTATCACTATGCAGTTACATAATAGTCATAGAAGTTAAGCAAAGGCCTAGGAAGGTTTTCTCCTCTGAGAAGTAGCCAATTCAGTGGAAAAGCCTGAGGACCCTGACCTAACCCAGCATCTGGGAAATGTAAGGTTATTCCCCATCCACTATATGTTTTTTCTGTAATTTAATTAATTTAAATTTTGCATGAATTACACAATTGATATTTCATCACTTCTCATGGCAGAAACTCATTAGTAGCCCACTATTTTCTGTTCCAGTAGAAAAAGGACAATGTGTTTTTTATTTGTAGTTATTTTCTAGCCAAATAATAATATAAATTAAATTTGGTCTTGCCTAGAGTGTTGTGTGGTGAAATGCCAACCTCAAAAATAATAATGAAAGTACTTAATACCAAATTATATATCAACACAATTGCAGTAATTACAAGTAGTACTCTTGCATTCCAATGTGACCCAGAATCGTGACAGATCAAAACATTAATCTCTAGCTAGCTGCATTTGCCAATGGAGCTTTGTCAATCACGATGACCCAGTCCCAGAAGATGCAGAAAGAGGAATTTAACTCAATGAAACTGTTCAGTGTAGGCCTAAAATTTACAGCCTGAAAAACATACAAACATTAGAGACATCTGCTTTGATAGAGCAGCATGGCCGTGTTAGATCTTTCCTGCCTCAATTTAATCTGACATAGCCAGCGGATGGATAAGTGTAGCCATTCCCTACAGAGGTGGTAATTGATCTCTACATCACAGGATGAGTTAGAAAGCTTTGCCAGCTGAGATTTATGTCTCAGAAATCTGCAAAGTTGGGATGTTTTGTAAGCATTATTTTAAAATACAGTGTAGAATAGAGATGAGACAAATGGCTGCCCACACTTTCTGGAGTTGAAATCTATTTATATTACAAAACTAAGCTGACTAGCAACCAGCGAATGATTATTTCTTGGATGAATTTGATGCCTTCGTTCTTTGTGAAAAGCAATGCATGTTATTTCATACCACTTCATCTGAAAATAACGGGTGTTTCATAGAGTTATCCTGATTAATATGCATTCATTATTTATGAATTTGTGACCATAAAAGAAGCACTATAAATGCAATAGTGAAATACTGATTGCCTTTTCAGTGGGATCTTCTTAGATGAAGATTTTTAGCCAAGTATTTCCATATATGTATAAATTATTCCCTGCTTATCCGTCTGATTCTCTAATCAACTAGACTTAATGCTCCTCTTTTTGCATCTGGGATGAGACTGTCTCTGCATTATTTGAGAATCTTCAAGCAAATTCAAGTGTTCACCCCTGTCTGCATAAAGGAGACAAAGAGCTTCACAAGTTGAGCTGCTGAAAGTAAGAAAGGCTTGTCTAAAAGTTTCTTATGCCATACTCAGCTGTGGTGGCAAACATTCTCTTGCAGTCCTTTATCCGTTAGACACTTCTTTCCAAAATCCCTGAACACACCCTTCCTTTTGTCTGAGTAAAATGGCCTGCTTCCGGGAGTTTACACTTCAGTGTAATTGTCTCCCAACTAGATAAGCATTTGACAGCAACTCTGTGTTTCAAACATTACCAAGACTGATACAACACCCTCTAAATGGTGTCAGATGATCTCCTGTTTACTGCAATGTTTACTGCAGTAGTGTTTGAAACACACAAATATCCCCTCAGTTGTTTCCTGTCTCCTCTACTGTTATCTCACCTAGACTGTGATCTCTTCAGAGTAAGAACTGGCTTTATTTTGAATTTTGCATGATAACAGGTAGAGTGTCAAAGTTCAACGATAAACAAACTGTTAAAGACAAATCTCAGCAGAAGCCACACAGGACTACAAAGGCTGGGTTTTCCCTAACAAAGCTTTTCCCATATGAAACTTCGGACATACTGTACTTTCTCCTACATGCAAATTCCCATTTTGATGAAAGCTATGAAAAAGATGAACAGAAATGGAGAATGTTTACATGTACATGGGCTAAGAGGCCTTGTCAAACAAGTGTAACCAAAATCTATCTTTGGAAAGCCATCATAAGTACGTTGCTCTTAGCTATATGGTTTTTTTACATCGATACATAATCAGAGACTTCCACTAAGGAATACTATAAAGGCAGCACCATCTAGTGGTACCGAAACCACAGTGACATATTTTCAGTGCTTTCTGGAAGAAAATCCTATTGGAAACACAGGGGAACCTCAGCTGAAATTATTTTTGAAATACCAACATGACATTTACACGTCTTGTTTTGTTGTTTTGTTTTTTGGTTTGGTTTGGTTTGTTTGTTTTGGTTTTTTTTTTTTTCCAGCAAGAACATGAATAAATATTTGCAGGCCCTTAGCATATATATATGTATACTTATTTTCTGTTGTAAATACCCTTTGAAAGGGAAAGAGGGAAGTGAACATGAGCATTAACCACAGCAGATAAAATAGTTTTCTTTTTACTGTACACATATATATATTTAAACTTTTGAAATATCAGGTACCAAAATAATCACTACTCACACCTTTCCATCCAACTTTAATATTTAGTATGACATGTGTCAGGTTTAGATGAAAACCTACACAGGAATAATACCTAGCAACTTTGGACCTCTTCCCAAATATTTTCCAACACACATTCCAGCAGTTTATCTTGCTTCAATAAAAATAGTGCATGACAGAGGTGCTCACCTCACAAAAATCAGAAGGGTCCCATGTGTAAGACCAGTTGTCCCCCCAATGATGGTATTGGCACATGTATTTACATCTGTGCTCAGTAGCTGGACAGTGCTGGGACTATCACTGGGTAGGATTTTAAATCATCCTACCATCTGCTTTTCACTTGCCCCTGTAAATCCTCTATTGACACTTCTGTGACACTTCAGGAGGTGAAAAACCCTGTGATGCATCTGCCACCATGGGAGCCTGCCAGTGCAAATGAACATGGTTCTGAACACTGAGAATCAATGGCTTGTTACAGCCCTTCCGAGACTTTCTCTGGGCATGTATTTGGCTATTACCAAAGACATAAATCTCTAGTAATTATATGAAATTATATGATAGCATGTTTAAAGTTATGAAAATGTGAAAACATAGCATAGGAAGAAAAAACCTCAGTGATCAAAAACAGTAGTGGCTTTTTTTATATGAAGAGTACACATCAGGAAGCCAAACTGCTCCTGCCTCATCCCTTTTCTCTCAGCCTGTCCCATCCTCCTTGCTCCACAGCTCACAAGCCTCCACTGGGTGTAGCTTCCCCACTCCCCGCTTCCCAGTCCCGAGTGCCAGCCCGGCTCTTCTGTTCCCAGTTCCAAACACAGCCCAGTGCCTGCTTCTCTCATGTTCACATCTGCCAGGTATCCTACTCTGCATCTTCACAGCCTCCTGTCACTGCTGGAGTACTTAAGGTGCTACATTTCATTCACCAGTGGCATATAATGTTGCTGGTTTTGTGACTATTTCACCACTGATCTCATAGATTTCTTCCTTGCCTACAAGAGAGTATGGAAAAACAGAGAACAAACTGACTGAATAGAGTAATTCTAGTTAAACACTTTATGGAATTATTTTTAACTCTGCTTTATCATTTCATGGCTGGGGATTTTTTTTTTCCTGCCTTCCCCCTGTCTCACAGTGACTTTATTCTAACTCTAATATTCCTTATAATTTAAAACTTTCCACACCAGTTCATTTATTAATTGTTACTGGTGATATGATACTTGTTTTGAAAAGATATTGTCCTTTACCTCAAGGAGTAAAGACATTAACCTGAAAGTATTTGAAGAGAAGATTATTCAGTAACAACATTCATTTTCTAGACTAATTACATGAATTTTTTGAGGACAAATTTATTCTCTTGCAGACATCCATGTTTCCTAATTCCTACCTGTTATCTAATCCAACTGGAAGGAGCAAAATCAACTCAGCAGTTTTGTGTGCAACAAGCCAAGTTCTCCCAAGCCCATGGTTACATAGCTTCCAGATGTGCCAGGGCTTGATCTGCCAGCAAACCACAGGGAGGCAGAGCAAAAAGCACTGCAGTATAACCCCTTCTCCACTCACAGAAACTATTAACCTGATAATCGTAGTGTATCCTCCCTCATCTGTCCAAATCAAACTCCACCTTTCCTGAACACTTAAGCACACTGTGCATAGCATTTAAGAAGTATCTCTGATAGAAGCTGGGGAGGAATAGGTCAGACTGCATCTCATACATTGTAGGCTGCATTTCTCATTATTGCCACATACTTGCACTTTCCAGTCACCTGTGGTGATATAGGCATTCCTCTACATATTACATTGTCAAGTGGTGAGCTCCTCAAATAAATTACTTTTATTTCCTATATATATGTATTTTGCTATTAAATTCCAGCCTGTTGCTATTACATTCTGTGTTCTGGTTTTGTTGTTGTTTTGATTTTCACATTTTATGCCTTTTTTCTTTATATCTTTAATACTCTTCTATATATTAAGCAATTAATCAAAACATTAACATTAGAATCAGTCCTTAGGTATTTCTTGGATAACTTTGCCAGCACCTTTCCCCCACAATGAAGTACTCTTAACATGATGTTATTTCCCCTTTTGCTGAGTCATTGCACACCTTAAATTCTTGTAAGGATCCCCCTCTTTTTGAGCTGAACTATTAATTTCCCATGGAGCACTGAATCTTTCAGTTCAATACAACAAGTTAAAGATGTTAAGCTGCTAAAGAAAAAAAAAGCAAATATAATCAGCAATTAAAATAAGAATCAAGGCTTGTAGATTCTGTATAAATATTTTATTATGTATAAAAGACAACTTACACGGATAGGTGCTCTATTAGAACAAAATACTGGCTGTTTTCATCAAAAGATTCAAATGCTATAAAAAGCATTTTAGAATGTCTCTTCCATCTTCCACACTGATGTATTACTTAGGGACTCATACCAAGCAGCAAATGTACTGCAACATAGCAGTGGCTGGTGTTTCTAATGATGCTATGACAAAGCAAAAAGGAAGGCACCATATGGCATCCAAATTTGGATTCAAGGCAGGAATTCTTTGTCTCCAAGTCAACAAAACCAGGCAGAGTTATAGAGTCAAATACTCAGTCCATAGACTTTTAAACAGATTTTGCAAAACGTCTCCTTTGGGATGTCAGCTGGCTCTGGCAAATACAAGTATCTTCCTTTGATTTAAGGTGGAGACAATTGAAAATAACAATGTGAAAGGGAAAAAAAAATCTGGAATATTTTGGAAGCCCTGGAAAAATCAGAAGGCAAGCTTGTTCAAGGAAAATACTCCCAACAGAATAACTAATTTTCTTACATTACACATATATACTTAACACAAAAATAACATTTTACAGTCCTTATGTAAGCATTTCATCCTCTTATAGATCAGATCAATTTTGTTTAGTGTTATTCTTTTCTATATGAGATCCATACAAAGGAGATTTTATTTTTCTTCTGTCTAAACCTTGAAAAAGCACCACAAAAAGGAATCAAAACAGTGTAACAGTGTGACTGTAGTAGCTAGCTAGCAATGTGAAAATTCACATACCCCATTAAAACGACAGTGTTTTTAAATTTCTAACCTGTCTTTGACTTCCAAAGGCTAGACAAGCAAAGAAAAATTTTGTCATTTTAAAAACCGAGTTGCAAAACTTTTGCTAAGTTTATTTAGCTGAAATATTTATGATTGTCAGTATGTAAACTACCTCCCAAAAAACAGTCAGAGCCTGACATGTAAACAGTTAACTATATATAATTACATATGTATCATATTAGGATATGCAGGTTTGAACCTTGTCCAAGGCATACCATGGAGACAGGGCAGAAGTTTTCTCTCAAAAATGGGAATGTCAGGTTAGTGCAGTGATACTAAAGTTGTCCAAAGTGTTGTGCAAGACAGTTTTCTGTTGGCTGTCATAGGAAAAGTAATAATAATTTTAAAAATCAGCCAAACAAAATGACCCCCAACAGACCAAACCCAAACTTCCAGGTGTCCATTCTTTCTTTTAGGCACCAGATAGTAAAAAAAAACCAAAAAAACCAAAAAATTCTCTGAATACTTCAGTAGTCATGTTTCCATCTTACAGAATTCAGGATTTGCCTATGGGTTCAGCAAGTTAAAATGGGAAGTTTCCAGTTCTTCCCGTTGAAGAACTGTGAATGAAGTTAAAAATAGTATTTTAATTAAATGATAAAAATGTAACTACTATTGCCTTTTAATATTTACATTTGG
>VWZN01009780.1:116367-142291 GCA_013396955.1 Regulus satrapa | reverse complement strand
CACGGGGAACGGGGACCGTGGGATCCCCTGCGAAACAAAACTGCCGGAGCCTCCGGCGCTGCGGGCGCTGGAGCGGGGGCTCCGCTGAAACCCGGCTCTCCCCACCCAGCTGCGGTGCTGCTAACCCGGCCATTCACCGGAGCCTTACGAGGGGAGGAAAAGGAAAGGTTTGGGTAATCCCGGCGTGATTAACGCATTAATCCCCCGAGGGAGCTGTACCTGGATCTCATGGATGCGGCCGAAGCCGTCCTTCCAGAAGAACTCGTAGAGGTTGTAGAGGGTGTTGGGTCCGGGCATTTCGTGCAGGCTCTTCACCCTGCCCAGGCGGCGCGGGGGGGGCCCCAGCAGCTCCGCTCCGCGCCGCTCGCCTTTGTTCGCCGCCGCCGCTGCCCGCGGGCTGCCCCGCACCTCCAGCGACTGGCTGCTGCTGCACGGCCGGGGCTGCCCGGGAAACCTGCTGCCGGCGAAAAGCGCCTGGTAAAAGTAAGTCCTCTCACATTCAAGTGTCTGCTTGCGTTTCATCGTCAAAACTCTGGTGAAGAAAGACATGTCTTTTAATTTCAGAAGGGTCCACTTTGCTCCTGCAGCTGCTTTTTATTTGGTCGCTCTTTCTTCAGTGCCTGCTTTAACTTGTACAAGCAGCACTTCTCCAAACTTACTGCATGAGCATCAGTTTACACAGACCATTATTTAACGCTCCCTCCCCTAGGGCTGGAAAAGGGGGGTGGGTCTGGGATGAGACTTGAATAGAACGAACCTATTATTTTGTATAATTCAAATCAGATAAATTTACCCATTATACATGCAGCCAAAGTTTAGTTTTTGCCTCTTCCACCCATTAGTTTGGTGAAAAGCTCACCCCATCTTTCTCCTATTTTAAAAAAAGCAGGATTAGGCTTTTTTTTTTTTTCTCTCCTTTTTCTGTGGCATTAATTCATTCTCCTGTGATAGAAAATAGGGTATTTTCTGCAAGAAGTTTTCTTAGAACCGTTCATTATCCTGTAACCTGTGAAGAACATTTGTGCATCCACATATAAATAGCGCTGGTCTTACACAATAATCTTACAAAAATTCCTGTAAATTACAATATTCAGAGATATTATTTGTATCACAAAATGATTTATCTTTTCGACAGGATACACTCACTCTATAAGCAGCTTGTGTCAACTTTTGTAGAAATCTGCACAGTTTCAAAAGTATTTGTGTTATTTTCATATGTATTTCTGTATAATTCCAAAAGAGTTTGTGATTATCTGTAAAATGTTGATTCGTTTCAGAAATTATGTGGAAGAGACTATCTTGGTTTTCAAGTGAATCAGACAGATAAAATTTGAGGACAGAGGAAAGTCTCAAGGAAGATCCACATTTCTAGAACAGAATTATTAATAAACTTCTGAAAAAGTAAATCCAGTAAGTGGCAAAATTGTTAGCTTTTGTTTTCCCTATTTATCCTCACTTAGCTTTTTGAGGCTGTGTTCTGATTAAGCTTGGTGTATATGCCCACTTTGGGCACTGGTAACTCCGCTGAAACAATTAACTGAAGTGAGACAGGAGCATCGGTCTTTATGGATACAGCAGTAAATATTACAGGAATAAAATCTCTTAAAGTACATCCTGGTTTAAGCTAAAAATCATGTATTTGAAATGGACTTCATTGTACTTAAAAGAATCCAGAGAAGAGCAACAGGAAAACAAAATGAGAAGGTTTTAAAAAACTACCTAAGGTTGAGAAACTTATTTCATCAGGGAAAGATGACCACCACAACCATGACAGCAGCCTACAGATCTGTACATCTTTTATTTAAAAAAAAAAAAAAAAAAAAAAGGGTGCATGTCAGAGAGAGAAGAAAGAAAATAATGGGCTTAGTTTGCAGCTACAGATTCCTTGATTACTTTTCCAGGTAGCCTTGGTACCTCACATTTCAGTAGCCAAGGCATCACAGGACATTCCATACTTGCTATCACTGAGCTTTGCAAGAACAGGTTTGAAAACATCTTCAAGGAACCTCTGAAGTTTTCCTTCCTACATTTCTATATAGTGTAGCTACCTTATTTCTTTGATATTTATCTGAAGATGCTCGGAGAGAGACAGTAACACAGATTTTAACATTATATTAACGTTGTAATTTCTAGATTGCTGGAGGGAATATGTGTACCCTTCCTAGAAATGCCTGCTCACAGCTATCAGTATGGTTGATTTTTTCTTTTTTTTTTAGTTTGAAGTCATACACGGTTCAGGTAAATCATCTGCTGCTATTAATATGCTAGTGAGATAAACGTACATATATTATGCTGTAAAGGTTACAGTTTTGCAACTGATAGTAGCTTTCCCTGAATGTACATTTTTCCAGTTTCATTTGGATTTCCCCTTTATTTTCCCCTGTTACACCTTCTCCATCAAAATCATTGTAGGACATGTTGTTTCTAGCCAGGATACTTGAAAAAGTAGAGCCAAATTCATGGAAGGATTGTAGCAATCCATTGTGCTACAGCTCCTAAGGAGCTGGACGCATTCTCTGCTGTCTGCAATAGACTGCTGTTGGGTTTTAATATGACACTCAACAGTGGGAGGTCTGAAACAGTTCATTTCATTAGTCACATGAAGATGGTTATTACTGTAAAAAAAAAAATCACAAAAAATTACAGAAAACCTAAAAGAAAAATCCCAAACCCCCACCAAAAAACAACCTCAATGTATGAAGTTAATTTTGAATAGCCTTTTATACTTGGTCTAGTTTTAAAGAAAGAGTGGAATGTGCCATTTGAGAAGAGTCCTGACCCAGAAGTGTCTGTGGGACACCTCCATTAGTGCTTATCATCTTGTAATTTTATTACAAGGAGATATCAGTGCTTGATAAGCAAAGCCAAAGCCATGCCATCCTGTAGAATTTCCAGAGTACATTATAGGCAATGACAGAGTGTAACAAATAAATAAATTAAGAAAGCACAAAGTGGCAATGCATTAATGATGAAAATTGCCAGATTTCTTTGATATAACAGAAGGATTTAAATGGCACCGTAAAAGGTGCCATTACGCAAATCTGTACAGAGCACCCTCCTTGCACAAAAGATGAATGGATTCACATCCACAAAAACAATTTATTTTTTTGTTGTTGTTGTGTAGGTGGTGGCCCAGAGGTAGGTCTGATGACCAGTGGGCCCAAAGTATTTCTAAACAATAGATATTTCTAGGCAGTTTGCCAGAGGGAGCAGAATCTCAGAGCCACTAACAGATACATCCCTGGTGCACTATTAAAACATTGCTCTACAATAATTACCAGTAATACCATAGCAAGCCATCAGTGCAGGTGCAAGTCTCTTCTTCTGTGTAAACTGTACAAAAAGAATACTCTAGATATCAAGAGCCAAATTGTAAGGTGGTTCAATAGCTGAATACAGGAAGGGAGTATTTATGAATGTGAGTGAACACATGTGGGCTACCACAACAGGGAATGTGTAATTAAACCATTCACTTCTCTTTGCTGTGCCAGATCGTAATCGTGTGGTTCTGTTTGACTTCCAAATTAGAGCTTTAGTGTACATATGTGCCACTAATGTTCCTGCTTTACTGACACGCTTCACATCCTTACTACTGCAGAGTTGGAGTTCCAACTTGCAAAATGCTGAATGTTCAGTAGTCAACCTTATGAGTAAACACCAACATTTATGTGACAAAGAGACGGATGAAACTGAAATAAAAATAGAATTGAAAAAGGAAGAGTAAAGGGAAGGAGCCAACAAACATTTGAAAGAGCAGCAGAAGTGAAAGGTGTAGAGGACCACGTAAAGTGGTGGAGGGGTTGGCAACTGTCTGGTCCCATTTTCCTCCCAAATATGAACACCGACTTGTTTCAGAAGTCCAGTAGTAGTGCCACAGAATTCCCAGGAATAATGGTGAGTATGGTAGCCATTATACAAAACCTCCTTGCAATCCACATAAAGCCACCAAACCATAAAGAAGGGAGGAGTTATGCTATCATCACAAGCCAACCAAAACACATTTATGTGACTTAAAGATTTTCTCCTACTTCTAAACCTCCCAGTATATATATTTATCAGACATCTTAACACTGACTTGGAAACACAGAGTTCTTTAAATTTAAACAACTCTGTTTGTCCTAGTCTATTGGTCCTTGGAATCTGAAAATATGTTTTATGTAACAAGTCAGTTGGGACTTTTGTTATTTCAAACAAGTTAGAGCACATGCCCCTTCACAGCAGACATGCTTCAGTTTTAGTTAACTTTTGCTATGTAACGGGATCACAGTATAAAATAAACTTGGCTTATTGGTAATTTAGACTATGTATTATTTTTGGATAATTTGTCTTCAAACCCACAGTCCTGCTGTTCTCTCAGTCTAGACCCCCTAATGGCCTGATTAATTGTACTTTGTTACCTTCGTTTAGCTATTTCTAAATCCAATTTAAACTTGCCCTCCTCTTTGCATGAACTCTGACAAAGTTCAGTCAAAGCTCTTTGTGTCAATAACATTGGTATTCAGAGTCAATGGCTACATTATCATCTTACCAGGAATTCTGTTTTCTTAGAATTATTCTCACCTTTTAACAGTCTTGGCTATATCTGCTTTGCAATTATTTAAACATAGTTTTATGATATCCAGTATAATAAATATTATACTGTATGTTTTACGTAACTGTAGATAGAAATAGCTACAATTGTAAATAATTTAGAAGTATAATTTACAGACATAAATGAGATTTGATAGGAGGTATTTAACTTTCTTCAAGTAACACCTTCAGCTAAGACTACACAGATACGCTCTTCGGAACATTTGCAAAGAAAAGCTGAAAAGGGGCTGCAATGTCAGAAATGTAAGCAAAAAATTTCAGTGTAGTTTAAAGTCTTTTCACTGAAAAAGCCATAGAGTTGGTCATAATTTTTGCCTTTTCTGGCTGTCCTCAAATGCATCTTCTGAAAGATCCTTTCAAGTTGTGAAGTTACTTTGGAATTTTACATGCTTTCAAAATTCCTGTTTTTTTCCTGAAAACAGGACAAACTTGAATTTCACAGGCTAAATACTAATTGAATATTGTACAAAAAAAAATTTATTTAAATCAGAAACAAGCCAATGCCACTGTGACTTGCCCTTAATAAAACCCCCAGGAATCAACCCTAAAGAATTCAGTTCTACTTGCAGCATCGTATAGATTTATAGATCCTTGCCCTGTGCCTCCTAGGGCATATGGCCTGAAGTTCTACTGAGAACTACTTGTCTTGAAGTCCAGAGTTTTTAAACACATAAAGTACAGCATTACAAAAAATGACCATCAGGAGGGCGTAAGGAGAAACAGAAACTGGCTGTAGTTGGCTGTTTGGTGAGCTGTAACACCGTGAAACTGCCACCCCACCATCACTGCACCTTTTTAGTCTGGATTGCTCTTTCGATGAGTAATAGCAGAGCCTTCCAAGCATTAACACCCTTCGCTGTGTTGCCACAAGAAGGGCACATAAACATAAGCTTCAGTACTGTAACCTATCAGAAACACAAACAGCAAATATTTTAAAAAGACAATTCCTGAAGATTAAGTCTCCTCAGTATGGAATTCAGACCTAGGATGGGGCCAGAGAGCAGAGAAAAAGCTTTTATTCCATCAAGGAAATCTGAATCACATCCAAGAAAAATCACACCTCCTTTATCCACAGACTTCCAAAGAAATAATTTACCTACCCCCTGAGTTCACCTACATAATCTGAATCACAGTTTTGCCACACTATCTGTTCTTTTGTGGACAATTTAGTTTCCTTGAGGGCTTGCATTACAGATCTGGAGCTGTCTACTGCAACCCTTGGGCGCACTGCACTACCCAGGGCTAGCGAGGGGCCAGCAGCTCCTCAGTGCCTGACCCGCCCAACCCTGTTGGGGTACAGGTGCTGCCACGTGCAGCAGCAACTCAGCTGCAGTGAGTAAATGCACCAGCCTGCCACTTGCTGCTACAGCCTGGAGTAACAGCAGGCAGTAATTACCACACTTAATCTTATCAACATAATGAATTCTAAAGTTTGAACACCAAGATGCTATCACTGATGCATGGAGTCATTCCTACCTTGTAAAATTATTATGCTTTACTTGATGCTGAATGTACTGCATCCCACACAAACATTACTTAGAGGAGTGACATCATTAGTCACGATTTACTGCACATGAACTGCAGCGCTCCTAAATCCAGCTACTACTAGTGATTCCACAATTACAGGCATCAGTGTTAAGCAATCTGCATTTAATAGGTTGTTGTGATTTTTTTTTCAAGTTTATGAAGGGTGGAGAGTAGTTGCAAAGCAATTCATAGAGCTTTTTAAGAGAGAATTATGCAAAGGGACATCGTCTGACTTGCTCAGCTAAACCTGTAACAGGCTCCTCCCACCATTTTGCTGCTAACTGCTGCCATTAGAGCTGGTCCAAACTACTATCAGAAGCAAAACAGAGCTTTAAACTGGGGAGAGGAAATCAGCACCAGAATCCTGCACAATTCTCTCTTCTATATAAGCCACTCAAGCACTGCCATGGCTGAAGAACATTTGCCATACAGCCAGAATAGCTGTACCATGCATGCTCCTTCCAGTATGGTAAAGCTTTATACCAACCTATTTTCAACAAATAAAGCTCTACAAATATCCAGTGAAATAACACCTCTTCATACAACACCAGCACGTTACAGTATTAAGCAGATAGTGCTTAAAAAGCATTGTTCTGCCACAAACCACCACCATTTCTCCTGCTGTTTTCTAGAATTATAATACAGTCTTCATTAAAAAAAACCAAAAAAACCCCTAAAAAACTCCAAACTCGGGAATCCTTCTTTCACACATTCTTCCAATTCACTTTGTGAGAAGATAAATGCTTTTTGATTCAGTAATAACTTCTGTGGTGACAGTGCACTGTTTAGCAGTTATGAAGGTTTTATTGCATGGTAAATAAATAGAATATAAATAACAAGAGAAACAGCTTTTATTTGAGCAACTTCTCAACAGTAGCAAGAAAAATTAGGAAAATGAGCACAGAATTTGTATTTACTACTAACGCTTTCCTTGAGTTTACTTTGGAGACAGTCCCTCTTTCTTCTCGTCTTCAAGCTCTAAAGTATTTCTGACCAATTTGTTAGCATTTTAGTACAGGTAAAGTCACAAGTATAAATTAGCTCTCCGTTTAAAAATATAATGTAAAGTGCTCCTCTCAAGATTTGTTCAGCTCACTGAAAGATTTTATTTAAGCATTTTGAAAAACAGTATATTGTTGAGCAGACACAAGAATCAGATAAATAATATTTCAAACATCAGTACAAACTTCATTTACAAAACCTTTTCAGGACTTCTGAAAAAGGATCTTCAGCTGATAAAAATAAAATCTATTAATTACCCTGAAAACCAGACAAGTACTTCTCTTGAACGAAGCGGCCCATATGCTTCTGCCCTCTGGCCATGAGGAAACGAGAGCATAAGACAAGGAGCACAGTGCCACACAGAAAAGTATGTGCTGCGACATATTTGTATCTTGAAGTTTCTAAAAGTATTTTCATGGTTCCTTCTTTGCTTTCCCATTCGCCTATGAGAACACATACATCGGTAAGTAAATACGTGGCTATACAGATGCGCATAAAAGAGTCTTTTAAAGGACCTGCCATAAATTTCACCCCCCTGTCGGCAGTTGCAGGTGCACGGGTGCAGAGCTGCGCCGGGACGCGGTGCGGGCCGTCACTTGCGGAAGCGTTTGAACAGGGGGTGGATGTGTTTGTTGGCAGACGCCTTGCTCCGGGAGCTGTGGTACTCCATGTACACCGTGTCGTCTGCTCCCGACATGGAGCTCATGGTGCCCGTACGGCGAGACACCTGCAAGCACAAGGGGCACCGGCTTAGTGTGCGAGCAGAGGCTTAGAAATATTTGCGTTGCGTGTGACTTAAAAGATTTACTTCAAAATCCATAACAATAAATCTGTTACCTTCTCCTTCAAATATGATGGAGAAGGACAGGAATTCCACGTCTAAGTTCTTCTGAGTGCCCAACGAGTGAATTATTCCAATGGCTAAAGGCTAATGCGTATTAAAAAATATCTGTTCTCTAATGTTTCACAACGATACCAGGCCATCAATGACAACATCACAGTTAGGACTGTATGGAAATTAAATGGCCCGGTTCTGTCCCAGCTGTGGTTTTCAAAGAATTCTTTATTACCTGAGCTGACTTTGAACCATATTCTCCAGCAACTACTTCCTCCTCAGCATCCAGGTCTGATGCTTGCAAGACTTTCTGGAGAAGCTGCTGCTGTTCTTCTTTGGTTGAAAATGAAAGTTCTTCTTCTTCCATGCCTGCCAGCTTTGTGATTACCTGAAAAACAGAGCACACTACAAGGTGAGACTCTTCACTGTTAGCTATTCAAAACCAAGACAAGTATTTCTGATTCCATATCCTGCTGGAACTGCCTTCACCTTTTATTAATCACTGGAACAACCTCACACTACAGATAGCACAGTTACATATAAAATCTTGCTAAGTGATGTACATATGCATAGATATCTCTTGTGATATTCTAGCTGGAAATGCAAAAGACAAATCTTTGGGGGAAAAAAAAGGAAAAGAAGAAAGAAAAGCTCTGGGCAGAGCATGCCAGCCACTCTTTATACCAGGTTGACCAAGAACCTGACCAAAGCACATGTAACTCAGATATGTATGTATTCAACTTACTGCAAGGTTAATGTCATGCTGTAGGCTCTAGATTTGTCTAGATTACTTTAAGAACCAGTATTTTATATTTAACAAAAATAACCCACTAGCTCTGCAGAGACTTAGAATTTTAGCAAGAGGCATTCAGGACAATGGGAAAAAACCCTAACAAGTTGAGATGTACAGCTGTTGTGAGACAGTGCAGCAACATGCAACAGAGCATCAGCTCCAGAGAAAAAGGCCTTTGAGTACTCGAACACTGGGTAACTTCAGTTATGTTTGTTCTCCTTGGAATTCTCAATGAATGGGTGGGCAGGGCACATGTGTGTGCCATGGGCTCCATTAGCTGACAAAGCTCCTCTTCTGAAGAACCGAAAAGATCTCAAGCTTCTGTTATAAAGCTTTGCAACAGGCAGCTTACCTTCTTAACCAGAGGTATTCTAAACATTTCACAAGGAATTTCCCTGTAGTTAAATGCTTTTTGTAAGCATATGTTTATACATAAAAATCAAATTTCCTACTGATCCCAATTTGACATAGTTTTGAGATTTCTAATTCAACCACTGGTTATGCAGTGTTTTCCCTCCTCGTCTTTTCTGCTTACTCCTTGAGTCAATACAATTAGAAACTAATTATCTCAGCAGTCTGGGTTGGAGCAGGTCACAGAAACACTGTAAATAAAGTTTAAGGTAAAATAAATCCATATTAGCTGTCAGGTACTGTTTTTTAAAAATGGGGTAGGGAAACACTGAATGAAAAATCTGTGTTGTGGGCTGTTATTTGTGAGAATTTCTAGTTTGAAAAATAATGTTTTCCTGAGAATATGTCCAAGCCTGAAGAATCTATTCAGGGAAGGAATCAGTCCTACATGGTTAAGGGAACATTATGGTACTCCTTGCTAATTTAGGAGGATATGTGCTATGGTCACCTCAAAAATACAGAAAAAGGAGTCACAAAAATCCATTTTTAATTGCATATGCCTGTTTCCAGCTCTGGTTGCAAAACAGTGCTAGCATGATTCATAGAATGGAAAGAATTCCCACTGCATCATATTTTAAGCTGTCCAACTGATGCTCTGTTTAAAAGCTACCTCCAATTCTTTAATATACAGAGTTCTTCTGCTACTGGGTTAAAATTCAGTATATTCTACATTTGGTCTCTAAATAAAAACACCATACAGTAGTAGCAAAGGCAACTGGTTAGCTAATGAAAAAACCAGCTAGCAGTACACTCCAAGCAGTAAATTGTAATAATGCTGATATTTAACAAGCAAAAACAAGATATGTGGATTTAGCAGAACATATCACTCCAGTTCTCTTTTTGATGAAAGACAGTAAATGAAGCTATTGAGAGACAGCAAGAAGAAAGTAAGTCCTAAACAAAAAGTAAAATCTGTTACCCTTTTAAACTAGTAAAGAATTTTCAGTTATTTAGGAACAGAAATTCAGAAGGACAGGACATTAGCATTGAAATAATTACCTAAAGAAGAGGTAGAGTCTTCATATTTGGAATACTAAGGCAGACATCTACTGGGAATGGCATACACATAGTTCATCCTTGCTTGGAATGAAGAAACACAATAGATTTTTTTTGGAAGTTTCTTTCAGCCCTATTATTCTTTGATGCCAGCTATGACTAAGTTTGGCAAACAGAAGAAAATAGATATTCTAATGTTTTGTTTCTAATCTGCAAATAAAGAACATTCCAGTACTGGTCAGCAAAAATGTTGCTCCAGATACTCAGCTGGCCACTTGCACTGCTTTTGTCCCACATTACACCAAAGCTCCGAGGACTAAGAGCTCCTTCCTTGCTAAATGGAATCTCTCTATTTTAACCTCTTTCTTAGTTCTAGAATCCAGGACATTCAAATATAAGTAAAGGGATTACTTTAGTCTTCCTGGCTATAGCCACACAGATGCATTTGCTGTAATTATTTGCAGCTTAGTATTGATCTACAACTTCGTTGTAACACATTCACTACAAAGAGAAAAACAATTTTCACCTCTAAAGACCATGAGAGGTCTGTTTCTAAAGAGCTCTTTAATGAGCTGCTCTTCCCAGAGCATTGATCTGCTCCAGCCCAGCAGTTCAGGGGGACCTCCTGTACAAGCTCTTGAACAGCCAGATGTGGGATCCTTATTTTTCATTCTCCTCAGCACTGTTTCTCATTGGGAAGGCTTCTAATCAGAGCACTAAGCTCCAGTTTTGCAAAGAAATCATTTACCTAAACCAAATAACTGTCATGATACTCTGCTGCCTACCAGATGAGCATACAGGGCAATCCGTGCATTAAAAGAACAATAAATGAGATACACCATGAAGTCCATAATGCAGAGGAGCTTTGGTTACGTTTGGAAGAAGATGACATAGTGAAATACTGGTCTGAGACTGGAGCTCTTTGGAAATTGTCACCTCTTCAGTTCTGCAAGTTGTCTAAACTGCTGCTGGCCACTCTGAGAACACCCAACGCTGCAGAACGGGAGGCCCTCACAGAGGGACAGCTGAGCAGCACCAACATAAAGGACATAAACACCCAGGCAGGAACACGCACTGCACTCTGCAGGGTGCCTGGTTTGAAGTTACAACACCTTTCTAGAAGCTGTACAAGGCTACTTGTATCTGACCTCACAATAACAACGAGGATAACACCAGAGCAGTTCTCGCTTGCAAGAAAAACCTTCATTAATGCATTCCACAACCAGAATTCTCAAGTACTGGACTGAATAGTAACATCAGACAATATGAAAATTACATTTTTAGGCCTCAAGCATAATAAATAGAAGGGACAAGTTACCTTGAAGCTATAACCTTGATCTACAAGAAACCGTTGCCGTTTAGTTGAATATGCCATTTCCTGAGTGTCTTGGGATACAAGGGAATAAAAAAAGGCATTGTATTCCTCTGCAACCATGCCTAGGAGACAAAAGCACTCAGTGATTAGTTTCAGTTGGAACACTGCAATAGAGAACAACCAAGGAATAAATAGTGAAACTAGGTACTTAAGTAACTTGTCCCCACAAAAACTATTTGTATTGTTTAGCTGTACCCAGACCTTGCATAAACTGACATAGCATGGAAACTCCTACTTTTGCTCTTAATAATTAAGGATAGGTGAAAAGACAAAAACAGGGAAGGAAATGTAGACTAACACAATCACACAGGTCCTCCAGCAAGAATCTGCTGCTTTATTCTGCTAGGCAAGGTGAAAGGGTAAGTCTATTATGTCAAGAAGAACTGAAAAGAGCAAGTACTGCAGTGCATGGCAAGTTCAACAGAAAAAGACAAAGGAAAAGTTTTATCCATGTGAATTAGCATTTGCACTGTTTTTGAATTTAAAAAAGTGGAACTAAGATCCTTAGCTAAGAATTCACAGCACTATCTGAAGACGGGCATTTACCAGGCTGGGTATATTTTTTTTTTACACTTACAGTCCTTAAGGTTTGTTATCCTTAAGGTAATAGGGTTCCTTTAAAATCCAAGGTTTCACTAAGACTTTGTCAATTCACTAACATGGGTTTTGGTTGCATTTTCAAACAAAGCCTTACCTGCAATAAGCACAAACTGTACATAAAATAAGCGTATGCAGAGCTTAGGTCTGAATAGAACATATTTTAAGAGTAACAGTTTTAAAAAAATTCCTTTGGCCATGTTTTACAAAAACACATTAATCAAAAACCAAATTGAATTTTTAAAAGCAAGTAATCTACAGTATCAGAAATGTGATTTCTAGAGACTTCCTTCTTAGAATAATATTATGATTCTTCACAAACAACGTAATGTTGAAGAAAATATCAAAAATGAAGAAGTTAGAGAACTGCCAAAGAACAGAAAGTCAGTTTCCTTTCAGCTTTTTCTGTCCTTTAGAAGTTTTCTCATCACTAAGTTTCCTGACCCAGAAGATGCTGCATTTTCATTCACTGGCATATAGGTATATTCTCTTGGACTACAACAAAATAATGCAAGGACAGCATAAAGAAATGTGATGAGCATCCAGTTTCTCCTGCTCTAGGTTGCTATGATCCAAGGCCCAGAGCTCAAGCACCATCTCCTTTACCTTTTTTGGCTCTCAGCACTCGTCCCAGCCTTTGAGCCTCCTGCCTTCGTGACCCACCATGGGATGAAATCTGAATGAGAACATTGGCTTCTGGCAGATCGAAGGACGTGTCCCCTACCTGCAACACAGCAGCACCCTCTGAACAGTCTCTTATTTCACATTTCCCCAGCCAACACTAAACACAAAGCACAGCTTTCTTTGTGAGCTGTGATGCAAAGATGTCAAATGCACACCATGCATGTGCAGCTGACTCTTAAAGTTCCCTCCAAAGGTAAGCACAAGGCTGCAGTGAATATACTCCCTCACCTTGGAAATGAAAATAGTGTTGATTTTTGGATTGTGCTTGAAGTTTTGTAGAATTTGCATTCTTTCCCCTTGTGCAGTAGGACCATAGATATAAGGTCTGAAAAGAACACAACATAAACAAATGAAATAAAGTCAAGATTTCTCATGCATTTCTTATGAGGTATCATGGCAGGGAGTGAGTGCAAGACACATGTGAGCAGACATAAAAACAAACCAGATTTTGGTACAGATTGCAGTTTACTTTTAGCTTGTTTGGCTCTTCATGGAAGCCACCCAGGGAAACCTCTGCAGCTACCCAGTCAGCCAGAAAGAAATTCTGACAGTTACAGATGTTTTGCAATTATGTGCACCAATGAAGCTGTATATCAACAGACTGAACACATTTGCTAAGCCTACATGAAAGACTGAGGCAGCTATTAAAGAGATTTTTTTTTTCTTCAAATGTACTGAGTTAGCACATTTACAGCTGCAACCTTTGCTTCCTATGAAAATACAGGCTTCTCTATCAAGGATACGCCGGGTGTTGTTCTGGGAAAATTACTTTTGCTTTTAAAGCTAACCTCCTGCCCCTGTAATACCTTCTGGGCCTACTGAAATGAGAAAAAGGCCTCAAGCATTTCATGAGCAGCTCAATGGCATTTCATCTATGGTTTCTAATTTTTGACAATGAATAACGTTGGAACACTTTATATCTCGATCCCAAAGGCTTACACAAACTCTCAGTCACTCACAGACTTCATAAGTAACTTGGGCTGCTATGACTTTTCCAGTGTCTGGCTGTTTTTTGCCTAAGCAGAGTTAAAAAACCAAAAAGCTCAAAAGAGCAAAGCCCACGCAAAAACAGTGAGCTGCATGCAGGACAGCACTGCCACTTCTTTGTCATCTGTTGCTCTACTTTTCCAAATGCTGGTTACCAAGCATCTCCAAACAATGGGAGTTAAGTTTTCCAATTACTGTTTTGTTCACATTTCCATAAATTATTTCTAATACGAGGAACCAAGCTCAAATTTTCCACTCAGTATTGCACATACATGACTGGTAGCTGAACATAAACATAGGCACTAGGACTAAGATTTTATATTTTTATCAAGTAATCCCTGGCTCCTCTTGCTCTCTCTACCACAAACTGTATTCTCGGGGTTTTTACAAAACAATCCGAGTCATCTCTAATCTGATTTTTCTATTTAGTGCATTTAAGCAGACTTTTAGGGAAAAAACAGATAAAAAATGAAAGTGGCAAATGAGTCAACTCAGAAAAAATACCTTCATTATTCAATTAGTAGCATTCAGTAATATCTTAAGTCTTACTTGAAATCTAATGTAGTATTTAAATTGTGAAGTTAAATGGCAGATTTAAACTGAAATTAAAGCATTTTTGAGCCTCACTTTCTTAAGACCACCAAGAAGGCATTCAAACACATTTTGTATTAAGAATAATCCTTAACTCCTGGCTATCAATCCTTCATCTTAACTTGTCCAGATCCTACTTGCCAGTGATTCACTGGCATTCCTGAGTACTTTTCTGAATCTGGAACATTAAGTGCTAAATGGATTCTTCTTTTAATGATTCTTTTCCTCGCTGCAAAGACATTTGAGGGATTTGCTGAGATAGTTTCCCATTAACTGATAAAACCACAGAGGCACAGTCCTTCAGAAACATATTCCTAACACCAGCAAAGCCAGTCAGTACATGAGCTAAGCTATACTGGATGACAGACTCATGACAGAGGGAAAGCTGGCCAAGCAAATTTGGATTCTCTGGCCCCAAAAATTGCAGCCAAAGTAATTCCCGTCATGTGCGTAGTCTTTCCCCACTACCAAGGGCAAGGGGGTTACGGGAGGAGCCAGCAGAGGCAGCCGGACCGTGGCCACCTCTCCCCCCACGTGAGCCCACCCAGCCGCACGCTTGGTCAGGCCACGAGAAGGGCAGTGGGAGCTGCACTCGTGCTGGGCACACAGCCACAGCCCTCCTGCTGCACCCTCTGCGCTGCTCTCTGTCCCACACACCCCTGCCCTGCACAAACTCACAGCTCCCTTTGGTACTGCCTGCTCACAGCAAACCGGTGACAAAACTCCGTGGTCAAAACGAAGGCTCCCTGGCTTTGTCCAGCACTGCAAGCCTCCTTTCTTTCTAAGAGTGACAGCTAGATAACCTGGAGCTCCATAAATGACGTGAGAAACACACAATCCACTCCAGACTACAAAAAGGGGCCACCTACTACTTCTTGAACTGGTTTTCCTGCCACGCTTCCACAGCATCTACCCCACTTACAACTGCTGTGCTCCGTAGCATCCCCCCGCCCCAGCATCGCCTAAAGGCTTTGTCTGTGGTGCACTGAGCACTGCTAGAGACATTCCAGAGGAATCATTACAGCTAATCTCTGTCCAGACAGATTAAAGAAATGATGAAAGAGACCACGGGTGTTGGAATTCATCCAGCACCATTAGCTCTGCTTGCTATTTGATGTCACAGCACGCCAGCACAACAGAGCCCCTCTTAAACTGCAGTCAGAACTGATCATGAATTTTGGAAAGTGTAAGGCTTGTTTGTGGTTCTGCTAAGGAGTACTGCTGAAATTCCTAGACATTAAATCATACACCATCAAAATGCTCCACAGCTTCCAGCAGGCAAGGCATTATTTGAGCTTGTCAAAGAAAGGATATACAGCTTATACAGTTGTTTCCCAGTAATCACTCTAAATCCTGACACATTCTCCCTGACCGTCCCTCCCCAAATCCTACCAACAGATTGATGCAGGCCCCTTAAACTCTGCACAACTTCCCATAACTGCACTCATGTTACAGTCATTTAAGGTAACCAAGGAGCTCTGGGGAGAAATGTCCTTTAATTTACTAAACAATTACTGCAGCTCTAGGTAGTGCACTAGTACAGCACAGATCCCAAAAAAGCTTGTCTTCATTTTTTTAGACAAAGGAAGACCTTTTGAGAACCTGAAAAGGAAGGCCCTGGATCTCAGAACATCTTGAAAGATCAAAGAATTTGAAAACCTTTGTTTCAGAGAGACGGGGAAAGCTACCATCCATTAAAAAACCAGTTCTAAGGATATTTCTAAAAGGCCCTCATTTTTCCACTGGCTTTTACAAATGAAAATAAAACAAAAATACCATCTCTTGGACAGAAAATCTGGATGCAAACTTTTCTGAAACAAATGCTACACAGAGATTCTGTTCAAACACCGCAGTCACGCTGCAGTGCCAATAAGGTCCATTCAAAAATACCCTCCTGAGCTTTTTATGCAGGACGACTGGAGTTACAACATTACAAAAAATATTAGGTTACTGAAAGCTGTGAGATTGCAAGGAAACTGCCATGGAAGCAGGAAAACAACAGTGCCATCCCCATCATTGGTTGTGAACACTTACTTCCCAAGTCTGACTGCATATTCCTTCAGTGCAAAAACATTGTCAGCAAAGACGATGATTTTATCATTCCGGCGCTCATGAAACTTAATCAGAAACTGACAGGCTCTGAATTTATTTGGGTTCATGGTGTAGAGCAGTATCCTTTTCTTTGTTTTAATAGCTACATATTCTCTGTAAAATTCAGGTGACATCGGGCACCAGACCTACAATTAGAAAACACACACACAAACAGAGTAGCACACTGTTATTTACTTATTTAATCCCAGTGGGAACTGAAAAGATATGGGGGGAGGTGGTAAATGCATCAGGAATTCCTCTATAGTGCAGGTCACAGATTTTAACACAGTCATTTCTGCCCCAAAATGAAAGCTACCAGTCAGTCAAGTCTCCTGCACTGCTAAAATCTGTTTTTCCAAAATGCTTTGGAATTGAGATCCATGACAGAAATAGGCAGTGGGACTGGAACAAGACTGATAGTTACTTCATGTTCACACTTAAATAATTTACTGAATGCTACTATCCCTTACAAAGCAGTAGTTATGGGAATGAACTGAGCAGTCTCTTTTTAACAGCAAATTTTTTTTACCATAAAGACTAATTTTCATCCATATTCTGAAAGCTGAGACATGTTTTGTCTTCATTACAGAACCAATTCACCCATCTTTCTTCATATATCCACAAAGGAGTGACCTTTATTTTAACAGCTATTGAGTATAGAACTTCCAAAACACTAGGATTGATAGGAAGTTTTCAACAGACAATAACATCACCCCAGGATACACAAGCAATTCTATTATGTAAATAACAACCATAGTACTTCAATAAATCTAGGCTTATTTTTTCTACTGCAGCATGAAAAAAGAAGAAATTATGAAGTTTAAGCCAATGAAGTGACACTATTGATAACATCTGACGCTATCCATAGGGCATATAAATTAGGAAATATTCACTCTGCTGCACATGGGTTATTCCCTCATACCCATTGCCCAACAAAAATTAACAAACTACCCCAGAGAAAAGCCTCTTTCATAACCACCATTCAGCTAAGGAAGGCGCTTATTTAAACAACACAAATTGTTCTGTACTGATAAGACCTAATTTATAGTTTCAAAATATTTTTTTCCAGTGAGTTAAATTCCAGATGATGCTTTTATTATCCACTGACTACATTAAAAATAAATTCCTGCAGTGAACAGGCTCTGTTGTTATTGTGTGCTGTCTACACAAAAGACAATTACATCAAAGTGACAATGAGATACAAATACTGAATATTTGACTGCAGTAAAAATATTAATCTATTGCTCAATGCCTCTGACTACATGGCAAACACAAGTATTTTGTATTGGACTCTTCTGGATTAGGAAATGAGTAAGATCTACTTCTCACCCCAATGACATTTTCATTTCTACATTTTGCAAGACAGGCGCTCCAATCAAAAGACTTGGTATGGCTGCTCAGAGAGGGATTATTTGTAAATTACAACACTCTGCAACAACAGGTAAAGAACAGTTTGTTGTCTTTTTAAAAAATTTTGTGTAACTTTTAAAATTGTGCTGCTTGGAACAAGACTTAGCAGTGAAAGAGCACTGCCTGCAACAACCATGACCTGCCCTATGAGACATCAGCACTGCCCTTTCCAGCCACCTGAGAGTGAGCCAGACGCCCTTCCTGGCTGAGGGCAATAAACCAAGCTGATAAATGATGCTACTCCTCAAGGAAATCCAAGCAAATATGCAAAGCATTTGGGCACGTATTGGACTCAACACTGGGCTTTTCTATTTTTTGCTTTTGGGAGTCATCAATTGTTAGTTCTAAACTAACAGTTGGTGTAAGGAATATAAACTCACAGAATTTTCC
Source organism: Regulus satrapa (assembly GCA_013396955.1). Taxonomy (NCBI): domain Eukaryota; kingdom Metazoa; phylum Chordata; class Aves; order Passeriformes; family Regulidae; genus Regulus; species Regulus satrapa. The sequence continues at coordinate 124,012 of VWZN01009780.1, read as the reverse complement.
CATCAATCAGAACAAAAGGTGGCCCATGTTTCACTTTTCAATGACTAAAAGGGCAGTTCAGGGACTGAGAATTTTGCTGCACGGCAGAATCAACCCAAGTGTCTAAATGCAAATCTGAATTTGAGGACCGGTTACTCCCCCTTCAACAGTTATTTTCTAAGTGCTTTTCACGTCCATTCTGTGAGTTCAAAACTGGGGTTTTTTCCTCCTACAATTTCCAGTTCAAAAAGGAGAACAGCTGACCTGCATCTCTTTCAGTCCCAGAGCTAAGGAGAACTGTATGAAATTAACAAGACAGGCTTAAAATAAACCACCACAACAATAACAACAACAAAAAACACAAACAAGAACACAAACCAGAAAACAAAGACAGAAAATCCTCACAAACAACAGAGAAAAAAATCCCGAAAAAACAAATAGACATGAAACCTTTGCAGAATGACAGAAAATCCCCACAAACAGAGAAAAAAAAAAGACAAGAAATCTTTGCAGAACTCTACCATAACACATTGCAGCTGCTAAAACTTTACTTGCATTCAATGGGAGACTAGGCAAGTTCAGGAAAAAGCAATCCTCTAATGCTTACATGGAAACCTTGTAAATAACAGAGCTTGGAGAAAGTTATACCCTTCCCTAAGTATCTTCCATGTCAATTATCAGAAACAATACACTGAATTAAGCTTTCCAGAAAAATTAGCATTCTCATGTGCCTGTGTGAGAGATTTTAATTTTTTCTGATACCAGATTTACCTCCCATCCATATGCTGGAAAGAAGAGAGGTCACATCTTTATACTGGAACCAATGGTGAGATCTAGTCCTGTGTTTTCAAGTTTTACCCCCATATGTTCAGGCTTGAAATAAGCAGGTGTTTTCCTGTGTGTTTTAAAATTTATACAATCCTTCGTTCAAAGAGCTGCAAGAATTTTTCTCAACTTTATAAGCATACTAAATAAATACTAATAGTACCAAAAAGCAGAGCATCACCTCAGCACACTGGACTTTAGCAATGTAGCCACTGTTCTGCAGCTCCATCCAGTTGGCTTCATAGAGCTTTGGTCCGATCAGGAAGTTCAGGTCAACAATTTTATCATCTTCTCTGACCAGGGTAGCAGTCAGCCCCAGTTTACAGTGAGCTTGTACAATAGTGAGCACACGTCTGAACATTTTTGCTAAGAAATCCAAGACAAATTTTTTGTTAACTTTCCTGAATGGTTTTAGAAGATAAGTACTGCAACTTTAAAATACATTTGCATCGACTCCTGAACATAAATAAGGCAAGCACAGCATTGGGAAATTGTACTCTGTTGCACACACACTCCTAAAATCTATCTTAAAAAATCTGTGTTACAGCAAAACTTCACACTGATTGCAGCTTTACTTTCCATTGTCAAGTATACTCTGAAAATCCTAGTAAAGCTTCTGACATCTTTATTACTTCCCATTTCCCAAGAGAAAATGAATATATTCACAGGTTACATGGCTTGGTTTGGGTCTCTATTACTTCCAAGCAAGAACTGTGACACAAGGACTCTTGGCTGACTGCCACAGTCAGGACTTGCAGGACATGGCAGAATTACTCATCTTTAGTATTGCTAGAGATCACAGAGGAGTTGCTATACCTTCATTTCTATAAAACCAAGCAAGAACAAAAGTGACAGAACAGCGCCAGCACTGTGCTCCTTTGATAAAACGGCAATTAATCACCAAGGTCTACTTATGAAATCCATTACTTCTACAGACACCAACATACATTCGAATAATACAGAAGAACAGCTAACAGAATCTTGGGGGTTTTTTTTAGCCAGGATTATTCCACAGACACTTTAATAGTACATTACTGCTTTCCAGTAGTACAGATCTCAATTACATGGCAATTTCAAAGACAACAGTTATTTTTGGTTGTTAATCACTATGGTTACCCATAGATATTAAAAGCTGGCCTGCAGTGCTACTGTATCTAAGAGAAGAAGGCAGATGAATTCCTCTCCTGTTCAAATACATCTACAGCTAAATTATGCAAATATGATTCAGGTATTTTAAGAGCACTTTATCAACCTACAGAGAGGAACTTGTATTTACACTTCTATTACAGAAAACACAGTATCTAATTTGAAGGGTTTCAGAAAACTAGTGGTCAGCTAAACTACGTAGTACCAAAAAGAAAAAAAAAAAGAGTAGAACAAGGCAGTTTACTTTTCTCAAACCCTGAGCCACAGGTTTACTCACTACAATAATTATGAAAAGAACAGTTGAAAAACCACTTCTACAAGAACAGAAGGACATTAACAATGTGTGTAACATGGAAGGTTTGCACACCATTTCCTTACCTGGGATGGTATGGACTTCATCCAGTATCATAAGGCCCCACTCCTGACTTTTAAGCCACTCCATTACTCTTTCTGCTTCCCAAGACCTTTTTGTCGTGTGCCCCAACATGGAATACGTGCTGATGGCAACAGAACAGCCAATGGGCTTGTCCTTGGCATCAGACGTGAAGCGACAGATCTGACTGTCGTCGATGGTGGACCACATCTTGAACTGGGCCTTCCACTGCTCCACGGACACGGCGGAATTGCCGAGCACCAGGCACCGCTTGCGCACGGTGCACGCAGCCGTCACTCCCACCAGAGACTTGCCAGCACCTGCAGGGCAGGAGGGGGAGGGACACTCATTAGTCATCTCTCAGACACCACTGGAGCAGGAGGAAAGCAAAAGAAAAGAGCAAAGGAAAACCGTGAGAGGATATGAAACCATGCAAAGGGAAATTTCTTTGTTGTTTCTTCGCTACAATCGTCTTAAAAAGATCAAGTATTCGCTTCTTAAAAATACAGCTGGATTGTCCACAGGACACAGCTGTATTCCCTCAAGAAAATAACTGTAAACAATAGCTTTGACAATTAGAAGCAATCATTCTAATGCTTTTTAATTTCAAAAGAATGTTAAATTACAGGTGGCTACAGAAAGCTTCCTCAGGAGTGCTCTATTCCTCTGTCTCTGCCAGTTATCACATTCTCCCCACAAAGCAAGTCCTTAAATCTTCCCATCCTTCACACGTCTCCCAGCACCCCTTACACACTCTCAGGCCCTCACCACATGTCCCATGTGCCTCCTCCGAGGGCACTGGCACACAGTCTCCTGTAGGTTCCTTTTCCCCATTTTCTGTAGGCTGTCTCAGTCAGCATGTTTCTCCTTTCTTCCTCAAACTCCCCTGCCCAGCACTTGTGCACACAAGCTCTTTTCTTCTTGGACGCCCCTTTATGCCACCTCTGTATTCCCAGCTGCCCCCAGTTTCCCTATTCCCGACCAAGGAACAAATTCCAATGGAATTTTCTTCACTACAGGCAAATAAGGAAAAAATTGTCTACGTACCAACACAGAAACTTACCACATGGCAAGACAATAACACCAGACCTGGCTCGCCCATTCCCAAACATCTTCCTTAGGCTTTTCTCTTGATAGGGCCTGAGGACTGCAGTAGGTTTCAGATCTATATTGATATCAGGATTCACAGAATCATTTCTGAAATCATATTCTGCCAGCAAGGGGTACTCCAAATGGATACAACGCTTCTGAAGTTCTTCAATCATCTCCTGAAGAGGAAACAAATCTCCAGTTGATAAATTCGCCAAGTCTGTTTTTTTTTTTTTCTCCCTAAAAACAACTAGGTTACATAGTACCAAGTGAAGTTACATTTATTTTTTATGCTTATGACATCTGCAGGAGCTAAGATTTATTCCAGAAACTTTACCTGGGCTTGCCCCACCCCCCTAAACATTTCGAACAGCAGTTAATATTAGCGAGGGCTCTTTAGGCAGATGGAAGAACATGACGCATTCAGCTCAGACTGCTGCTTCCCAGCAGTGACTAAACTACACCCTGAAGTCCAGCAAGGAAGAGTTCAGTAACAGACACAAAAGGTTCTGTACGTGACACAAAGCTGCACATCTGTTACCCTGAAAACCTCCATACCCTGTATGGAAGTTATTCCAAGACAATGACTGAATCAGTCACCAAGGGTTTGTTGGTTTGGACGGGCTTTTTTCAAATAAACAAAACAGCTACTAAGTCATCCATTTTGAATTCCTTCTTTGCCCATAAGAATTATTAGAATCATAAAACAACTTGAGAAGTTCTAGAAAAGCTCACTGAAGGTCAAGCAAAGGACTGTGTTCCAGCCTCCAACTCCCCTTCTCAAGTGATGAAATTGGAACCACCAAGAAAGAGCTCCTTCTGCAACCATGAATTACAAAACAAAAGCAGGAGGGGAAAAAAAAGAAAGAGAAAAAAAGGTCTCTCAAGCAGTCCTCCACTGAATTCCTGTCTTGCACTAAATAATACTCAACCACACATGAAGGGAACCTCCCTGAGTCCCTGGAGCCTCTCTGGCCTGTGAGCACTGCATTCTGCAGGCTGGGAAGGAACAACACCCAGACTGCCATCCTCTAAGATTCTAAACTTTGGAAGGTAAAAAGAAAGAAATGTTAATGACTTCAAGTGATCTCCTCTAACAAACAAAGAGCCACAATAGTTCCTAGTAAGTTCTCATGCTTCTGTGCAATATTCATACCTGCTTGACCTCAAAAGATACTGTCTGCGTTTCCTCCTCCTCCTCCTCATCTTTGTCCATCTGTTCATAAAACTCAAATAAGTCAGCTGGGACGTCTGGCTTATTCTGAGCATCTGTTCCCTGTGAAGTTGATGGACCAAGGCCACCTTCACTGGATTTGGAAATCTGAAATAGAGGAACATGAATTTTCACCAAAGGTTTCATTAGAGACACATTCTGGCTCCCTTCTTCCCCCCAAATCTGGGCTCATTAAAAAGGCAGAATTTGTTGCTGGCAGAATGAAGGTGGTAGAACAAACAAACTACAGCAACTCCAAACCATTCAAGAATCTACCTCCAGTCGCTGCAGTGATTTTAGGCCAGGGCTGGACATACCGCTGATTTACTCGTGAATGTCTCTGTAATGAGCTCTGTCTCTTCCCCTTCAGCATTCCTCAGGCGACATTCTTTAATTACATGGTCTTGCAGAAGCTGCTGAATGACATCGGGGTGGGTACTTTCCACAAAATACCTAAAATTAAATAAAGGAAAACATTTTAATGAACTAACTAATCAACTGAATAACTCACAGGAAGAGGGCATTGATGATTAAATGCATAGCTGTCCCAGATGCACTCTCAAGCATCCAATCTTGGGATGCTAATTTAAAAATAAAGACATTACAGCAACCAAAACTTTTAAAAGACGCCTCACACCAAAAGCATCAAGTACTGTGCAGTCATCCTTCCACCTTACTCAAATGTTCTCTAACCTAACACAAGGGGCAACCTTCAGCAGAAATGCCCACGCCAACCTCTCACATACACGTCTTATCTATGACATACAAGGGGGGTAAATTGCTTGGAGGCTGAACTGAGGTGAGTTTGTGAAAACACCAGATGTGGTCTTTTCAAGGCGGTCCACAGCACCAGAAAAGTCCAAAAGACAAAACCCCAAACCTCCAAAAATTTAAAGCTAATGTATCCTGGAGATTCCTCAATGATGATGCTGGTTGGAGATAACAGTTAAAATATGCACTGACTTCTCCAGGCCCCTTTCAGCATTATCCTCTAGCTTTGTAACAAATCAGATTCAACGCAGACACACAAGCATCCACCTCTTGCCACTGGATTTGCTTTTCTTTCCCAAATGATTTGAAAACCTCAAAGACATTTTGCAAGTCCAAGCAATAAAGAAACCAGCTACAATATCAGATTTGCAACCTACTTTAAAAAAAACAAAGTGACAGCAACCAGAACTAGCTCAGGACATCCAAACACAATTCACCAGCTAATGTATTAAATACTTCCAAAAACTGTAAAAGTGGTACCTGAGCACTGTTACACTCAGCTGGCAGCTGGGAGACCCAAGAGCTCCTGAGAGCACCCACTCGCTCACACACAGGTGTGCATTTGGAGGGCTTCCTGCCACAAGAGCTAAGGAAGAAGCCATTTACCTGTTGTGTTTCAGAACCAGCTTCACCTTCCCGTAGCTGACGGTGCACAGCTACAAAGAGAGCAGTCATTAGGAACATGCAAAAGAGAGATTCCACGTTTAGGACCAAACACTGCAACGGCTCTAGGTCTTTGTGGGGAAGCACCTCACCACAAAACATTTACTTGCACTGCTGTTATGCGCATGGGAAAAGGTATTTTCAGAAGATGCTTGCTTACATCATCTCGTGCCAAGAGATCGGGTACAGATACCCACTTCTTATGTGCAATTTCAAACTGTTTCCAAGACTTGAGAACACACTTGCTGGATAAGGCAGGCTCTCTTACAGTGCCCCACTATTACAGTCTGCTTCCCACATTCTCAGTTTTCCTTCAGAGCAAGTCTGAGGAAACTTTTCCCATCTACAAGTCATACTGGTTGAAATTATCTACACAGGCACTTAAATGTACGTTTTATAAACCCCACAAAGGATATATTATGAAAATAGTATGCGTGCAGCAATATCATATGCAAAAAGACAGAAAAAACCTAATGTTCTCTTGAAATAATGACAGAAGATTAAGACAGTTAAAAGTGACAAATTATTAAAAAAATAATAAATCAATTAGGCAGAGGCAGCAGGAAAGGAATTCCTTAGTGGAAACGTGTATTTCCAATGCCAGTAAAATAGCCTTACCTTGATAAACTGAATTATTCCATCTGGGACACCAGTCTTGCTGAGTTTCTGTAAATACTCGGTGATGTCACTTGTCTGTAAGCCCACACTCACAGCAGCGTACAGGGAATAAGCAGTCAGCTTGTACTCGTGAATATGGGTAGGTCTGCACACAGGCTCAGCAATGGCAACCAGAAAGTCCTGTGCATATTTGTAAACTGGAGAAAAGGCTTCTAAAAATATATGGCCGTCAGGAGCCTACAGAAATAAAATCAAACTGTGTTTGTTGTGTTGTGCTGAAGGTACAACAGTGCTAGCTGAATTAAATCTCATAATGTAGCCAGAAGAAAAAGGATAAATATTTAACTTTTGTCTTTTGAAAATGGTCCAGGCATTGATTTATTCACGTTCCTTCCATGGCACTATGAATAAACCACACCCAGATCGATAATGTTTTTCCATACTGACATGCTGGTGTATTCCTTCTTTTTTAATGCTAAAGAAATTGCTTGAGCAGAGGGAAGCTTCCAGCCCCATTCCACTGGAACAACAAAACTACTTGCTCATTTTATGCAGAATGAATGAATGAAAGAATGCACTTGGGTGTCACAGCACTCGGTGCCAGGCACTCTGCAGATGATGGCTGGGAAACCACCTCTTCCCAGACACTGTGCCACTGGCCAGACCTTGGCTAAGTTTACTGACGCCCCTTTCAAAGGGCAGAGAAAACAAACGGCACCGGCTACAGAACATGAGGCCAGCCTGTCTAAAGGGGGATTCCCTCCAACACACAAACCCTGCTGCTGTGTCACCGCAGAGACCCCTCCCGTGTCCCCAGCCCTCCCCGAAACATCTGAGGGGCGGCTGTGCCCCGCCCGGACCGCAGCACACCCGCGACAAGCGGGGACGGCGCCCGGAGGCTGCCGGGGCCGAAGCGACTCCCGGGGCTGTCCCCGCACGGCTGCAGGGGACGCGGCCGCCCCGCAGCA